>CM063588.1:2364256-2550837 GCA_032356905.1 Salix exigua | reverse complement strand
ATATTTCATTGTTGTTAGTACTATAATGTTGCTCCGAAACTAAAATAAAGATGGTCTCAAAACAATGGCAAGAGAGTCATGCGATCATGAGAAAATGAAGAAGAATCATCCTCTAATCTGATTGTATTTTTAACAGTACAAGTTGAAGCTGGTAAAAAGTTCATATACCTGAATTCCACTGGTGATGGGTATTTGATTCATCAAGCATCGCTTCACATCACCTATCTTCCGACTGCCTTCAAGATTTGTATCACCTGAGTCAAGAAGACTCAATCTTGATCCCATGGCTTCTCTATTTAATAGTTCTTGACGTTTCATAAAAGAAAAAAAGCTAACATGAAAGAACAACCACGTAATATAAACTAAAGAGAATAAAAACTAATTAGTTAAATTGGGATGGAGGATCGAGAGGAGAAGTAAGACAACAAAGAAAACGAAGAAAATAACCATGGCAGAAAGCATCTTTTCTCCAGAACTTCTTCTTGATCTGGGAGGACGGCTTGAGGATGGCGTATTGTCGATTTTGGGTTGCGTTAATCTATCGACTTGTTTTTTCTTGGAAACTTAACACTTGTTCTCTACTGGGATATATCCATCTCGAGAGGCTCTGTGTGTGTGTGAGAGAGAGAGACTGATCAGAGGTTGAAGAAGAAGGAAATGCTAATGAAGGTGAGTTATCATTGTGCGTGTAACAGAGGAGTTGAAGTTGAGGCTGCAAAATGGTGACAGATGGCTAAAGATGATTGGCAGGCTCTGCTGAATATTCTGCTGTTAATTTCCAACTTGGCAGCTCGTGCGATGGAATGTTGGCGGGAAAGAAAGTTAATTCCTCTGGCTAACGTCTTTATTTATTTATGTTTGTCAGAGCGGTTAATCTAAGGTGTTTTTAAAAAACCTAACTTAACCATCACTTTGGCAGTGAGAAATTTAATGTATTTTATTTTTAAGGAAATTATTAAAAATTTATACGTCAAGTTCAGTTTCAGCCTGATTTTTCTATGTTTAAGATTATATTTTATGTATAAATCACATTATAGTTTTGAAGACTTATATTTAATTAAAATATACTTGCTTTTATATCCCAAATTGAAATTACAGTGAGTCAGATACACTAACCTTTATATATTTTTTTAAATTAACTTTTATTGATGATTTTATATTTTTCAAGAAACCCAATAAATAGTACTCGTTGAATGAGAATTAAGAGTGTTTATTTGCAAAAAGGATGAAATTGGTTTTCAAAAGTCACAGATAAGATATGTTTATAATAGTGAAGTCAAAGACGAGATAACGAATGGCCCTTATAGCTCAGTGGTAGAGCGTCAGTCTTGTAAACTGAAGGTCCGTAGTTCGATCCTGCGTGAGGGCATTTTAATAGATGCATTTTTTATTGTCTGGAATTAATGTCCGAAGAAAACTTCTTGAAGGTTTTGGTCAAGTGATCTCCAATGGACCTTAATATCAAAGTACTTTACAACCACTCCCTGTCCGCCACTTGTATTTTGAATCGAAAGGAAATATTCTTGAAAGACTTTTTCTCCAACAACTTCACCAGTTCACCTCCTTGGTCTAATTAATAACAACTCCATTCAGTCTATCTTTGTATAAAGAGCATGGATTATAATCCCTGTGCATATACATCCAAATCTTCATCTTCAATATCCTGAACTTCCAGTAAATTCTTCACGTACATTTGAGATGTTCAAGGAGCCATCAACTGCTTCCATTCTACTGGCATTGCTAATTTCTTTAGCACATGCAGCAGAAATCTGTGCTGCGGTTGACCCTGTAGCAGCAGCCGGAGAAGAACCAATCCTTGAGCTGTATATGCATGACATTCTCGGTGGCAGCAACCCGACGGCTAGGCCAATAACCGGCTTGCTGGGCAACATTTACAGTGGCCAGGTGCCCTTTGCAAGACCAATAGGTTTTGTCCCGCCGCAAGGTGTAGCCATCCCAAATGCCAATGGCGCCATTCCATCTGTTAATGGCATCAACGGTATCCCACTGGGAACTGGTTTAGCTGGCACTACTTTTGCAGGAAAACCAAATGGTCAGAACCTCAATGGCAATCCTGCAACCCAATTAGGACCTGACGGGCTAGGACTTGGCTTTGGAACGATTACTGTTATTGATGATATACTGACCTCTAGTCCTGAACTGGGGTCACAGTCTGTAGGCAAAGCTCAAGGTGTGTATGTGGCAAGTTCAGGAGATGGGAGCACCCAGATGATGGCATTTACAGCAATGTTTGAAGGAGGTGAGTACGGTGATAGCCTCAATTTTTACGGCATATACAAGATCGGAAGCACCATGTCACGTCTGTCAGTGACCGGTGGCACTGGTAAATTCAAGAATGCTAGGGGTTTTGCAGAGGTCCGATCGCTTATACCTTCTGGTCAGCATTTCATAGATGGTGCTGAGACACTGCTAAGGTTTACAGTCAATCTAAGCTACTAAGATTGTGTGAGATTTGAACATGTTTGAGTTGTTTAAGTTTTTTGTGAGCGTGGCTTCATGATTTTCTGACAAAAATTATCGAGTCAGACATTTTTTGTATTTCCATCAATATTTCTTTTTGAAATTCTACTTGAAAAATCTTGCAAGCATGCTCTAAGAATTTGACGGCATATAGAGGACAGTTTTCACGTATTCATAAGAAGTCCCTCCCCAATTATGTGTAGCAATAGACCAATAACGACTTCGATGGATATTCTACTGCGGTATACATATATATTGTCCTCAACAACAGATGCAAGGCTCTGTGTTTGATACAAGGACGTATATTCTAAGCCAGATGGGAGAAAATAGCTGGAAAATAATAGCCTTATAACATCCAACTAATAAAGAACTTATGCCAGAAGAACTTTACAGGGGAAAAAAGCTGGAAAAGAATATTAATGTAAAATCCATCTAATAAAGAACTTATCAAAATAATTTTAAGGGAAAAGAAATGCTGAAAATAATATTCATAAAACAATCCAACTAATAAAGAACCTATGCCAGAAGATTTTAAAGTTCATCAGCTTTCATTCCAGCACGTTGTGTTATTCAAGTATCCTGAGGTTCATCAGCTCTTACTTCAATGTTCCTGTTAAATTGTACAAGCTGGTGAGACATGTCTTTCAGCTTGTTGATGAACTTGAACCTTTCATCCCTCTCCAACATTGCCCCTGGAGGAAAAGGAGCTTTAAAAGAAAGAACATATTGCAGCACATAAGCTAAAATAAGATTCTTTTTTCTCATACTTTGAGCAAAATTTTCAGCGATCACCCACTCCAGATCTAACCTCGGGAGGGTTCAACTGACCAGCTATCACCTCTTTGCACCTACTTCACCATGTAACCAAGAATCATGACACAAAACTCTGAAAAGGTAGGAAGCACCTCATGATTCCAAAGATTGTATCTTGTGCGGTTTTTTTTTTTTAATGAAAAACATGCAGATATGTTCGAGAATAGCTGGTAATGGCTCGTAGTGTTTTGGATGTGGATCAAAGGTCGAGGGAAGATTCTATTTTTTACAATCGACCATGAGCATGGAATTTGTCGGGGTGATTGTTTGCAAATTTACTCTCTACCTTTCCAAGAAACAGGGTTTGGTAATTAAATAATCTGAAAAAATTTAGATCAATGCAGAAAAGAATGTTCAGAGCATTATACTGTTGCACTTGAAATGAAGTCCAAAAGAGCTACAAACAATATAAACAAGCACCAACATATTATCCGCGCACAGGGCAGCAAGAGTTTTCATCTTTGGCATAAACATGGTCCAAAATAGCATGAAAAGGCTAGCTAATATGGTTTCCCTGAAATGGGGGCCCTGGAAGAGAGACTTCAGAGTAAGAACAAACTCGCATAACACAATTCATATACCACCAGTATCTATCTAGAACTAAATCAGTTGAGGGCAAAAGACTAATGTGATCAAATAAATTTTGTTAGTGGAACATAAAGTTGAAGAACCAATTGTACATCAGACTCCACTTCTGAGGATTAGCTAAACCAATAAAGAAAATGAATATATACCTAAAACAGAAAGACTAAAACTTCCCATAAGGCTATAACTAACACACTCCAACAACTTCAACATCTCTGAAGCCTCACAACCACTCCATCTCAGCCTGCTCATATCCTTCTATTTAAAGAGATTTGACTAGAAATCAATTGCGAACTCATTCAAGAGTCCTTCATCTACAAAATCTATTAAGACTCCCGCGAACATTAACTTCAAACAGATCACAAGATGTTCAAGCTATCTTCTCCGTGTATTTTTATCGTAGTGCTAATTGCTACCCTACACGTAATGCTGTACGAGGCTGCCATCGACCCAGCACCGGCTGGAGAACCTGCTCTTGAGTTGTTCATGCATGACATTCTAGGGGGCAGTAACCCTACGGCACGGCCAGTCACTGGCTTGCTAGGGAATATATATAGTGGTCAAGTACCCTTTGCAAGGCCAGTAGGATTCATTCCTCCAAACGGAGTAGCCATCCCCAATGCCAATGGTGCCCTTCCAACTGTTAATGGTCTCAATGGCATTCCACTAGGAACTGGCTTGTCTGGTACAAATTTTGCAGGTCAGAACCCGAATGGCCAGATCCAAACCCAACTTGGACCAGACGGGTTGGGGCTAGGCTTTGGAACAATCACTGTCATCGATGACGTTTTGACCAACAGCCCTGAGTTAGGGTCGCAGCAGCTGGGAAAAGCTCAAGGAGTTTATGTGGCTAGTTCTGCAGATGGGACCACACAGATGATGGCATTTACAGCCATGATCGAAGGGGGAGAATTTGGTGACGCCCTGAATTTTTATGGAATATACAAGATCGGTAGCGCAATGTCACGTTTGTCAGTGACTGGGGGGACAGGCAAGTTTAAGAATGCTATCGGATTTGCTGAAATCCGAGGACTTATCCCATCAGGTCAAGTAGTCATCGATGGTGCACAGACATTACTAAGGATCACTGTCCATTTGAAATACTAAAAATACAATTGGATTAAATGCTGGTTTGTTGGTGTGAAATTAATGTGTTTATGGTTTGTAGTTTCCCTTGGTTAATGGGCTCTCATGCTGCCAGATGTATCAGATGTTGAAACTGGAATGTTTGTCTACTTCCTAGTGTGAAATGATGTTTATGGAAGAGAAAAATGCATGATCTCTCTGAATATAAAATACCTCCTTCTTTAGCATCTGTATATCACCAAAAATGCTAAGCAAATTGCAAAACAAGAGCATAAACCAATAGTAATGACACTTTTGTCTGTGTTCAAAAGAGACATCTGGAGGTATTAATCTAAAGAAAAACTTTACAAAGTTCAAGCTCTTCTGAAAAACAACTTAAGTTTGAGATAACAAAAATAAAAAGGGAATTCATGAACTTTCTTTAGTAATGGTAATATGCCAGATTTCACACTAGGAAGTATCAAATCAGCTTATTTTCTCAATAATGTAATAATTCCTTTAAGAACAGCTGCAGCAAACCAGAGACGAGGATCGTCGCAGTATAAGTTTAAACGGAAAATTAGCATCCCATTCCTAAAGGGAGAGGAAGCGGACAAACAGTCCCGGCCAACAGTTTAGAATCTACACAAGATGCAGAAGCTCATTGTTTACAGAAAACTGTGAATAAGTGGTCAGGTTATTGCCTGATACAAAAGATGTATAGTGAAGCTGGACCGTTGGCCATGTCCATTCCCATCTCTCCAGCAATACCAAATATGGACAACGCTGAAGCTGCAGCTTCTAAAGCATGCAACGGATCGACAGCAACAAATGCAGCATGAGGGCAGTGACATCACGTCCTGTTGCTGTGATATTTTGTATCATGGGAACTCCATTACGAGCACCAACAACTTGGTGGCCATCTGTAATGATATCAACAGCCCCTGACACTATGACTATGGCACCACTTGATTGAGCCTAGGTCTTTGCTGCTTCCATTGCCTCCATTGACTCAAGAGAGCTATCTACACCTTGAAAATGAAACTCAGTCGTGAAGTTGAAACGAACATAAACCCCCCGAAAGAAATTGATAGAGAATATAACACTCCCATCTAACCATGTTGTAATAATCCAGGAAAAACAATTTCAAGCATGGTAATTCAAGTTTTGCAATTTTCACAAGGATGCTGAATTGATCTTTTATAAATTTACGAGTAAGGAAAAATATAACACCTTAGTGACTCCAACAGAAGCCTTTGAAAGAGCAATAATCGAGGACCCATTTCCTCTAATAACACTAGGCCTCAAACCCATAAGCTCCAAACAAGCCTTCAACCGGAAACCAGAAGCTCCAGCGGCAACAGGGTTAAGAACCCGAGGCTTCTCTGCTTCATTATTCTTACCTGAGAAGCTTCCCTCATGGCTGGTAACCAGGCAGGAGAGTGTCCCCACGTTAATACAAAGTTCGTGGATATTAGGAGTGAAGCTTTAAATCTCTTCTATGGAGTGGATCATGGCTGTTGAAGCACCAGCAGATAAGAGAGTGTTGTTTATTGTTAGAATATAATATATTTATATTATTGGGTTCACCTATAAGTTTAAGTTTTGAGATGAAATGATTTCTTAACATTGTATCAGAGCATTGTTGACTAAGCGGTCACGAGTTCGAATCTCATCATCCCCATTCTATTTGATAAAAAAAAAATCAAACACAAGACAATGTGGGTCTGTGCAAGTTTTAAACCTAAAAAGCTTTTATTTGAGGGGATGTTTTAAAGTATAATATACTCCTATAAATTTAAATTTAAATTTTTTAAATTTTTTAGGTGAGATTGATGTTTGAAATAAAATTAACAATGCACTGGAAGAGTGGTAATTGGCCGCGGTGTTTGGAGAGAAGGGTCCATGCTTCAAGGGCCCACGAGTTCTGGTCTTGTTCAGCGTTGAGGTTGTTGTGGGGTCCCATGGATTTCTTTTTTGCTCTTATCTATCTCTCTGTGTATCAAAAGGCTGTTTAAATCTTGGTGTCGTGTTGTTTGTTTTGGAGGTGCTGCTTCTTCTTCTTCTGCTGGTAATGTTTTTTTTTTTTTGTTCTGGATGGCCGAGGAGACTAGGGAGTCGGGAGTGGAGTAGTTCTAGTTCAGGTACCTAGTACACTTGTGCTGTTGTTTGTTGTTCAGGTATTTAGATTTTATTGAAGTTTGATAAAAAAAAAAACTAAAATTAGGATTAGAAAAAAAAAACTAAAATTAGGATTACTGTAAAATCTGACCTAAATTCTATAAAATAAGAGAAGACTGCGTCGTTTTATGGTAGAGACACAATAGTACCAATCCCTCTTTTCCCAATGACCTTCTTCCATCCCACCTCCTCTGAAATGTGATAAAAAGAAGCCTGTAACTCAGCGAGCCCGATCCTCCCGCTCGATTCCTCGACGCTGCTTGCAGGTAAATAGGTGTCTAACACCATGCGCTCCTTGAAACGTGAATTGAAGAAACCATCCATTGATTAAATCTTCAAGTAAAAGCGCAGAAAACCCCTTGAAGCAATGTCTCTGATGAAGCGGAACTCTCATTTCTACCTTGTAATTTAAACTAGAAACGTTATAAGCTTTATGTCAAGTTGTATTCTCTCATTTTTTGCTGTCGAATTATGCCAATGGTAGTTTGATTGTGGGATTCATCCGGCTTATTCGGGTATGGCTGCTTTGCCTTACTTGGATGAGATTGACCCTTCCACTATTGACGTGCTTTTCATGACACAGTATGTTTTTCTTCACCTTCCCTTGCTAATTCTCCTTGCTTGGCTATTGTATATATGTATATTGATTTTCCATTCCACGAGGCAGTACTTTGTTTCTCCCTATTAGGGCAAGTCCAACGACAAAGCCAGCCATTTGAGGAGCCAAAAATAAAAAACTAATATTTTAGCTTGTTAACTTCATTTTATACACTCTAACGTTAGCTATATATATCAAAAATATTTATTTTTATTTAAAATATCTTAACAAAAAAATAAAAATTTATATATAAAATTAATAATTATATTGTTGGAGGGTTTTTTAGAAACAATTATTTAATTATATTAAAGTAACATAAAGCAATAAAGTAACATTGATTAAATTACTTGAAAAACATACATTAAATAGCTTAAATTTCAAATATTATGGGTCTTTTAATTATATTTCAATTTAAAAATATAATTAAAAAAATAATTTTATTGTTGGACGGTTTTTCAAAAATAATTATTTAATTATATAACTTACTCATATTAATTGTATAATTAATTGCATAATTAAACTACATATAAAATAATTGCACTATATTTAAAATAATATAAAAAAATAGCTCTTACCATTGGAGTACACATCAACAAAAAAATCATATAAACATTATTCAAAAAACCATTTTAACTCTCAAAAACAGCTCCTACCATTCATCTTGCTCTTAGTTTCATAAATGATAGCTTTTTCTCTCACTGAATACTCCTTTGATTTGACCTTGCTTGTTTTCTTGTTTGTTCATTTTCTTGTCAAAAGAATACTTTGAAAAGACATTTCCTATGATGATGTAGTAAGATTGCATGGAGTTTTAACTGCGAGAGATCAACTTGTCCAAGGAAGAATATGCAGTTGTTTCAGAATTAGAAAAAGCTCAGCTCAGAAATCAGATGTACAAGTATTGAGGAAGTTAATGTTTGGGTTTTCCAAAAACGATTCCACCAGTACAAAATCTGACACTCCTGTAGAATGAAAAGTCGATACAGGCAAGAAAGCTTGTTTACAGATGGTATATATATATCTAATTTCAATTTCCATTGCTATCTCCCGCTTTCAGAAATGGAACAGCCGCAGGTCCAGCATGCTCTGCAAAATAAATGAACTTGCTCTGCTTCAGCCTCTCTCGCTCTCTCTCTCTCTGCTTCTGGCTAACCTGTTTGGAAATTACATGATGGAGCAAGAAGGGTCCTGGTAGGGGTGGATCGGACGGATATCGGCCAGAGGCATGCCTCCACCGTACATGGGCCAAAAAACCGGCTGCACTGCTGACTCTGGTTTCTTATCTTCCTTCTTTTCCCCCACAACTGTTACACTTGCTAACTCTGCGTAGCCTACTTTCTTTCTCAGCAAATCTGTAAGTTCTACTGCATCAACTCCATCGCCTACCACCTCTATTTGGCTCTTATCTTGCCCTACTAAACCAACAGATTCAACACCTACAGAATCACAAAAAAAAAAAACCGTCAACCAATTGATCATCTGAATTTGCCCACAACCGCATGGTTTCTACTAGGTATTGCAATTCTAAAACTTGCGTTCATATAAGATTTTGTTTACCTGAAAGCCCAACTGCAATCTGCAAAGCTTTGGAGCGGCACCTCGGTCCCTTCACCGTAAACTTGATCACTATCTTTTGCTGCAATAATTTAAAATGCTCAATCAATAACAAGAAAGTAATATACTTCATATTCTTACAAGCAAGCTAGTGGTATTTATACTCATGTTCTGATCACAAATTCATACCTTCATGGTCTTGATTGTTGGAAGATGATGATATGAGTGGAATGAGGACCTCTTTACAGCTCAGGAGACACCAGAAGTGATGGTTTTGATTGAAGAAACAGAGGAAGGAGTAAACTAACAGTGCTGTTGTTTTGAAGATGGAAGTGAGGGGAGCATGTTATTTATTTAGGAGTACGGGGCAGAGTCAATGCGTGGGGAGGTTTCTCTGCAAGTTCACGGAATCTCTGGTTCCGGCTACTTTTCCTTTCAGTTTGACGAAGTAAACACGCGGCATTCGATGACCCAGCCTTCCCGAGAGAACCATCTAAACTGCTAGTGTCAGAAGAACTAGTTGACTTTATTCACCACATGAAGCCTTTTTATATAAAACAAATGCAGCCACAAAGTTAAAACAAAAGTATTCTTTATATTAGAGCTTGTTTAATGTTACGTGTTGTTTAATATATCGAACTCTTCCTCGAGTAAACACGACTTTTACGCTCTGGGTGCGGAGTGCAACTATTTTTCATTATTTGTTTTTTTACAAAAAACTTATTTTTTTTTATTTTGATGTATTAATAACAGAAATAATTTTACAAAGTTTATATTTTTATATATTAAGAATATATTTACAACGTTTTAGTATATTTTAGAGGATGAAAAAAACCCAAAAAATAACGAAATAGAAAGGCTGTAATGAGGCTATTCTATTCAAATGGGGATTTCATGAAAATACAACCTTATAAAACCATAGCTTAAGATTTTAATTGTTTAATCAAATAAAATCAAGCTATTTATAAACTGGCATTGCAATGATTAAGGGGGTGTTTGGGAGAGCTTTTTGAAAGAGTTTTTGAAAAAACAAATTGATTTTTTTTTATCTTAAATTATTTTTTATATTTTCAAATAATTTTAATGTGATGATAAAAATAATTTTTAAAAATTAAAAAAAAAATATTTTAATAAAAATACTCTTTCAGCAAATACGCATGACACGCTCTTTTTTTCTAGAAACCCAGAAACCGAAGGCCCAGGCACGCAACACAGGCCCACTTCGCTTCGAATATAAAAGTTCCAGAAAAAACGAGCAGATTTCAGACGAAAGAAAGCTCTTCCATCTCCGAGAAAATGCAAATCCCACAACCATCACCACCACCACCAGCACTCTCCGCCTCCTCCTCCTTCTCCACAAAAGACAACACCAAAACCACGCTTTTCATAATTCTAACCACTTCCTTTTTCTCCCTCCTCTTCATCTTCACCCTCACCTCTCACTCCAAAACCTCCTCCTTATCCGCCCATGGCAGACCCGACCCGTATCTCTTCCCAAACCGCCAAGCCACTTTCACCAAAATCCCTTCTGATCCAACCCCACCCTCCATCGCCTACTTGATATCCGGTTCCAAGGGCGACCTGGATCGAATCCTTAGACTTTTATATGCCACTTACCACCCAAAAAACCAATACTTGCTCCACTTGGACCTCTCTGCTCCACAAACTGATCGTGATCAATTAGCTCTCAGTGTCCAATCAGTGCCTATTTTCAAAGCTGCACAGAACGTGAATGTGATAGGGAAGGCTGATTTTGCTTACTCAAAAGGGTCTTCTACCGTTTCAGCCACACTTCATGGAGCTGCTATATTGTTGAGGTTGCCAAAGAAATGGGATTGGTTTGTTAATCTTGGTGCTGCTGATTATCCACTTGTTACTCCGGATGGTAAACGTTTGAAACTTTTTAGGTGGCATTTGTGTTTTCTTTTTCAAATATTTTTAGTTTTGTTTTTGGATTATATGATGTGTTTTTTTGTTGGTTTTGACATTAAAGTTCCTGTCATTGTTTCTGTGGGGTTTGTAGATCTTCTTCATATTTTATCATATTTGCCTAAAGATCTCAACTTTGTCAATCACTCAAGTTACATTGGCTGGAGAGAGTATGTGAAACTAACTTTTAAGACTTATTGGCTTTTTTGGAGCCATGCCAATGTGGTTGGTTCTGTTAAGGATTTATAAGTTGCGTGTGTTGGTTTTGCAGGTCTAGACAATTGAAGCCAATAATTGTTGATCCGGGGCTTTACTTATCGGAGAAATCTGAGATGTTTTATGCTACTCAAAAGCGAGATTTGCCTACTTCTTTCAGGCTATTTACAGGTTTGTTTTCTTCTCTTGTTTTGATTGTTCTTTTAGAAGCGTTCTGCACTGATCTAATACATGATGATGGTTGTCATGGACAAAGAAGAAATATTTCAGTTCAGCATACTTACTGAATGCCTATGAACTAGTTTGAACTGGGAACAAGCATGGAATAACATGAATTAGTGCGGAATAGCAGATTAGAAGCATGATTTTTAGTTAACCACACGAGTTAGAATATGATATTTTGATGGTTTTGCAAAATGTTCCAAGGATTTTATTGATTAAACTTCGTTATTCTCCAGTTTTTCCTCGCACATTTTTGTCATTGAGAAAATTCTATTGCCTAGTAGCATGCTCAGGCAATGTAAGTTGCACTATTATAAATTCTCAGGATAACTCCATATCCCAATCAAACTGTGTGTGATGTGTGAAATTGAACCAGATAAGCTGGTGACTAAAGGTTCAATTTTTGCGTTGGCCTGGAGGTGTAAGGTTATAGGATTTGTTGAGGGAAGAACAACAGTCTCTTCTCTGCTGTTTGATGGAGTTAAACTCAGAGAGGATTTAACTTAGTAGAATTTCCATTTCAGGGAAGAATAATCCTCTCGTCTCTGTTCTTTGATGGAGAGTTATACTGGAAGAACTTAAGTACTTTAATTTGTTAGTGGTAGTAGAACCTAGTAAAGTTCAGATCATTCCTTATTGAAAACTGGAATAGCTCACGGAATACTCTTATTAAAGATTCTCAACCATTGATTTCACGGCCTCACAACTGATGACTGAGACTCGTTGGTGATGTATTCCACCTAATCTGTTTTGTGAAACAAGTTCTTCCCCATTTAAAATTGGTTGAAAACTTATCAAAGATTCTCAACCATTGATTTCTAGTTATACTTTTCTGACTACCAAGCCAGTGGCGACTCAATTTCCTCAATAGCTGCGGTGATGTAGTATAGAAAACCTACAATTTTCCATAAACCTGGTGGATACTTAAGTTTGATGGATTCTGTCTACTCTTATTAGATGGGAAAACTATGGTTAATAATAACCAAAATGCTAGTTGCGAGGTGAATTTTCTATAGCTGAAGATGGAATAAAAACTACAAGACCTTTATAGTTTCCCCCTAACATTGTTGATTCCTCTGTTGATGCCAATGGGGAATTAGTTTGGTGTCATTTATATTAAGAGTTTTGCAAGAGGATTAGCTCAACTATCAAGAGCTTGGGTAAATTGGCAGTTTTAAGTTTAACCAGCTGGGAGATTTAAACTGATAATTTTGTGGAGAAAAGGCGTATCGTTAAAATCCTTAGGAACTAGCTCGGTGATTGGGTTTTTTCCGTGCAGATGAACCCAATTATTGTTTGTATATTTTTGAAAATAAGGAGGCGAAAAAGGATAAAAAGTGAAAACAAAGGTAATATAAAGAGAAAGGAGAAAGTTGTAGCTCAAAATTTTAACTTTTGAACCTCATATAATCTTGAGATTCAATAGTTTGGATATGGTAAAAAATTTCTCTATATGGAGCTTGGTGATCTTCCTCAAGCCATGCATGTTGCTATGAAGTTTATTTACTTTTCTTTTCTTTTGCAAAAGCATTATATCCTAGCATGAGCTTGTTTGGGGCCAGATGAAATAATTCTTCCTTTAATTTGAAAGTCTTTTGCTTATGGGACAAACTATTAAATTTTTTTCATCAACACAAGTTTATATTCCCTGCAGGAACTGCGTTTTCCATTGTAAGTCGTAGTTTTATAGAGCACTGCATCCTGGGTGTGGACAACCTTCCGAGGATCCTAATGATGTATTTATCAAATACACCTTCATCCCTAATCAATTATTTCCCAACAGTCCTATGCAATTCTCGTCAGTTAAATAGGACTGTCATCAACCATAACTTACAATATGTAGCCTTTGAGCAGCCTTCTAAGAAGGTGCCCCGTGCGCTTAATTCTAGCGAATTTGATGCAATGATTCAGAGTGGAGCAGCCTTTGCCACTCAATTCAAGTCGGACGATCCTGTACTTGATCGGATTGATCAAGATGTCTTGGGACGAAAACCTGGAGAAGTGGTGCCTGGTGGTTGGTGCTTGGGTGGTGAGCCTGGAAATGTAACGTGTTCAACTTGGGGTGATGCTGATATTCTGAGGCCTGGCACTGGAGCAGCAAGACTTGAAAAACTAATTGTTAGGTTGCTGTCAAATGGTGAATTTCACTCTCATCAATGTATAGTTGAATGACCTCAACCCACGTTCACATGGAAAGCAAATAGAACACCAAGTAAAAGGGAGGAATATAGAAAAAAGAGGAGGGTGATAAAATGGGAGACCAGCCTTTGCTATGATTAAAATTTTGTAAAAAAGTGTAATTCAATCTGATTATTTTTGTGAGAAATTGTAACTCTTTTGTTGTTCTTTAAGTTGATCTAGAGTGATATTACAATTCACCAGGTGTTGGTGTTGACCCGAATGTTCCTTTGCAAAAATATGTAGTTGATGATATTTACATTGCTCTCGTGGAAGATGTTTCTCTGAGAATCAGGTCCATTAGTGTGAGTTTTTCAAGGACTGGTCGCCATGGAGATACTTTGAAGAAATTCATCTAATTGATCGTAAGCTGATGTTTCTAAATGAGCTTGTTATTGTTTGCTCAATTAAAATGCCCTAGAGATGATGGCTCTTGTTAATGATGGCGGGCTGCTTGTGCAACACCAGGTCTGTTCCTGTAGAGATTTCCGTTCCCCTTTTTAATTGAGGAATCTGCAGAGGGAAAAATGTAGAAACCTTAAGACGAAGATTTATAAAAAAACAAATCATGTTTTATTAATATTAATTAATTTCTAGCGTCTTTTCACAGCTTCTCCTTGATTATTTTCTTAACTTCATCCAAAGAAACACTGAAATCCAATACAAAGCCACAGAAGGGGGACTACTGAACAAATTATCACAAGCTACAAGCACTGACCACCTCAAAAGCTTTCTGGGCTGTCATCCAGCAGCTACCAGCACTTACGACCTCAAAAATTTTCTGGGCTATCATCCAGCTGTTTCTCATCTTCAATATCTACCTCCAAAATCTCCTGTTGACAAGAGAGAAGAAAAAACAAAGAACATCAGAAGCCATGAACAAACGAGCACCGTATCATTTCTTTATGATTAGTATTTTACAATTGCTATGGATAAACTTACAGGGATTCTCTGCTTCAAGTAGTTGCCAATTCTAGCAAGAACCATGGAACGTTCGTGCCAAAACCGGCCTTTGAGACTAATCACCACAAATGGCCCATCCAATTCAGCAAGTTCAACTTGTCCTGGTTGCATATTCAATTTTACACCTTTAAACCACGTTACAGAAGAAATATATCAGCAGAGAAATCAAGTCCATATGTACACCTCAGGAGTCACCTGTCATGCCCACTGAAGTGTCAAAAATCTGTCCAAACTGCAAAAACAAGCACCCATCTTAGTATTTTAAATTAACCAAACTCACACTGACAAGCCCAGAAAGATCACTAAACTTGCCTCAACTCGAGCATCAACCAACACCTGTTTAACATTTTCTTCAGTCAAATCAAGTGGAGGAAGTGGCACTCCTGCAGCAGCTGCTGTAATCGTTGTTAATGGCGATGATTTTCTATTTGGTCTCTGTACTCTTGGCAGCATTAACAGTTTCGGTGCCGCCAGCCCTCTCCTCGCCATTCTTACTGGGTGGTCTGATCTGAAATTGGCATGGACATTGTAAGTGCAAGGAAAGCGGAGCAGCGATGTTCTTTCCGGTACGTGATAGAAGTGACAGCAAAGAGACACCACCTCTGTTAACATCTTAATCTGCCAGTGTTTCAGCCGTGCTTGATCTTCTCGCGGAATGTAATCTTGATCGAAGAGAGTTGTGATAAAATGGATTTGGATAGCTTCGTTGCTGTGGACATTTCTGGACCACCCATACACATTTCGGTGGCTTCGACAATGCTTACGTTAGAATTCCGTTAGAACGCCTTTCTTTTTTTCTCTTTTCATTATTATAATATATAACGATAATTATTATTTTTTAGATCATTTTTAAAGCAGTATGAACCGTTCAATATAAACTTCACATTGCGTGAATATGATTTTTTTTCATTTCGAATTACTCGATTTTTCCTTTATTTTTTCTTTTTATTTGAAATTTTTTACATCGTTAATATTTTTTACCTACAATATTAAATAATAATAATAATAATCCGAATTTAGATCCGAGTAAAAGTTTTTAATAACTAGATTGAAAAATTACAAGTCAGTAGTTTTAAAATTTATAAATAATAGATAACAATTTAATAAAATATCTCGTGGTCCAAAAAGAATTATCATATTTTAAATAATTATTTGAATTATCGGTTGTTCAAAAAAAACATTAAAAATTACAATCCAAATTCCGTTTTTTTAATAATAATAATAATAATAAGGCTCACTCCTATCTTCTCCATGTTCTAAAACACCCTCTCCAATTCCAGCTTTATCATTTATCCATATTTTAATTAATGGATTCTAAGATGATGTGAGATGTAACTCATAAATTACTATAAAAATGCTTTTAAATACCATGAAATTTCTTGTTCTAAATACCATGAATTATTTGAGATAAGTTAAACCGAGATTCTGAGTAAGATAAAATTTATTCCAGTTAAATCTGTTTTTTGAACTGAAATAAAAAAAATACCAGTCATTGAAAAAAATATACAGATCCACCCTTCCAAGTTTCAAATGAATTCTCTAATATAATTGTCTTCCAAGTGTCTCAATTATCACAACATAACTTCCACCTGACCTAAGTTGGGGTCTTGGTATGGATATGACTCTCATGGAGCTGCATGACACATATTTTGCTCTTTTTCATCAACTATCTTTTTTCCTAATAGCTGATGTTGTCCAACATCCATAGCCAACCGTGCTCCATTATGGGTGCCCGAAATCTGTTTCTTATGATTCCCAAGAACTCATTAGAAGAAGCCAAGAAAAGTGGCAACAGCAAAAACAAGAAACAGCACTCCACCCAAGTAGCCAACCTGGTTGAAAAGGCAGTGTGAGTTGCATAGAATACAGAATGTGTGTTGCGATGCTTTATAATAACCTATTTAGCATGGTGGCGGCTCTCACCAGCTTTTCCGAAATGTAGTTTGCAAGGAAGGCTCCACCTAGAATAGCAATGGATGTTGCTACCAGATGTCCAGCAATGGCTCCAGTTGCCACACCCCATGGAGACTGCAGAAAGGGAAAAGGGGAAGCAATGTTGCGATTGATTCTCAGCTGTGAAGAGAGTAACTATACCATATGGTCAACAGTTCATGAAATCGCACCTGAGCAGCACCGAGAGCAATTGTTGCAAGCATTGAGCGATCTCCCCATTCCTAGAACCAATTACAATTTGGTGAAGCTGGAAACTTTTGGTTCATTAAATAATGCCGTCTAACATGCACAGTCTCACAGTGAAGTTGCCAATAAGATATGACTGCATGAGAATGAATATCTGCAACTGTATCCAAATGTTTATGCTGCAATTTTAATAACAATAGCAAGGTGCAATTGCTTGGTGCAGAGGTGAAGTCTTCAACTTAAAACTGCAAAAGTGCATATTGGACTTTTTAGAGCTAACAATTCATGCAAAAAACATAGAGGACAGCATTTAAATTCTCCCTATCAAGGGACCTTCAAGTCCAGACCAAAATGCCATTAGGAAAAAGAAATTCTTACTATTAAACTTTAAAAAAGATGATAAAAGTATGGATACTTACAGCAAAGAAGACAAGGCTGAATGACTTCCACACAATCTCAAATGGATTGGTGAGCGGTTTTGAGACCTGTAGTCATTAAGAAAGTGTCTGCTGCCATGAATTTTAGGGAAACACCAAGTGAAACAAATTCCAAGAACACAAAGCAAAATCTCCCAAAATCATCGAACAAGAATAACCATGCCTGTGCCTTTTGCAACTCACTCAGAATGAATGAACTGAATGAATATATTTTCTGCAAGCTCAGGCTTCTAAGTTACAAGATTACCTCTTCTTTCACAAGCTCCTCAGCTTCAGCATATTCATCAAGCTCGGGACAACTTTTGTCACCAGTCTTAGCGTCATTTGATGGAAGATCCCACGCATCTTTTATTGATTTTAGCCCAAAGAACATGAGCAGAGTTACTGCTGCATATTCTCCGATTGGCAGGGCTGTTCATAGGCTAACAAGATAAGACACATGCTTCTGTTCGCTAAGGTCATTAATAACACAAGCAAGTCAGCTAAGTGGACAGTTGCCAAGACAATATCTTACTTGTTTGGAACTGAGCAGGCACTGAATTAAATATTCGTCCAATTACCACTGACAAGATTGTCATAAGTGAAAGAGCACCCATTGATCCCAGAAGAACCTGGTCAATGATTTAAGACATTAAAAGAAAAAAATAAGTCACGAAAGAAAGCATTAACTGATATGAGATCATCGTATCTAGATACTATAATACACATCTGCAATGACCAACCAACAATCTTAACTTAGAAACGATTGCTAAGCGCTTCAGATTCTTTGTTTCATGTTCAAATTGTGTAGAGATATCCTCAATATAAATGTGTTTATCCAATGCAGAACTAAAGCAACAGATAAACAAGAAGATTCTGATCTACAATCAGAAGTTGCTGAAAATAAATAGATTGAACAAGAAAAACTATACTGTGATCACTTGGGATATGCTTACAATACGATCTATTTCATTGCTTTTAATCAGTCTCTTTGCACTCTGTCTAACACAAATACATCCATGAGGTGATGATATTGAAGTACTAAGTCATAATTATAGCAAGTGAGTCCTGCAGTAAGCTATCTGGAATTCAAGGAGGAGTGGCTACTTCTATTTGCTGATTGTAAATGAATTGCGATGCCAATAAGTCTCCACTTATTAGTCTCTCATTTTTCAAAAATTTTGTGGGAGTAAGCTACAAGCTTCTAAGGGTTTTCAGATTTTTATTCACCCCTAGAAAATAAAACTATCATATTTATGACCACATTTAAGAAAATTGAACCAGAACAAACATAGAAGAGCATAACATAAGCAATCCTGAATTAACAGGGATTGAAAGTTTAGGAGAAACGTACCAATCCTTTCTCATATTGCATGGCCAAGAGTGCAGCAATAAAAAATGTCTGGCAATACATGAGAGAGTTAATTTTAGGCTCCAGAAATTTGGAAGTGCAAATAATAGTCAACTTCAGCCAGCAAATGGGTTCGCATAATAGGAAACAAAATCATCAAATGAAGAAAACATATCCCAGTCAGACTCAACTCCATACTGTTCTGTCTCTATTTTCACACACCAGCTAAAAGAATCTAAATCATCAGTCTGTACTACTTCTGATCACCATTCTGCTTATGTTTCAATCATGCCATCAATTAAATTATAAAAACAAAAGGTTCTTCATAGAATATGATTTCCACCATTCATTTGTTAATGTGAATCCATAAATAAAAAAACAAACTGCGAGCAAAGAAAGAACAAGTCAAGAGCTAACATATTCATACTACTTGTAAGTCTATGGATCTTTCTGTTGTATTCATTACTCATGAAGACTACAAGATCAAATCCAATGAATCTATCTCACCAGCAGGAGCTAATGAAGTTGTAATGAATAGCAGATTTGCAGTAATCAGGCCTAGCTGCTGGGATGCAAATCACGCAAAGTTAAACATAAACTACTTATTTATTTTTTTGACAGTTCAAAGGCATTTGTAGTGCGTATTTGTTACACTTTAAAGGCCACTGACTGCTGAAAAGCATCCAGAGTGTCCGCTTTATTTATCATTTGTTCTCATTTATCTGTGGTTGTTACAGTTGGTTTTCCTTTGCTCTTCATTTTGGAAAATTCATGTGATAAAAAATTATTTCCTGTCTATATTTTTTGATACATAACCATTTTGGGAGGCTCAAAAAGTTTGTTCGCTCTAATTTTGTGGAGAAGTTCATATAATTTTTGTCATATTCTGGAATGAATGTATACAGTAGTAAGAAGTTCCCCTGCAACATCAAGATAGCAGATAGTTGAAGAAAAAACTGGAGATAGTAGTGGTTATTTGGTCAGCAAAAATCATAAGACAAGACAATTGTAATAAAATTGAAAAGAGCAACAGTTAAAGCATGCCAGAGGTATCTTTAAGCCAGTAGTGTCTTAATAAAGAACTTGGTATTTTTCTTTAGTTCACAAGAATTTTGAGCAATTGAATTGCATGCTTTAGGTCATACTTCATGTTTCATTCCCTGGGAAGATGGTGTACTCTCCAAGTCCTCTACATTTTTCCCTTAGGGAAAAATTTGAATAAGAAAAAACCTTCTTTGACAAAACTCTACCAAGAGAAAAAGATAAAATGAATTCTTTGAGAAAGTCAAGCCATCTAGCCATTGTGTGCAGAACTTCGATAAAGTAAAGGAGATGATGAACTGCACTGCGTAAATTAGAAAACATAGATAAAAAAAGTCTCACAGACATAGAATTAGTAGGCAATTGAAGAGAAAAGTTATAGCTGTTAACTGGTTACCTTGTCCCCTATTTCAGAAACAAATATTAATGTGAATGCAGCAGTTAATCCTGACTTGGCGATTGCTGCTAAAATCGACGAAGGTCCACCTCTCACAAAAGCAATAAGTGAAAATACCAAAGCACATCCAAGAAGCACAATAGCTATAGATAGAGGATAAGGAATTTTGCTTGGTGGTTTTACACTGCAAATCATGAAAGAACTATGAGTGACTTCTTACTTAAAATATCTCCATCCTAGGCCTCTGGCAATTAAGACCTCGAATGCACTGACTAGATGTTTAAAATCATGAATGTTAAACAGATTCAGAAACAGCCAGTTAAATGTTCAGTGTTGTTGAACCAAAAAAAAACGAAGTTTGGGTTTGAAATCTAATGACTAGCAAAGAAGGATTATCCCCAGATGATATTCTTCTTATTGATGTCAACATCATGTGGTTTGCATAAGGGATAACAGAGGAGGTGCAGACATCTTTTCTTCATATTTCTGACCGTTAATGGCCGCTTTAGCTTCCTAGAGGTGGGAAAGCGGGGTTTATATCATACAGTACCAACAGAAAATCTACATAAATTAGATTAGATAACTTCTTCAACTGAAAACAGTTGCCAGCTCCACTTTAAAGAGAAACTATGTAATAGAAGCACTCAAGGATTCTTCTTCCATTTGTGCAAAAATATTGCTAAATACGAAATCACACACCATAGATGTCTATATGAAGTTTGCAGAGTCAGAAAAACTGGATATCTCCAAGAGAGAAATTTATAGTGCATCATAAAAGCTTAAACAAACCAAATGTTTAACAGATTGTAGCTTTATAAGAATCAGTATTTCTTCATATCACTTACATTTCAGGTAAGTTATCACCAGGTGGACCATTGGCAAAACTTTTCTGGTTGTCTTGTTCCTCCTTGCCATCATAGCCCCCAGATCCTATGCTGACATTGGATGCGTGTGCTCTGAATGTGCCGAATCTGGAATTCAACTTTGAGATCTCTCTGCATCTTACTATTAAAAAAAAATGTTACCCACTAACTCAACACCAAAATAACTGAAAATAGAAATGATGTAAATGCGTCGAAAAGATATAGAAATATACTAACTTGATGCATGGCATTTTTTAGTAATACAAGCATCAATGAAGAATGTTTCTCCGTGAACTACTTTAAAACCCAAAGGGGACACTCATTAACCTCCGCATTTATACCTCGATATTATTTCAGCCTGACTGTATGAATTGGAGAGTTTTACTTGATAGCACACAACTCACAGGAGATGAAACATGAACATTGCAGCACATTCATGTTATAATAGGGTCTAACTAGTTGAACTTTTTATATTTTATCATTCATTCAGATTAAAAAAGCCATAAAAAATCCAAGATTGATGGATCCATTTAATTGCAACTCCACACCCTTTATGTTCTAGCATATGTACATACATACATGCACCCATAAATCCCAGCAAACACCCAAAAAACAAAACAGTAACAACAATGGAATAAACCCAGTATCCCCAAGCTTAGTTCTCATCCTCTACCTCATCCTAAGATACAAACTTTACTCAATCTAAGCTATTTTCGTTTCTTAACCAGGATAGGCTCCACTAAAATTCACCGTATATCCATTCTCCTAGGTATACTAACTACACTATTTAGCGCAGCAAGTAAGCCAAAACTCCACTTCATAGCACTTAATTGGTAACACGCATCTGAAAAGGAACAGAAACTATCGTTCCAGTAAGTAGCTGTATCATTTCCTCTCCACAGAGATTCAATTTTTGAAAGGGATACCAGAGTAAACAGAGAAAACTTACATGAAGTTGAAATGGGTTTTCTAGAAATGCAAGCAAAACATGGTAATGAATCCACCAAAGGCAGTAATGGAGGTGTGGTGCTGCGACCACTTGAAGTTAGTGGTGTTTTTGAAAGAGTCGGGCCCTGCATCTTATACACCACCTTTTCTTCAACAAAAAAATTCACAGATTCATTTCAGCTCCTCTAGTCTTCGATGGATATTGAATCATGAATGCGAAGCTTCTTCCTTCTACCGCTGTATTCAGTGCAGAGTGAAAGTTTTCAGCTAAATTTTGTTTCTGTGTTTTTACAGGTGGGCGTGCGACTGGATGACACGTGTTTAGTAAGATAAAATGATAGATTTTATCACAAAAACGCCGACGTTGGCCATCCAGGCTTATTTCAAAACGAATGGAATAGGCCTTGTTGTCCAGTCCCAGCTCAATTGAAGAAAGCCTTAGCCTTGAGAAATTCGATGTGGGCTCTAATTTAATTTTGATTATGTTAGATTTATTACTGGTTAATAAATTTGAATTAGGTTGGGTGTAGTAAGGTATTTATTTACCATCCGACGGTATTTTAATAAATTATTATATTTCAATTGAGATTATTATTTTATTATTTTTCATATTTCATATTTTTACAAAAATTTGTAAATCATAAATTTTGTATGATCATATCACATATTCTTTGAGAACATGTCTCGTGACTATAGCACTCAGTGTAAAATATATTGGTTTATTGTATATTATATGCTATTATAATAATTACTGATATCACCTACTGCTATCAAACCTTTATTTTTTCATATCAAGTCACATATCTTGGTTACGAAAAATATATTAGATTGTTTGGATTGAAAAAATCAACCAATTATTAAATATAATAACTTTATTAATGAATTATGGAACTCATCGGACACAACAAACACCATCCAACATCGCTGTCAGTTATTTTAACTAAGAGACCAAAATTATTAAAAATAAATAAGCGAAGGACCTAGTTGACAAAATCAATTCAGGAAGGGAGTACTTGGACCCCAGCCACTACAAAGCTCCTGCTGCTTGCAAGGTGGTTCGGTCCATTTGGTTACGTGCTAGGAGTTCTGTAGGTAGGCCGAAACAAATTTCACATTTTTATTTACGTGGATATTCATGTTATTTTCGAGTATATTTCGATTAATCACATAATATTATAAATTAATAACTATATAAACTTCTAATAGTCAACTATAAACTTAATATTTATATATGTGTGTACGAACAAGGTGATATCGTTGTATTTAAAAAACAAAAAAATGAGGCGTCTCTCTCTTATGATAGCAACTGGATCATGATCTGACTTAGTTCAAGGTCGAACTGAATTAATTTACAAGCTGATGGGTTCTTATTTATTTTTTTAATAAAATGGCGTGGTTTCATGAGTTTCACCAAGTTTCGATCGAATGAATCATTGTGTGTTTAAAAGGTATTTATTTATACTGTGTTTTAAAAACTCTTTGGGAAAAAATAATTTTTTTTATTTTTATTTTAAAATTTAATAAAATTATATTTTTAAATCATTTTCAAGTACAAAAAAATAAAAAAAATATTATTTTAATGTATTTTTAAATAAAAAAATATTTTTAAAAACAATCTCAATCATACTTTTAAGCAGACACTATGTACAAGTAGCGGGTGGAATTAGATGTGAATGAGTTTCAAGTCGGTTTTAGTTAAAGTTTAAGGAAACATATAAAGTTTAAGTAAGATATAAATATTTTAAGAAGCATTAATTTAATATATGTATATATACACACATATTTTTTATTTTCATTAATCATTATTATGATGAAAAATTCACATAGATTTAATGGATAATCCCTCGAATGGATTAAAAAAAGAAGAAGATGTAATCAAGTTTGGGTAAAAATTAAGAGTAAAACACTGAGTTCAGGTCAGGTATAGATATTAATCTATCTAAACTGTAATTCGACTCAAAATAAATATATAATTTTAAAAAATCTTCGAACACCCCGTAACCAATACCAAGGGGATTTGATAATTTTAATATTATATTATTCTGAAAAAAAAGAATACAGAGGCAATTCATTGAGTTGAATCTTTATGGTCTAGCTTTTCAATGATTCTCATTGATACCACGTGACTCTCACGACAACCCCCCGCCTCCATGCCTACCTGTCACCATCCCGAACGGGCAACGCGCAATGGGTGGACCCCTTCTACGCACATGCAGAAGGGTCCCACGAAATTCAATCAAAGGGCTCCCAGACTTTTTTATTTGTACACTGCTTTCTAAGTACATCACTAAACCCGTTCAACCACTATTCCCTGGTACAGAACAGGGATCGCAAGATCATCGCCGCCACGTGCGGTGTCTGGGAGGTCAAAAGCCCGGGGTCTATTTTTCATTTTCAATGTATCCAAGTGTCATCATGTTATTGGCTAAATGACGTGTGTGGCGGAACCTATTGGATGCATTCCACGCATTGTAATGACCGTCCCCAATTAGGCCTGCCCGTGGCGTAAGCGGCCCGCACTTTTATCTTACCCCGTTTTTCTTTTTTTAAGGTTATAGAATATTTTTATAAAACAATTATTTTTTGTTTTAAGTTAATTTTTAATATTTCTAAATTCATTCTACATGATGATATTAAAATAATTTTTTAAGGTGTAAAAAACACTTTAAAAAAAAAACATGTAATAATATCTATTTAATTCTCAGAAATAGATTTTCTTATCTAGTGCCCACCTTTTCGAAAGCTAATTTGGGAGGCATTAAAATTTAGGGAAATACAGGTAGGATGATGAAGAGAAATGGTGATGGTGCTGTCAAGTTGAGATTAAATTGCTTTCCAGCTGAATCATCGTGATTGCAACAATGATCTCCGTATTCTTCCTGGTCCCTTTTTTTCTCAACTAGAACAAAAAAAAAAAGAGGAAAGGTGAGGCCTCCTCTCTCTCCCTCAAAGACCAAAAACCCTTCTCTCTCTCTCTCTAGAAAATTAACTAAAAACACACTGCTGGGTTTCTTCTCCGAAGAAATGGAGTCTCTAGACACGGCTGCTGGTTTCATGGTGGATGACCTTCTGGACTTCGGTTCTGATATAGGAGAGGAAGAGGATGGTGAAGAACACCAGAAGAACAGCAGAATATCCAGAAAGGCACTCCCTTCCTTTAACCCTAGTGCCCTTCCCCTGGCTTCTTTCAACGTTTTGGAACATAGTTTTTTACCTGTAAGTTTTTTATATGGGTGTTCCTTTCAGGGGTTCTTAAGGCTGAAAGTTGAGGCCTCTGGCGGTTTTTTCCCTCTCTAAGTCTAGACTCTGTCTGACTCGGCTTATCGGGCCTTTTCGGACTGACTTGGCTCGGTTGAGGCTTTTTTTTAACCATTCGACTCGGGCGACTCTGTCCTGGTTAGCGGCCGAGTTTTTTACTCGGCATTATGTGGCTCAGTTGAGTCAAAATGGGTGGCCTCGAGGAAGGGTGCAAATTGAATTTTCGTGTTCATGCAATTTTGCAAAGGACAATTCTGACCTCGTTGAACTCTTGACTCTATCCACAAACAGGACGGCAATTTGAAGGGTGTTTTGGACTTTTAATGCCAACGTGTAGTCTTTATCGTTATGAGCTGTCTTTCACAAGGTTGTAGCTGTAGCTAATAAATTTGTCCTTGTCATTTCTAGGCTTGCAAGTTTGTTACGCGGTCACTCCATATGAAAAGACATTATGGCCCCCAGCATCCTTATAATTTTCTTACCATGTCCAAGCATTAATTACGAGTTCTTGATTGACAAGTTGAGTCAACTCAGACCGGGTTTGACTTTTGAGTTGCTGATTATTTGTTGCCATTTTCGCCCTATCTCAGGAATTTGCAGAGGAAGAGCTGGAATGGTTATCGAACAAAGATGTGTTCCCAACAGTCGAGACCTGCTTCGGTAGCCTCTCCGGGGAGCCAGGCAGCATTCCCAAGAACCACAGCCCAGTTTCCGTGCTCGAAAACAGCACTGCTAGCAGCACAAGCAACAGTGTTAATAGCAGTAATAGTAACATTATTATGAGTTATTGTCGACTTCGCGTGCCTGTTAAGACTCGTAGCAAGCGCCGCCATAGACGCCCTCGAGAAATCCAAGAGCAAGAGTGCTGGTGGAGTCAGGAAAATTTCACAAGGAGGAAACCGGCTGTATCAGTACCAAAAATGGGGAGAAAATGTCAGCATTGTGGTGTTGAAAAGACTCCACAATGGCGGGCAGGTCCAAATGGGCCTAAAACATTGTGTAATGCTTGCGGGGTGAGATACAAGTCTGGTAGATTGGTGCCTGAGTACCGACCTGCAAATAGTCCAACGTTTTCCAGCAAATTGCACTCAAACTCGCATAGGAAGGTTGTGGAGATGAGGAGGCAGAAGCAGATGATGGGGTTCCTTGTTAAGAAGCCAATGGATAAAGGGTAGGATAGGGGTCATTCATTTTTATTTTTATTTTGAGTTATTTTACTACTAGCATAGTTAGGGAGTAGGGGAGCTTGGTGTAATGGGATAGGTGGCTAGTGATGATGTTTGTTCTGGAGGAGATTTACTAGGGGGATTTTGACTTTTAGTTTGTTTGTTTGGTTGATTGTGTTCTTAGAAATAGAAAGCAAGGTAGTGTTATCTGTTTTTTTCTCGTATCTTGATTCTTTGCTGTATTGCTTGGATAGGATATGATGAGACCTAGGGTTAGTGCGGTGTGCCAGAGCAAGGGTTTTGATTTTGGTTTTGGTTTCCGGTTCGAGGTTGTGCTTGCTTTGAACTTGCTAATTTCTTCTTGTTGATGGCAATTTTATGAGCTGTAACACGATTGAAATTGGTGGTTTAGAGAAAATCCTCCTTGAATTTCCTGTGTAAAGACATGGGTATTGCAATGAAGTTTTCTGTGTTATTGTAGTCCACATGGCTGATTTTGTAGTTTTGTTCTTCGCGGTTCCTTTTCTTTTGTTATTGTCACGATGTCAGCATGGAGTGCTCAACCTTTTTCTCAATGTGGGGGCAGGAGCATGCTGTTAAAAGCTGGGAAGTAGTTTGATCTTATTGGAGAGAGCTGTCACGAAGCAAATATTGGATAATTTGCCTCGCATTTCCACCTTGTTGTTGTGTTTGTCATCCATTTATGCAGGGCTTTGAGCATGACTTTCCAGCAAGTTCCCATGGAACTCTTGCTGGGTTGGTTCGCTAGCTATTCATCTATAGTGGTGCTGATTCCCATGGGAATTTGCCTTGAAAATGAACCCTTTTTTTCGTTATTAAGGAAAAGGAGTAGTTCTTGGTACAGATTTTTTTTTTTTTAGATTCGAGGAAATTTTATTTTTTAAAAAATGTATTTTATAGGTCCAAGTAAACGATTAAAATCTAGATGGCTATAAGCTCTTACAATAAATACAACGTTCTAATTCGAACTCATAGACTTGCATCTCAAGCCCTTTAGTCCTAGGAACTGCTTTCAGATTCGAGATCAAAAGGCAGACTGGTAGAAAGATCTCTTTGGCATTTCATTGACAAGTTAAGATCAAATCGTACTCTCGTCATTTAAAAGAGGTTAGAGTTCAATCTTTCTTCTCTCAGTATAGAGCCGCCATTTAGGAAGCAATTTCATCTTTTCGAGACCCACCCGATCGCGAACATGTCCTGGACACCGCATGATTTATACCAAAAAATTGAAGTCAATGCTGATATATTTCTTGCTCGAGACTTTGTTAATGCGGGCACCGAATATTGGTGTCTAGTCTTGTTTTTAGTGCGCAAGAGAATAGCCGGCTGATCTGCCTAACTCAGTGCCGTCCTTACCATCCTAATACGCGTTGCCTTCGATCTTAACTTTCTCGCAGGACTCGAAATCCCACCCTCTCTGGTTCAAAAAAAGGGAGAGGAAAGCGAAAGCAAAAGCAACAAGCACCAAGACTCAGGAATGGGATTTATTCAAACCCTGAGGCCAGGATTTGTCTACAACTTATTAGATTGGAAATTAATCACCAAGCTTTGACATTCAGTGTCGTAAATCACAATCATGGGAAGGTCCCATTTGAAGTGGGCCAAAAGTCTATCTAGGCCCATGTTCTGAATCCTGGGCTTAGCTCATCATCAATAAATCCAAGTCACTTTTGATTCTCTGAAGAAAGAAGATTGGTTGCCTAGCTAGGGAGTAGAGGTGCCCCCACAAAGCAACTCAAGAAAAGAGAAAGTCAAGAATAAAATCCTCGACAAATAGAGCATGTGATGGTGGTGTTTTCGATTTGGCAGCTCTTGAATTTAGGGCAAAGATGTGGTTGACAAATTTTGACATCAACCAATCAGGCACGACTAGTGATGAGACTTCACAGTTGGAACCGAAGCACACGCTACAAGGAAAAATAATGGGAGAGAGAAACGGCCAGGCAAACTCGAAGGGGATGGACTCAAATAATAATGAACGAAATTAGTCATATCCCACCTAACATTTGTATCATGATCCATAACTAACAATAATTTATTTGCTGAAATACATGGCATTTAAAGTATTTGGGAATGAAATTAAGTCTTATTTTAATTGAAATTTTAAAAGATTAATTTTGTTATTGTGTTTCTCAATTGTTTTGATGCATTCATATTAAAAATAAATTTTAAAAAAAATAATATATTTTTAAATGAACTATATTTTAAAAATAATATAAAACGATGTCTTTATTAAATTCAGCTTGCTTTGCAAGCGAGGCCTAATCTATATGCCCCCCCTACTAATTCACGTGCATTCAAAAGATCATGGACCTGAATAAAGTACTTTATGTTTTATTCAGAATTATATTAAAAAAATATTTATTTAAAGAAATATTTTTAATATCAGTATATTAAAATCAAAATATCAAAAAATATAAATAAATTAATTAATTAAATTATTTTTTTTTCAAAATTATTTTTAAAATACAGCTACAAGCACCTTTCAATCGGCCTATAAAAAAGTGCTGAAACATGCTTACGAGGTTGTCGACAACACCCCCACACCCACACGCATGTATTTTCTATTTTTAAGAGCAGCGGTTAAATTTTAAATTCTTAAAATGGAAATTTAGCGAGGACCATTACGTGTGTGATATTGATGAATAAAATTTAGATAAATAATACATGTATCGGATATTTTATTCAAGTTGTAACACAAAAACAAACAATCACATTAAATGGAATTAACCTTTCCTCTCAATTAAATTTAAGAAAAGAAAAGAAAAATAATGTTTTCTAGTGCTGGATCTTAGCGTGTGGGGGAGAGCAAGTTTTAGATTGGCCCTTCCGGAATCAAAATGCATGATTTTAAGGAGTTTTTGGATGATTTCTAATAAAATAAGTAGATAATAGACGTTACGTGGATGAAATAAATATATTCAAACACTCAGACAAAATAATAAAAATAATCTTGGAGTTAATTTGATTGATTTCGTGAGCCACGTAAGGTTTTAATTTGATTTCATTATTTTTTATAAAATTGAAATAAAATCTTCTTTTTTATTAATCTAATTTAATTTATTCGTAGCTCAAGTATTGCTTAAAATGATTCCCATATCAGATTTAAAACCATAGTTTAAACACCATGAAGAATCATTTAAATCATACATATTCCCACGTAGATGGATGATTGAAAGGGCGACTTTCATATTTTAAGGAAATATTCATAAATGTTTCGCACAACGAGTTAATTAGATTAATTTACCGACCCGCACTCAAATAAACACTCTTTGAAACTCAGCCTGGATAGTAAATGGATAGTTTCTGAGGTATTATTTATATTTTGATTTGAAAGAAAGGCCATGAGAAGGGTTATAAAATGAGAAGAATTAACCCCCACGACTAATATGGAGCTAGAAATTTGAAGCTAGAAGAGCCTGGGATGTGAAAATCATTTATATATAATTAATTATACAAAATTTGTAAATTTTGTACTAAAATATAGTTTTTTTAAAATAAAAAAAGACCCTCGCATAAAAAACGTTTAAAATCTATGTAAATAACGATTAAATTTTAGGGATTATTTCAAACTCTGGGAGGGCTGTGGCTACCTTTTGCATCTCCTGTTCCACCCTTGTGTATGGCTATACCATAAGATTATTATTATTATTATTATTATTATTATTATTATTATTATTATTATTATTATAAAAAGACTAATTTAATTGCAGTCAAGCTTAAAAACTGCATTAATCAAACGGGTCAGCCTACAATATTTTTTTTTTATCCAATTGGACTTGATTGGAACACGCACACACACATGTACATGTGATCTATCCATCAGTTTAACCTGTCTCAACTGGATCAATTAATTAAGATGATTTTTTTTTTGGGTATTTTGTAGCAGTCAATTGACCCTTGGCCAATCCTGCATGAAAGCTATAAATAATCACCGCTTCATATACTGTGCAAGCTGAAAGTTTTCTATGACATCAAAAGATATTAAAAAAAAAAGTCTTCATCATCAGGGTTCACGGGAGGGAGAGATGCATGCATGCATGCATTATTGGATACTGACGCCAACTAGAACCGTGAAGACAGAGAAGCAAAATATGAAGAGGTAGCCGAAGCTTGGCGTGTTGACTGTGGAAGCCAACGCAAGCCGCACGGCAGATCTCACAGACCCAAAAACGGGAGTCAAGTGAAGGGACTGGCCAATGTAGCGCACCCCGGTCAATGAAGTAAACTAGAGTGTGGTGTATAAGCTAGATCATGTGGGATTTTTCTCTTAAAAAATACTGTAGTTATCGACACTTTGCGTACAGAGTAGTGAATCTCAAATTTAAGATCAATAACTATATATGATTACCACGCTAATCAGAGGAACGATTATCAGGGAGTAATCCAGGGTCGTTTTTTATCAAACTGGATCCAGCAATTAAAAAATTCAAAAGGGGTGAGTTAATATCCGTAATTAAAAGACAAGGAGATGATCATCGGTCTTTTTTTATGTAAGAAATCATCGGGTTCAAGAGACATAAGAATTCGTTCTTTTTATTTTATTTCGGTGAGGTACGAATTCTTTTCTTAATTAAAAAATGCTGCGATGCTGCTCTCTGTCCCCCCCATGAAATGAGGTATTGATTAATGCATATGAAACCCAGAAGGAAGCTTGTGGGTAGACAAGGCAGAGACGGCCGGACCCCATCTTGTGATTGATACTCGACTTTGGAGATGGATGGAGGCTTCAACTGTGTAATAAAATATATGCCCATTAAATTAAACAGTGCCATGACCCACCTGGGAGGAGCACCGATGATCGGAGGTTAATTATGGCGGCATGTGAATTTGCATGTAATAGTAGAATTTCCTTTTTAAGAATTAATTCGCATGTAATGGGTACGTCCCAGGCTTTATTACTGGTTGATTATAATTGTTTTGAATGTAGAACATAGTAATATTTAAATTATAAAACCTTTTCAATAATGACATTTCAAATGGTTTATCATTAATCCACCGTTAGACTTACATGAGAATAATTATGTGTTTGTAGACTGTCTAATAAAATAAAATCTAATTAAAAATGATCCGCTAAGTATTTTTAGGCAATTGAGTTTTGGGTGTATCTAATAGAGTGTGGACCTTTAATATATAGAGATTAAAATGTTATTTTTATGTTAGTTATGGGCTAAAATAGGAATACCAAAGGGTGAGAATACCAAAAAAACATGAATACAAAAGAGATATCCAATTACCTATATATAGGATCACGGTCCCCAGATTACACGTGCTACATTCTCATACTGACACCCTATTATCAGAGAGAAAACTAAGGTTAAGGTGGAGAGAATCAAATGACTCTTCAAGGTGAGACATATTAATTTGGAAGATTATCTCATATGACTCTAGATAGCGAATTCGGATATAGATTCTGGTACACTTCCACTTTTATAGTTTATGCAATCTATGTGCTCCCGATGATTTGACATGGACATCATTTCTCTATGTTATGAAATGTTAGATCTAACACGGACTTTAAAACTCTCTGCTCCACTCTTTGTTCAACTTGTATTTTAAATTAAATCGTGTAAAAATTGTTTTGAAAAAATCTACCGATAAAAAAAAGTCAATCCTAGTTCACTTATCAGACCTATGACTCGTGTTATGAAATCTCAAAACGAAATTGTTGTTTTTTATTTTATTGCATGATAAAAATATAAAAATCAATTTAATATCAACTCAAAAGATAAAATTTAATAAAAAAAAAATTATTCTAACATATAAAACAAAAACAATAAAGAGAAAAAAATACCCAAAAAAGTAAAAACAAATATCCTATTACAATAAAACCATAACACCAGCATACTCGCCCCATTATTTTTTTTATACATATAAGGAACAAATGACACCGCCCCTTTATTTATTGTAAGGGACAAATGATATCTTGTTGAGAAAGATAAAATTCTTAATTATACAAGAATATTGGACCTATTTATGAAATATGAAAAACTCTCCTTCGAGAAAGACGAGATAACTAAACATTAATAAGAAAAAAAAGACAAGATAAGCACCCATCAAGTCAAGGTCGGCTACATTTTTGTTTTTTCATTTTATTTTCAAACAATAGGTTTCGAAAACATCATTTCAGTCTAGCAAACTATAAACCTGCTTTCTATAACATCACAAGGTCACAATAATTCTGTTGATACCTTTTCATATAAACGAACCGCCTTGTTTCCACAACGTGATTTTTAAAAATATTTTTTATTTTTTATATTAAGACATCAAAATCACAAGAAAATGCCAAGAAATTAATAATGGAATATATTTTTAAAACACCAGAAGAAAAGAAAAGAGTCACTGTAGCACTAAATAATCACTTTCAAGCTGTGCTTTGTCTTCAAAATACGGGCCAGCATTGACAGGATCATCCTGCCCAACTCGTATAGAATTCTCGCACCAAAACTAGTGGCGGTTTGCTTGCGTAGTTGTGATTGTATTTTAAAATAATTTTTATTTAAATATATATTAAAATAATATATATTTATTTTTAAGAATAATTTTTAACATGAAAATATTAAAATATATAAAAATTATTAAGTAATTATCTCATCTAAAAGATTAAGACTTGTAAGTGAAACCTTATAACATGATTTATATTATTTTTAAACACACTCCTTCAAATGAAAACTTTTGGGCCTTAAACTTGCAAATACCCACATCACTTTGTGCTTGATGTTTATCCAATAGAATGAGGGTGATGAGATTCGAACTAGTGACCATAAGGTCAACAAGGCTCGATATCATGTCAAGGAACCATCTCACCTCAAAAGTTTAAATTTGTAAATGAGATTATATAATATAATTTATATTATTTTCTAATAAAAACACTAAAAAAATTAATTTAAAATAAAAAAATTATATATTTTTAAATCGCTTTTTAAAGAACAGTAACCAACAACCCGCAATCAGATTTTCCTCGTCTCCGCAACACAGAACAGAAGAGATCACCAGCCCACTGCAGCAGATAAGGTTTTTTTGGCTTGTGGAGATGAGCCAACCCCAAACGAATCCAAGGAGTCAATAAGCAAATCCCTTTACATGTGCTGCAATTCAACTTTTTTAAGCTAATTTCAGGACCCACTCCATCAACCTTCCTTTCTAGATTGCATGATTAGTTGTCAGACTATGATCCCACGAATCTGGCCCGTCGATATGGACATAAAGCTTGATCTCTGTTTTGTGGGCCCTTTACCAGAGAGTTTGGTGGGGGCATTTATAATTTTATATAATCCTAGCGGGCCCTACAAGTCCCATCACCATGACGTGCTCTTCCCTGATCCAGTTAATGCACTGCATAATCTTAGTTTTCACATTGGAGTATTTAGCGAACAGCAGCTACAGTGATTATGTTTCAAAATTAATTTTGATAACATTAATTATTTTTTTATAAAATATGTTTTTTAATATTTGACGTGATATATTAAAAATGATTTTTAAAAAATAAAAAAAATAATTTTAATATATTTATTAACAAAAAAAACAACCTAGAATTCAGTGCTTGACGTGGCATCCACCTGTCCTCCTAGTGCTCGTGACAGAAAAACCACCATCGTCACAGAGGCTGCTGTCATTTATGAAATTTTGCTCGATGAATGCTCGCCCGAGCACCTAAACAGTTGCATGACAGCTATGCTTTTTTTAAATTGTGTGATGTTATAGATAAAATAAAAAAAAAAATTATATTTAACATCACAGCATCAAATATGCACGTAAATAAGCTTGCTATTATTCTATAGTAAATAATATAATAAAATAAAATAAGAGAAGTATTTCTATATCAAAAAAACTATTTATATAATCATTGTACTTTTAAGGTACATGAAGAAAGATGAAGAAGTCTCAACTCAACTTCTTGTTCCTGCGCAGACAGAACCATGCCAAATTGCCAATACATTTCCTCCTCTTCCTAAGCTGGTGAGGGTACAGAGACAAGAGCATAATCTTCACTTTAAAAGAAGTAAATCTCAACAGAAAAACAAAAAAAAAACACCGGTAGCATAGAGGATATATAAATGGCTGGATGGATTAGCTTCACTACTGAGCTAGCAATCTCCTTTTTCATAACCAGTGGCATTTTTTTTTTTGTTGTTGATGCCTTTTGGATTTAGACTCTGGGATTTGGGGATTCCAGAACAAATCTGCCCCAACACAATCTATCACAATCAGACAAATCCAAAATTCCTTTGGATTTGGACAAGATAACTTTATGCCAAATAAAATGTTTAGCAACAGTTGAAGGCACTAAAAAACGAAAGAAACTAGCAAGCCGAGCCCCACCTCCACCACCACCCTCCACGCCCTTACCTATAGAGAGAAGCTAACAACAACACGCATACACACACAGTCACTCGTATATTTATTGAGAGAGAGGGGGGGGTTTGCAAACTTCATATACAGAGGTTAGAGAGAGATGAAATGAGGGCATGCCTTGTCGGCCATTAGAGCTCCAAGTAGTAGCTCGGGCCCGGCCCTTTTCAATTCATGAAAAGACTTATCATTTTCACTGTTTTTGCTTCAATATCTGAATAGAAAACCATAAAAGATCTCTCCTTTTACCTTTCGCTTCTTTTTGGTTGTTTTAGAAAGGAAAAAATAAGAAAGACTGAGAGAGAAGGAAGAAAGATATCTTTTCTCGCTACAAAATCTAAGGCCTATAGATCCAAGGATCCCACCATTTAATCTAAAAGGTGAACGCCTTTGATTTTGTCTGTTGGTTCATGAATTCCATGTTTCCTTTAGCTTTATGGTCTCAAGGAGTAACAGGGACACGGTGCAGTTGTAGCCTTACAATCTCTTCTTGCACGAATCATTGGTTACCTGGCTTTGACAGGTATGTCACTGTTTTTTCAACTGCTGGCTTATTATCTCTACTGATTTGTTTGCGTACAGTGGTTTCCTTGGTTGTCTGATACGTGAATTCCAGCAGAAATGGCCTCTTTAATATCTTGGGTCTCTTGTCTTAGTTCTTTATTTCTTCGAAATGAATACTGTTGCTTCTGTGTTTGTCCCGGGCTAGGATTTCTTTGAACTGTGTAGGTGATTAAACTTCCAGGTTCTAAAAAGTTTGTAAACTACAATTCGATATAAAGATGTACAACACAGCAATTTCATATGCAGTGTGTCACTTTATCATAGCTCTTGAATTACTTGGATACTGAAATGATTGGTGTTTCTTGTAATAAAAAGTTTTGTGAACTAAAATTCGATATTCCGTCTCTCAATCATATTTACAGCTGAATTCCTTATATAGGGAGGAAGGCTTGTTAGTTTCTTCTTATTATTATAAAAGAATTACTAGAATCATTTTAGAGTTCCAATCCTCCTTACAGTTGTAAGATGTTGCACTATTTGGTTGATTTTTATCATAGATTTGGTTCTTTGACAGTTGTGATCAAAGTTTCTGAAGTAGCGCTGGATATGCAGGTGTTTAAATTATGATATTATACTGAAATTTCAATAAAGCGGAGGGATATCGAAATGTCAGCACATTTCAGATCAAAGAGAGTATTTGAATTGGGGCTTGCTGGAAGTTTGCTTGTTACCATCCTACTGATATGTGCAACAGAGGCGCTGAATTCCGAGGGGCAACACCTCCTAGAGTTAAAGAACGGCCTCCATGACGAGTTCAATCATCTGCAGAATTGGAAGTCCACTGACCAGACACCATGCAGCTGGACTGGTGTGAATTGCACTTCAGGTTATGATCCTGTAGTCTGGTCCCTTAATATGAGTTCAATGAATCTTTCTGGGACACTTGGCCCCAGAATCGGTGGTTTGGTCAACCTAAGATATTTTGATCTTTCTAACAATCTGATCACCGGAGATATACCTAAAGCTATTGGAAATTGTTCACTGTTGCGATTACTTTATTTGTATAACAATCAGTTGAGTGGGGAAATTCCTGCTGAACTGGGTGAACTGTCTTTTCTTGAACGTTTGAATATATGCAACAACAGGATATCTGGTTCGCTTCCAGAGGAGTTTGGGGGATTGTCTTCATTGGTTGAGTTTGTGGCTTATACAAACAAGCTGACTGGCCCATTGCCTCATGCTATAGGTAATCTCAAGAATTTGAAAATCATCCGTGCAGGGCAGAATGAGATTTCAGGTAGTATTCCTGCTGAAATAAGTGGATGCCAGAGCTTGGAATTGCTTGGTCTTGCCCAGAATAAAATAGGAGGGCAGCTGCCGAAGGAGCTTGGAATGCTTGGAAACTTGACTGAAGTGATTTTATGGGAGAACCAGATCTCAGAGTTTATACCAAAGGAGCTAGGGAACTGTACAAACCTTGAGACACTTGCTCTATATGCAAATACTCTTACTGGACCAATACCAATGGAAATTGGGAACCTGAGGTTTCTGAAGAAGCTGTACCTCTATCGGAATGGGTTGAATGGAACTATTCCAAGAGATATTGGGAACCTTTCAATGGTAACAGAAATTGATTTGTCAGAGAATTTTTTGACCGGTGAGATCCCATCCGAGTTAAGCAAGATAAAAGGTCTTAGACTCTTGTACCTCTTCCAGAACCATCTTACAGGTGCCATACCAGAAGAGCTTAGTAGCTTGAGGAGCTTGATTAAGCTTGACCTCTCAATCAATAACCTCACCGGTCCTATTCCTTCTGGGTTTCAATATTTTACTGAAATGCTCCAGTTACAGCTTTTCAGCAACTCTTTGAGTGGTGGCATTCCTCAGGGCTTAGGGCTTCATAGCCGACTCTGGGTGGTTGATTTTTCAGATAATGACCTGACTGGAAGAATACCTCCTTATCTTTGCCAACTTTCAAACCTGATTTTGCTGAATCTGGATTCTAACAGGTTATATGGAAATATCCCGACTGGGGTCCTGAACTGCCAAACACTGGTACAACTTCGTCTGGTTGGAAACAAATTTACAGGTGGCTTTCCTTCAGAGTTGTGCAAATTGGAGAACCTTTCTGCTATTGAGCTGGACCAGAACAGGTTTACTGGTCCGGTTCCACCAGAGATCGGAAACTGCCGAAGGTTGCAAAGACTTCATATTGCAAACAATCACTTTACTTTGGAGTTGCCGAAGGAAATAGGTAATATGTCTCAACTTGTGACTTTTAATGCATCATCAAATTCACTCACGGGAAGGATTCCGCCCGAAGTTGCTAACTGCAAGATGCTCCAACGACTTGATCTTAGCCACAACAGCTTTTATGATGCTTTACCAGATGGGCTTGGAACTCTTCTTCAACTGGAGCTTCTCAGGCTTTCAGAAAATAAATTCTCCGGAAATATACCTCTGGCATTAGGAAATCTCTCCCATTTGACTGAATTGCAGATGGGCGGCAACTCATTTTCCGGTCAAATTCCTCCAGCTTTGGGCTCGCTTTCAAGCTTGCAGATAGCAATGAATCTCAGTTATAACAATCTTACTGGCAGTATACCACCAGAGCTTGGTAATCTTAATTTACTGGAATTTCTCCTGCTCAATAACAACCATTTAACTGGTGAGATTCCCAGAACATTTGAAAATCTGTCGAGTTTACTGGGATGCAACTTCTCGTACAATGACCTCACTGGACCTTTGCCTTCCATACCACTGTTTCAGAACATGGCCACCAGCAGCTTTAGTGGAAACAAAGGGCTTTGTGGTGAGCCTCTTGGTTACTGCAGTGGAGATCCATCTTCTGGTTCTGCTCTACAAAAAAAATTGAATGCTCCTCGAGGTAGGATCATCACAATTGTTGCAGCCGTTGTTGGTGGGGTTTCTCTCCTGATGATTATAGTGATACTGTATTTCATGAGACGTCCCACTGAGACGTCGGCTCCTTCCATGCATGACCAGGAGAATCCATCCACAGAATCTGATATCTACTTTCCTCTAAAGGATGGATTGACTTTCCAAGATCTAGTTGAGGCCACCAACAATTTTGATGATAGCTTTGTTCTTGGAAGGGGAGCTTGTGGAACAGTCTATAAGGCGGTCATGCGTTCTGGGAAGACCATTGCTGTGAAAAAGCTTGCATCTAACAGGGAGGGGAGTAACGTTGAGAATAGTTTTCGGGCTGAGATTCTGACACTTGGAAAGATTAGGCACCGAAACATAGTGAAACTTTACGGGTTTTGCTATCATGAAGGCTCCAACCTGCTTCTTTACGAGTACATGGCTAGGGGCAGCTTGGGAGAACTGCTTCACGAATCCTCTCGTGGCTTGGAATGGTCCACTCGGTTCATGGTCGCTCTTGGAGCTGCTGAAGGGCTTGCTTATTTACACCATGACTGCAAACCAAAAATAGTCCACCGTGATATAAAGTCGAATAATATTCTACTCGATGAAAACTTTGAAGCCCATGTTGGTGATTTTGGTCTGGCGAAGGTAATTGACATGCCACAGTCCAAATCAATGTCAGCTGTTGCAGGATCATATGGGTATATTGCACCAGGTGAGTCTTCCTCGTTAGATTTCATAAAACTGTCGTGCTTCTTTTCATGATAATTTTATTCCTTAATTATCCAGGTCGTGCGTATAATAGTTTTTATTCTTTATATTTATTTCTCTTCTGCTGAATTCACTTGGGCTCTTCCAACATGGGAGATAGTTTGGTTAGACAGAAGTGTGAAGAGAACTCTCATTTCTTCTCTGATATTTATTATTTTAATTATATCTGCATGCCATCGTCAGTGAGTAACGTCGTCGAATTCATTGGATATTTAGGCTTGGGATAAAGTAATTGTGACATATGAAATTATGAATAGCGCTATTTTCAATCCGGGCATTCAACTTTATTTCCTTGCAATCTTGTCTATCCAAATTGGCCAAGTCTAGCAAAGCATGACCTCTCTTTTCTTTCTACTTTTCATTGTTTTTATTTATTCTGTTTTTAATTAATAGTCTCTCTTTTATTTTTTAGGTTTTTTAGTTTAATTTTTCTAAATATTTATTAATTTTTCTAATTACATATTATAATTTATCTTTATATCTTTTATATAAATAAGTTGTATTTGCATGATACATTCAAATTTTGTGCAAAACTTTTTGTACTTATCGGTGGTTTCTGTCTCATCGCAGAATATGCATACACGATGAAGGTTACAGAAAAATGTGACATCTATAGTTATGGAGTTGTTCTGTTGGAGCTGCTAACAGGAAAAGCTCCAGTACAGCCACTAGAACAAGGAGGTGATCTTGTCACTTGGGCAAGACAATATGTTCGGGAGCATTCATTGACATCTGGGATACTTGATGAACGACTGGAGCTTGAAAACCCGAGCACCGTTGCTCACATGATATATGTCTTGAAAGTTGCTCTACTTTGCACAAGCATGTCGCCTTCCGACAGGCCATCAATGCGGGAAGTTGTGTTGATGCTTATCGAGTCTAATGAGAGAGAAGGTAACCTCACCCTGTCTTCGGTTTATGATTATCCGTTAAAAGGTGACACTTCACGAAAATAGGCGACCATTTCCCAGATTTTATTAACAGATGATTTTTTTTGGTGCTTATTCTTCCTTGTATTATTTGCAACAGCAAATGATGCATCTTGTACACTTCTCAATAAGAAAAAAAAATCATTGAATGGCTTGTGGGGGTAATTGACGTTACTCTCAAATTCTGTAGTTGGTCTTGCAATTATTATAGAGACAACAATCCTGTACAGATAGAAACTTCCCCCCATATACAGCTTCTGATGTGATAAATTACATGAAATACTCATTGGGAGCCAGTTCCTGCTATTTTTTCTGTCATTAATTATTAGTTTTAGCTATATTGCAGAAAAGTCTTGCATGGTAGCTACTGTTTTTCTCTCATCTCGTTTACTAACCTAACTTTTTTTATGATTATTAATATGTGTGTCCGGGTTAGCTTGTGCATATCTCGATTAATTCACGGGCCCTGAAATTAATGATAATGTAAGCTTTCAATGACTATTATTTTAATACAAGATCACGGGAAAAATAAACCTTTTAGTCATAAATTTTTTCCATCAGACCACATACTAATAGTTATTTACTAACATGCTGTTGATGGTGGTTGCAATCGTGAAATCGAAATGTCCCTTTGGAAAAGTGTTTCTCTGGACAACTGGTTTCTAAATTTATCAACGGGTATCTCTAGAACGATGTTTACAAGTTTTTCAGTACCCTCACTAAAATCGGAAGAGTAGTCCTTGTATTCGTGCTGTCATGCTAAACGTGACTTGGAATCGATGAATCAACCTTCCTGTTTTGCTTAGAAAACAACAAAAAGAGACGGGGAAAAAACTCGTGTAAATGAAACATCAAGTGGTGGAGATGTCAACGGAAAATATAGGTTTCGAAGTTAAATTCTCATGGATCACCTGAAGAATGGTGTAAACATCGTGCTTATCGTCAGATTAGAAGGTGTTTGTGAGTGTAGTTGCGGTTGTTTTTTAAAATATTTTTTGTTTAGAATTATATCAAAATGATATTTTTTATTTATTTTTTGAGAATTATTTTTGATATCAGTACATTAAAATGATTTAAAAACAAAAAAAAATTCATTTAAAATGATTCTTTTTAAATTTGACAAAATAATGTTTCAACCACTTGGTCAAACAAGCATCTGAGCATTTGAAGAGGTGAACTTAGTCTAAAAAACTAACTTGAGTGCATATTTTAAAACTATACTACTAAAAAATTATTTCTGAAGTTACAATCATTTGAGAATTATTTTTTATACTCTCATGATCCCATTCTCTCTCTCTCACACATATTCGAAATGATTAAAAGATTAATGAAATTATTTAAATACTTTCAAATTCAATCACTCTAACCTAACTGGTTTTTTAGAGAGCTGTAATTGGGAGGGTTAATGGGGACAATGTGAGGGTAGATAGAAATTATAATATGCTTATAAAGATTAGAGAGTTGCATTTTTACAGGGAGACCAATTATGTGGCCGATTGGTTAGCTAATTTTGGGTTAACTAGAGATTTGAGAGATAGGGGGTCGGATAATCTTACCGATCCCCCGACAGGGGTTTATACTTTGTTGTACTATGACCTAATTGGGTCTACTATTCCAAGATTAATTTAGTAGGGCGTTAAGCCCCGATCTTTACCAAAAAAAACTGGTTTTTTATCTCATATAATTAATCTAATTTTTTAAAAATAAAACTTAATATCATAATTTTAATTTTCCATTCAGAAATCCTAGCTTTAAAATAAAAGGAAGAGATTTTAAGGTTACTTTTTTTTTTTGTCTCGAGACAAAGAAGGGTATTTAGGCAACTATTTCTTCTCTTAAATTTAAGATCAAAATTTCTGGACACAGAATTAAAATTATGATATTAAATCTTAAATTTATTTATTTATTTTATTTTCACAATGTGTGAGATGTTAATTTATTAAAATTATGACTTTAATTTATGAATTGCATCAACAATACGATGGTATTTGAGACAACGAAACATGTTTACTCGTGACTAATATAGGGTAGCTAGAGCTTTCACTTGTGTATAACAAATAAACATGGGGGCCTCTGCATGGATTTCCCGTTGATTTATTTTTTGCTCTCGACGAATCCTTGCAGGAGCTGTATACATTACCGTGATGCTTTCTAGGAAAAATTTGAAGGGACCATTGCCCTCCAATCTCTGTTAACCTCCACCACCTTCACACAGAAAATCTGAAGATTTGCAGAAGAGACGGCGAAAGAACACAAAAAAGCAAGGGCACGCATGAAAGAAAAGAAAAATAACAATCAAGCAAGAAAAATCAGTGAAACATCCTCATTATTATTATTATTAATATTAATTAGTTTTGTTGGAAGCTTTATCCAACTGGAAAACTTCCATTACCACCGGTACTCCCGATCCCACTTGGAGTTTCCTCTGCTAAAATAGAACCCATCCTCCCTAACCGACCACATGCAGTGTTTTCTGCATCTATTCTCGTCTCTTTTTGCACTGAATGCGTCCATATGAGCTTGCTTTCCATTCCATTGCATGTTGCAGAAAAACAACTTTTTTCTGAGCAAGTCGATCTGTGCTTTAAAGCGAAACACCTGTTTCTGAGACAGATACTTGATTCCGAGGTCTTTGTTTTTGTCCTTGCAGTGGACCATCAACGTCTTCGAGGGGTCACCGGGCAAGTCATTAGTGATGTAAATATGGTGCCAAGCCCAGAGAAGATTCTCTTCTGCTGCAAATGATAATTGACTGGATATGAGAGAAAAGGCCGCAAGAACAAGCAGAAAACGATGCCCAGAATTCATGTTGCAAAAGCAGTATGACAAGTTTTTTCATGCCCTAGCTAAGACTTCCCCGGCCCGAATTTAACAGGCACAGGGCCGGAACGAGTAACGGTCAGCTGCAGATGCTGCCAAATGAGTCATTGATTATCCAGCCGAGTTACTAAAATCACAACCAAATCCACGCTGTCCAGATTCTATATTTATTACTCTCTACATCACCATCGATCATATCGGATTCTCGACTGGGTTTTACTCGTGTTTTCTTATCCCAGATTTGTTTCTCGGCCATGGATTCGCTCGATCTCAGTTTTATATTATATTCTGAAGATCACCGTTATTGTGACAAGTAGCCCATGGCAGTTCAAAGGCATGCATGACTCGCATGACTTTGAGGCGCACTGACAGTTTTTAATCTTATCCATGTCGATTTCAAATATAGTTTGATTATGTCAGAAGAAGAAGAAGAAGAAACATCACAGGTCAATTTTTCGAAATCTTGATGGTCTGATATGGTAATCGCATTTATATATGGATAAAAAGAAAGAAAGAAAGAAAAACTCTTTCGGAGAATATGTTTTTTTATTTCTTGAAAATAATATCACATAAATGTTTTTTTAAGAGTAGGATAGAGAAAATGCTCTTTACTTCAAATATTCTTAAATAATTTTTTTTATTTTAAAATAGACAAACAACAATTCAGCCATGAAAGAGACTCTTCGTTTCAAACACGAAGTAAAGATTCAATTGCATAAAGATTTTAAGAAAAAGGGAATAAATTGAATTACTTGAAAAGTAAAGGGACTTTAATGTATATAATAGATCAGAAAAATACAAATGCTAGGGGAGGGCCTGGAGGCTGCTGTCTCCACCACTGTTCAGTGGGGAAACCAAGATGAGGCGTGCACGGTGGATGACCAAGCACGATGCTTCTTCCTTTTGTCCTATCCTTTTTCTTTTTCCATTTTTTTACGAATAAAGCTTTTGAACTCAAGATGAATGCCCATGACCCTGTAGCTTAAATGAGAATCATGTTTTTTTATTTTTGATATATATATACTTATTTTCCAGACATATTAATTCAACGATATTTTTTTTTGATAATAATCAAGACGTTTAAACCCTACTAAATTAAATAGAAAATTATAGACCCAATCCGGTCATAGTACAACAATAATTAAATAACATTAGTAATCTATGAAAAATAAATGCATTTAATGTGAAATATGGATGGTAAAAATCACACGGTTTCCCATCTATATATATTTTCTCACTCAATTGGCTTTATCCCAGCTAATCATCTTCCTTCACCATCCAAAACACAGCTTCATGATTCTCATCTCTACGAGGTTGAAATGTATGCCATGATGCAAAAAATCTTTCCCATAAAGCTCCCCAGGAATGCAGCTTTCTCTACGCCACACTTCATGTGAATACTTCACCATTAACAAGCAGGAGTCTTCAAGGAGCATGAAGTAATGTAAGAGGGTTTATGATATGTATAGTAAGTCTCGTGTTCGATTAAGGACATGTATTTATCGTAAGAGTTTGGGACAACCGAGGTTTTACCCATTCACCTACATCCACGAAGTACGATTTCTGGGAGTTGGGTTTAATCGTATCCAAAAAATTTTAACAAGTGAGTGCTTTCCGGCATCAATATCTTTGGCCTAGGAGCTAACTTGCCATTGATAACTTGAACAAAGGGTAGACGATACTCATCATGTTCATCTGCGCGCTATTGCAGTACTCAAAAGGCATAGTATAGAGGGAGAACAGGGAATTTTTTTTGTTAGAGAATAATCATATTTTGGGATATCAACTAAAAACTTAAAGGTGAGATGGTTCCTTAAATAATATTAGAGACTTCTTAACCCAATGGTCACGAGTTCAAATTTCAACATCCCTATTTGATAAAAATCAAGCAAAAAATAGTATAAACCTATGCAAGTTTCAAGTCCAAAAAACTTTCACTTGAGGGTGTGTGTGTTAGAGAATAATATAAATTATATTCTAATACCTCACATAGAAACTTAAATTTTTAGATAATATGGTTTCTTTACAAGTTTTTATCAAACTAGCTAGTCATTTTGCGTAGAGCAATCTCTGCCTGATTCTACTGTCCTTTTCACTAGAACTCTCACTTATTTATGGAAAATGGCTAAAGAGCTGTTTCAAAGTCAAGATTAAAAACTCGAAAAAGCAAACTTGTTTTCACAACATTTTGAAGCATTATGATCTCTTCTTGAGGCAACTAATTTACCTTTCCCTAACACCAACGTGCAGACTCCACTGTATACTGCTGGTTTCATAGAGAAACATGATTAAAACCTTAGCCTTTGCGGTGGAGCATCAATAATATTGTTAACAGCCCAAGAGATATAGTGCATAATTAAATATAAACTGTACTGTATATTTTTTTTTGACAGCGGTGAAATTCTATTTTATAGTCCAAAATAACAAATAAAATTTTAATTATCACAAATTATTATAAAAAATACATGAGTTCAGTCGAACTCGAGATTTACTGCAACTTCTACTATCATGCAAAAAAGTTCACAGCATGCGTTTCGAAGGGCTTGAGTAGGACCATCCATGATGGCGCGAGTCTTGATTTTATGCGTAACAGGCCAACACCAGCCAAGGATAGTAAGTGGGATGATCACTGGTGGGACTAGAGACACGAACAGACTAGCCTGGATTGCTGGGGCAAGCAGGATGATAACATTGGAGTGGAAAATAACTTGTTGGCGCATGCAATTCTGATACTGCAGATTTATGCGGGGTCAACTTCGCATGGTTGGGCGGCTATAGAAAAGTCGTACGTCCTAGAGGTGGGATTCTAAAGCCACGATTGGGCAGCCCAAAAACAGAAGATTTAGTTTTGTTTTTATTTAAAGTTAATTATTTTTTTATATTCTATAGATATATGTGCTATATTAAAAATAAAATATATATATTATTTTAATATATTTTCAAATCAAATTTATATGCTGAGATTAAAAACCGAGAAATATGTATTTTCTAAGAAACAATATCCATCAAAATCTTTTTCATTAGAATGTTGAGAAACGAATTTCTAAAGATATTATAAATTGAATCCATTTTAAATTTAAATCAATAATTTTAAAAGAATTCCAAACACATTAGTTAATTTAAATATGTGAATTAAACGCAAATATTCCAAACAATATGTAAAAGAGAATTTCAAATATTTCTTTTCTAACTCACGAAATTGTAAATAAGGGGTAAAAATAGTGAAAGATCAGCAAGGAGTTCTTTCTTTCTTTCTTTTTTGAAGTAAGGTGTTGCTAACTGTTTTTTTATACACAACCAAACTTCTTTTTTTTTTGTTCTTTCTGAAAATTGTTTTTTTTATTCTTTTCTTTATTTGAAATAAATGAACATCACAGAGCAAAACGGTAGACAGGATTGCCAATTTAATTTATGTTCAAGTTCGTAACCAACCCTAGAAAACATTGCCACGTATCCTATAATTAAAAACATTACAAGGCTTGAGATAAAATCAATTCCTCCTTCTTCTTTTCTTTGATAAATTTCATCTTTCCCTTTCCTGTTCAATTTCAATTATTAACTTTTAATTAATTTTGAATTGATCTTGATAATTTATTTTAGTTTTTCTTATCACTTCAAATATACACAATGTACATGGGTGTGAAGCTCAATTACATAATAAAAAATATAATGTCAAATTTGCCAGGGTATTTTTTATTTTTCAATGCAATAAATAATAGGAAATTTGAGTGTGTTTAAGAGAAGAGTTCAACTTGGAACACCTTTCACCGATGTTCTATATATCTTATTTGCAGTGTTTTTTTTATAATATTCTAAAATAACTTTTAATAAAACATGTGAAAATATTTCCTTTTGTCTTAACTATATATAATTATCATGTTAATTTTGGTGTATTGAGTCAAGGTACTATAGTCTATGGAGTCCGGAAATTGTCTTTCATTAGTTTCTTTTTTGACAAAGTATTTGAAGTTATTGATTGGTAAATGATTAAGAAAAAATCTCTATTTGTTCTGATTATAATGTTTTGAGATTTTATTTTGGATTAAAGGGAACCTTATCTTGTTTGATCACTTCTTGGGGTCCAATTTAAACAATCAAAACTCTAATCATTTCAAAAATTCTGAGGAGATAAATATGTTCTAGTTCAAACTCAAGACATGCAATATATATATAATATAATATATTAAACTCAAGCTATTCATCAAACTATTTTAAAAAAGATGATTTGATAACACGATAAAATAGCAGTACAGTGTAGCGGCGGCGATAACACTGGGGCACAGGCATAACAGCAATTCTAGAGAGGTTTTCTTTATCTTCTTCAACTTTGTTTGTGTAAATTAATGGAAAGCATTATACGCTCAAACACAGAATGTTTTGTCAATACTTGATACGACCTTATCAGATAGAGCCCCCAGGTGGCATTTAACTAAGAGATAGCTAGCGTACGTGGATTTCATGTGATAAGACCTAAGATCATGCCGGCCATACAGGAAGCAGCATTAATGGAACACTGTAATGATTAAAAAATCTCTGTTTTCTTCTGCTGAAAGCAAAAACCTTTTTCTGCAGGAAGTAATTCCCGGCCCCTTCAGGTTATTTCGTTCTGTTAACAGAAAAGGACTGTTGCTGGTGTGCACTTGTGCTAGTCCTCCAGTGTGTGATTTGTCCCCATCTCCCCATCTGGCTCTCTAGCTAGTGAGGATACTTTTCGTTTGATGTAAATTGAGGTGAGGGTTTCCTTTATCACGTACCTACTTGCTCGGCCACATATCGGACGCATTAGCTCAGTTGCCGGGAAGCCTGACATTTTCTTGATGATAAATCATTGTCATGGCGGTATTTTAGCAGTGACTCAGTTCCACTTTGTAGTATTATCTGCCTGCCAGGCCCCAGAACAGAACTCTGGTTGCTAGCTAGCTAGATGTAATATGATGACTCCACATGCAAACACTGTATCACTAAACTACAAAGCGTTTCAGATTAGCAGAAGATGGTCTAGGGTTCCATGACGAACTTGATCCAGAGCAGGTTAAGCAGTTTGAGTTCTTGATCAAACATATACAGATAGGCCCCGAGTGAAAAGGGCCAACTTCTGACGCGGAATCTGTAGAGCTTAGTTCACCATCTGTAATTTGACAGTGATTATACATGTGTTTGTGTGTGTGTGAACATTTAGCCCTGCGTGATCAACTACTCTTCCAGCAGATTGATGTACTTGTTCTTGATATTTGATTACAAGCATAGCTGTTATTAACAAACCAACATTAATTTAGTTCAGTTACTGTTTTTTTGCAGGATAAGTGTAAGAAATATCTGATAGAATTCTTTTCATGTGTTCATGCAGATGAAGTCCATATTGGAAAAGCGGTAAAGCATTCCTGAGCATGTTTTCTTGTAGAAGAAATTAAAACGTGCTGTTCCAGGCAAGATTTCATTATTGATGAAGCAATATACTATATCCATAGATTTGAATCTACTAAGACTTCTCTTAAAATACATTAATTAATCATCGAATAATTAGCGCAGAAGTCGTACGTGGTGCCCAGATAATATATTAATATACTTTACAACCATGAGAAGTCTTTCTTCCAGTTTACTTCGTCATTGCTGAAATAAAACCCATCCTCTCTGACCAACCAAGAGCACTTCCTGAAAAGGCTGCAACGCTGAAGATCCCTAGGAACCTTAAAGGCGTCGAATCTCCTCCTCGTTGCATCCCACTTCACGGTGCACCGGAAATGATTGCCGCACCAGAAGTTGATCTGGAGTCTCCAACTGAAATCATCACCTTGCTGGAGGGCACGTCCACCGAGATCATTACTGTCTGATGAGCACCATATGACTAGTGGCAGTGACGAGTTGTTTGTGAACCCATTGATGACACGAACATCGTACTCTAGCCCACAGAAATATTCTGGTTGATTTATTGACATGAAAATCAGACCTATGGCAAGGCTAACTACAAGAAAGATTTTAGTGAGAACCTTCTTCATGTTGTCACCTTTGAGATGAAAATACTCTTCAAGACTTCAATATATAGCACAAGCACTACTCACACTCACTTGCTCCTGCTTTTTGCTGTGTCACGCCAATTTTTTTTCTTAACGAGACAAGTAAAAGATAAAAAAAAAAAGTTTTTATATTTTAAGAAAGAAAAAGCTAAAATAACATTTATAAGTTGAAGAGTTATTTATATATATTAATCCAAATATATATTCATTTTAATTGATATAAAATAAAACTGTATACTTTCAACGTGTGTGTGTATTTAATTAATCTCAAATAAAATTTAAAATTTTAATTAATTTATATTTAAACCAACTAAAAATTAAATTGTATTTTATAAAAAATTACAAAATATTTTTCCATTTATTTTAATTATTCTCAAATAAAATGTAATAATAATATACTAGGTAACTGAATAAGTACTAAGTTGGGCATCCCACCTGTGTAGTTAATCAATTTATTTTAATTATTTAAAACAAAATTACAAGAAGAGAAACAACCATGAGTGCAAGTCTAACCTTTTTTATTTATCCCTTACAAAACACCCTTAAAATTTAAATAAAAACATAAAATCAAACCAGAAAAAAAACTTTTCAACTTCGAACACTAATCAGCTATTATGGAGGTCTGGAAAAAAGAGAGGTTAATGCTATCAAAAAAAAGAGCACAAAATTTCACAAAAAAACAAAAGATAAAATAGTATTTTAAAAAAAATGCAACTAAATATAGAAAACTAATCATTAAAGATAGTACAAAAGGATTGTCCACTAATATAAAAAAAGCTATGATTTTATAAAAACAAAATTGATTATAGTATTTTAAATTATTTCTTAGTCAATCTATTTAAATGGATTGTAGTATAAATGTAGGGTAAACTAAAAAAAAAAAAATTATTTAAATAAAACAGAACAAGTCAGGCAAATGTGTGGGTCTGTGCTACTAGCCTATTTGTCCCATATAAAAGAGGTTTGGCCCACTTGTTACTATATAAGATAAGCTAGGCTATATTCTTATTTGAATATTTTTATGAATCAAATTTTTAAGTCTTTATTCATTAGGAAGTTTCTATCTTATTGGTTAAAAACTTAACCGTTTTAAATTCTAAATTTTACATCTTATTTTCCTTTTATATATTTTAAATACATGTGGATATACTCTAAAGTTAGTTTTATACATTCATATATTAAAGTCTACAGTTAAGTCCTAATAAATAAAATGAACATAATTATCAAAGGATTTTACACATTTTGTTTATACCCCAACACACGATTATAATCTAATTACAATATCTCATTTTGTATTTTAAAACACGAGAAAATATGCAATTTTTTTTTTGTTTTTTTTTGAAAATATATTCAGAAAATTTTTAGGATTCAACCATATCCACAAAAAAAATATTTTGTTCTCCGTAGAAGGGTTTATTCTTTCGATGGCATTTTCACAGAACATTAATTTTGTATTTGGAACGTCTGAGAAGAAGAGGCAGATAAACATACCTACTCAGTGCTTAATTCTTTTATTTACATCGATTCCTGCAGTGCCTAAACAATTTCGAGTCAGTAACTTGATCCTTAATTCTATGTAGACAATTTTCCAATGAAGAGCTAAGAAAATGGAACTTAACCATTACCAGCCAAGCCAGTTAAGTGAGCAACGACGTCCTCAAGGCAAGAAAGGTGACTCAAGAACTTGTCATGAAGTTCATAGGATTCGGAGTGATTTTCCTGCCACTGGGAAATACCACCACCAATTAACTTCAGACCACTCTGGAGCAATTCCACTCCCCTGCTGATTCCATCAGGGAGTTTCCTTCTCTTTTTTGATGCAATGCTTCCACACTCCGTCACATTTACATGTATCCTTGAAATCTGCTGAACCATTTCTTTTAGTGCCATACCTTCCGTCACAAGCAACTCAAGCTGCTCCATGCTAGGCGTAGTGGTAAGAAGAGCTGTTTCCTTCTCCAGAAATGCCTTTAACTCAGACATAAACCTCTCCTCGCTAGCTTCATTTCCTGAAATCAGATCATAAGAAAGCGAAGCATTTTGTGGCACAAATCTCCATAGCTGATTGCAAGTAGTACGAGCAGCAAAATATCCAAATGCTCTGATTGCAAGATGAACAAGTGCCCAATGCCGCTCCCTGAATAGCATTTGGTACAAATCCCACACAGCAGAGCTTTTTGCACAATCATCACTCTCTATCATCTCCATGTCTCCAAGTCCTCCCATAAAAAGGGCAAGATATGGTTTGCACTGATACAATTGGGTACTAGATGCTGCTGGCGCTGAAACAAACAGGGTTTGAAGTTCCAATATGACTCCCTCCATCTCATCAGATTTGTATAGATGCTTCATATGTGAGACAATCCCCAACGTTTCACTTAAAAACTTATGATAGTGTTCCTTCCTTATTTTCTCCCCAGGGTTTCTTAAGTTGCGAATTATAGCAACTAAAAACTGCAGGGTCTTCATGTCAACATCAGATATGCTAACCTGCCTACAAAACATAAAAGTTTTTCCATTATTCATATCAATAAAAAATAAATAGGGATACGGATAAATTGGTATAGGAATCCCCCCACACATCTATGATTTTAAACTAAAGGGTCATTAAGAAAAGGTTGATACTGTTGGCAAGGTCATAGGAACGATAGCATAAAGCATGTTTTGAAGATAAAAGAAAGAAACAATCATCACTTAAGGAGTGAAAGAAGCACAGCAACAAAAAAGGGGGTGGGGAAGCTCAGATTTTAATCCTATATGTGAAAACTACTCAAAAAGCTATAATGTTAGAGGCAATGCAAAGCTTGGTAGTTTGGTCAAATTTGCTAAATGTAAACGAAAGAATTCCTTTTCCATTTTCTTGGAATAGCTCATACATTGCATGTAAACAAAAGAAACTGGGTACTCACTGTGCCCGCAAGGAAGCAGATAGAGCATGAACTGGAATCCCAATTGCGCCAGAACTACATGTAGTCAACATTTTGTCATTAAAACTCCCTACGAAACCAAAATAGTCTGTAATGATCTTCTCTTTTGCATTACTTCTGATGCTATCGCATAATGAATTTAGAGAAAACCCTTCCAAGAGCAATGCTACAAACATAACTGATGACAATTGAGATCTTCCATCACCAACAACAGAGCTGTAAACACGGTCTGCCAAAGGTGTTGTACCATTAGCAAGCAAGCAAATTATTCTTGCCACTTTCCTCATAGGAGAACCTGGAATAAGAAGTGACTCTGGAGATTCCAGGAGCTTCATTAATGAGCAAAGTTTATCAATAACACTGTTCACCTTGTCCATTTCAGCATAACGTGCCATAAAGCACCAAAGTTCCATTACAATCTCAGAGCAAAGAAAATGTGGATGGAAAAGATTCTCAAGCAGGAAAGCCTCTAATTCTTCCCAGGCAAAACTTGAAGACACCACAATCATGAAAGTTTTTAGTGCATGCAAAAGAGCAGAAAACATAGGCTGCCAAACCAACTCCAGTGTTTTCCCTGAACCATATGGCACAGGAATCTGCAAATCAAGAACCAAAGAGTATACATCTTCATGAACAAGCATATCCAGAAACCATCTAAATTTTCTAGTGATCTTGATCCTTATGTCTTCTTCAAGAACCATGGAGTTTCTCAACAAATTATGAAACAATGCAACCCTGCCAAGCAGCAACAATCTGGCTTCAGACATAGTTTCACAGCTCACAGAAAAGATTTCAACCATCGAAGTCATGCGATAAAAAAAACTTGAACCTTCATGCATAGAATTTGAGCAGGACTCATCACTGAACAGCCAGTCCAGAAGTTCAAACTTGTGCTCTTGTTTCAATTCAGTTGAACTGAGTAAAGAATTCAGCAAATCTATTGATGTCTTCTCCAAAAGTTCTGACAACACTTCACTAGCAGTGTTCAAAAGTTTTTCATGGCTCAGTAAAATTTTAAAGGTTGAGATCGCTAGGAGACAGAGGGTCACCTCCTTGTACACCAAATATGCTTGGCATGGATAGAGGGACGATATTTTCACTACAGTGGTAAGGTAAAACTTGGATGGAAGAAATGCCCTTCTGGCTTCAGTTAAAGAGATGGTTTCCTTCAGTGAAGAAGACCAAGCCTGGGCTGCACACCTAAGAGGTTTATTCACCAGTGAAATTAGGGTTACAATAATATTCTGAACGCTTAACATCTCTTTTGACACCCTCTTCCCTTGCTGAAGCAAGGTAACCACGCCTTTCCATGATACATTGAGAATGGTTACCAGATTTCCACCATCATTTCCTGCAAGGATCCCCAGTTCACACAATTTCTCTGCTGTACGTTTTGTTATGTTTGTAACATGATTCATTATATTGGCTCTTTCTGAATTTCTATTGTTTTCATCCTTCTCAAGTCTTGCATCACAGAGATCCCAATTCACAGCATCAAAATACCTTTTGCATAGTCCCATTACAGTATCAATCACAGTCTGTGCAGCCTTTAGTAATTCTGAGCCAAGTGAGCTGACTGACTGGAAGAGAAAGGAAACAGAACATTCTTAGAAAGAGATGGTAACAAAGTTTTCTGAGCATTCAATTAACATCATGAAAAGGATAAGAAATCGCACCTAAAACGACAAAAGGAAGTTAAACTTCACCTAAAATGCAATTTAAATGATCCACCCAATCATAGCCCTGGTAGAATCATTATCCAGTTGTGGATATGTACTTAAATGTTTTCAAGGTTTAGAGAACAATTATGTTTTAAACTCATGGCTGCCCATTTTAATGGTTCTAGGATTTCCCTAAAGCTTGCAAACAAAAAATCTACCATTGACTATCACCGCAAACTGTATGTATATCAGCAAAAGGGATTTCAAGCAAGCAGCCTGATCCTTACCAAGGCACAAACTATTATTCAATGATATACAAGCATAGGGAAAAAAAGACCCGGTACCTTAATCTCCGATACTATGTCTTTTATCAAATTTAGCTGTTCCAAAATGAATCTCTCAACAATAGCTGCTGATGCATTGTCAATAAAAACAGGGTGTCTTGTCAAAGCAACCACACTTGCAGAAGAGAGACTCAATAAATCTAAAAGAAGCTGCAAAAGATAACTTTATGATGTCAAAAAACAAAAGCAACAGCTACCACGCATTATTTCGGAAATAGATGACAATAATCATGGAAAATCTTGTTCGGGATTTCAAATTTCAGCTTAAAAAAGCCCTCATTTTATAAAACCATTAACTCCACATATATTCATGACAACATAGGTGGCCGAATTTCTTGTCAAGAAGAGAGGATATTTATCTTTGGAGAACTTGTAAAAACATCGCACACTGATAAGGGAGGTTGCCTAATACAACGCAAATCAAGTACTTAAAAACAATATGTATAAACGATGCAGAAAGTACCTGAAAGAATAGGTTGGAATGTTCTTCTTGAGAATCCTCAGTTGACATAGCAGTCATCTTCAGATGTTTTCCACACCACCCACTTGCCTAATGCACGCACGGTCTCAATAAGGTCAAGAACTGACATACCACTAAACAGAACCATACATGAATATCAACAAACTGAAGACAGCTAAAGTGGAATTCTACCTTTGTCCCAAGAACAAGAAACTGTACTAAACATCCAGACAATCCTGAATCTACATATTTCGTAGCCACACTCAAAATAGACTTGTTTAACAAGCACTGGGATATATCCAAGCAAGTGAAGTCTTCCCAAAATGTCCAGCTTGTTGTTAAGGCAACAAAAAACAACACTAGAAACAGCATCAAAAAGCATATAAAAAGGAATCAGACAGCTAGCATAAGCATCCAAATGTAAAATGGAGGATACTGTGAGACATTCGATAACAGGATCCAAATCAGATTTCTCCAGTAAATCAAAATCCCGAAGCGTATCAAACAGTTCGATCCGGCTTTCAACAACCTGTATTAAATTTCGAAACCTCTTGATTATCAAAATGAAAGTTAATCAATGAGATAAATCATTTCGTTACTGTTTTTTAGAGATCTAATTTCGATTTTGTTATCAAACAGACAGAAATTTGTTCGAAATAGTAGAGTACCGATTTCTCAATAAAAATAAAACATAAATACAAACCTAACATTGAAAGAGAGAAATAAAGAAAGTGAGGGAGCTTACATCTGAAGATTTGATGGCTTGTAGGAGATTCTGCAGCTCCTTGCTGGAGCTTTTTCTCTCCATTTCTCGCTTTGTTTGTTTGTGTTTGGTTATTTGGTATTTTTTGTGGTGATTTTATTCTGCTTCCGCTTTCCCGCCTTCAATGATAAGCCGGTCTGACTCTCCGTTTTTCGACTAGTGTTTTTCAAAAAATTTAAAAAAAAATTCATTTTAAATGAATATTTCTTTATATTTTTATATTATTTAGATATACTGATATCAAAAATGATTTTAAAAAATATTATTTTGATGTATTTTAGCACAAAAAATTATTTTAAAAAATTATCGCAACCATACTCTTAAACAGGGGTAGCGCCAAGCTATACATTGAAGAACTGATAAAAAAAATTAAAAATATGTTTTTATTATTTTTTAAAAAAATTTAATTTTAAAAAAATTGTTTTAGATTTTTTATATGAGAATGTTTTAAATAATTTTTACAAAATAAAAAAAATATTAAATATATTTTTTAGCAAAAAACATTTTACAAAATAATTTTAATCACTAATCCAAACACTATATATTTCAACTGTTTTAAATACATTTTAAAATATTAATATTAAAAATATTTTTTGAAAAAAAAACTATTGATATACCAATTGCACTTGTACAGCAATTGGGCCGGTGCCTAAACGCCTGCATCCCTGCGTTTTTTGGGTCAATTAAAAATGTTGAAGGACAAACAACAAGCATGAAATATACTATTTACTTATTCAATATTATCAGTTTGATATTCAAATTATTTTTACATGAATTCTATAACTAAATTAAATTATTTTTTAAAATTAAACGCATTTATTAGAATCACTAAATAAAAAAATTAAATTCCTACAAGATGGCGTCGATTTTTTATATATATAAAAAGAGAGGTACAATTAGGGTATAAACATGGGTGAGAAGCTTTTACAATTAATGAAATTAATACTAACAATCATTTAATGGAAATATTGAGATCACCTATATATAAAATATTTGGTTTTATTTTTGAAGTTCATCCAAAGATGAAATATGTGTCGACCAAACTATATCAATTTGATTTCTCTTTATATGTATTTGGTAAATACACTGTTGAAAATGTTGTTGCAAAGGTATATTTACATTAAAAATATATTAAATTAATATTTTTCAAGTATTTTTGTAATGCTTTCCACAGTATCATATCTAGAAGTTTTAGAATTCGAACCCTTGGACATATGTAGAACCTTATCCAGAGATGGATACTCTTCCTGTTTTTGGGTGCATGCGTGGAAAAATAATTAGTTAAAACCATGCCACGTGTTCTAGCTGCTTCGTTAGATTTTTATACGCTTACCAAAATTAAGATTATTTTTCTGGCAAAAAAACAATTTGGTAATTAAATATAGTCTAACTTTAATTTTAACAACCCACTTTACATAGGAGAGGATGAAAAATGATTTATTTATTTTCCCTTAAACTGTGGTTTCTTGCTAACCTGAACAAGGGCTAGGAGCGCATGAAATATCGAAGATTCAAGAGTGTAAGGAATTATTTAAAAAAAAAATTAAATTATTAGATAAAATTCTAAAATATAATTTTTTAATTTTCAAGTGAAAGATTTTGAGTTTAAAATTTTCACATACTCACATTATCTTGTGCTTGAGTTTTATCAGATACAATGGGGTGATGAAATTTGAACTCGTGATTACTAAGTTAATAAATCTTTAATACCATATTAAAAAATCATTTAATCTAAAAAATTAAACTATTAGACGAGATCAATTAATATAATTTATATATTTTTTTTTAATTTCTCCATCAATTCAGTATTAATAAAGCATAGGCTAAAAAGAGTTTCTCAATTATACCTGCTATTAGTATCATGTTAAGTAGTATATATATATTCATTATTTAAGTCACTTTTTTAGCATGGTTAATCAAGAGATAAGCAAATACATAGATCAAGAACATGAAAGTAGTGATTTTTGTATGTAGTGGATAGATAAATTCTTATAAAAACACATTTAATTGCTTATCCATTCCAAAGTGAAGAACAAGATGAGGTGGCAACAGTATTATTTATAGCTCTACGCTAACAGGATCCTCACTTTTGTCAAATAAAAAGTGAGCTTCATTGGCCGTGGGAAAGGCCACAATAATTAATCGTGTTATTGTTCAATAAAGGTATTGATTTTATAAAAAGTCTCGTATTGATTTGTTAGGATGGTCAACCCTAGCTACATCCACAAAACTGTATATATTGATCATGGAAGCATAAATCAGTAGTACTGCCAGAAAGGATCATGCATACTCTAAATTAACGACAGAAACTGGCATGCATGTTTGGGTTCTGGCTTTGTTTTCTATTTCAATAGAAAAAGAGAAGCAATTGATTTCCAGCTGGGACAAATAAAATGCAGGTTTTTGCAAACAATACGAAGGAAGGAACTACAATTAGCACTGGAACATGAGATAACAGCACAAAACATAAGATGTCTACAAGGAGACAACTACTTGATAAGACAGTGACTAATAACTAGAATAAGAAGCACGACGACCTGTCTCAGACAGTTCCCTAAAACACCAATTTAACAAAGCATGCAAGAAAGAACACGAGGCTAATTATTGAGTACTCAAGGCGATGGTGGAGTCGAACCACCAGCACCACCACCTGCACCTCCTAGATCACCAAGACCACCAGTGCCAAGGCCAGCAACACCGCCAATTCCACCAGCCCCTCCAATCCCTCCATATTTTCCGGTTCCACCAAGGCCTCCAATAGTTGGCAGTCCACCAATGAAACCAGCGTAGCCTCCAATCCCAGCAAAGCCACCAACACCACCATATACGAAATTCTTTTTGTCCTGAAGGCCAGTGCTGCTAGGTGACTCGGCCATTAATGGTGCACCAGCATGCAATGCTTGCTCTTCATTAGGCACAACGTTATTGCTATCAAGATCAGCATCGCTAGGAACATTACGTGCAGTTGCATGCACAAATGCTAAAACAATCACAAAAATCACAACCCTGCTCGGCGCCATATCGCTTTTTTGAGCATGGACGTGGGCTTTATAGGGATTTGAAGGGTGGGTAACGGTTGAGGATAATAAAGGGGTTGTAATAAATGGCAATGAGACATAGCTCTCATGATCTCGAGAAGATAAATTCTTTGAAATGAGGATCAGAGAGTTAGGTGAATCAAAAGGTGCGAAATTTAAGAGAATTCCCAGGTTAATTTGTTTATTGTTTTTGACTTGCATGTGCCTTCAATTCTTATTTGAGTACTTTATATATATCGGCCTCTTCCTTGATCAATTCCTCTCGATATTTTCAATAAGAGTGTGATCATTTAATCCAAATTCATTGAAATAATGTCAATAAAATATTTTTTTTGCAGTGAAGCTAGATAACACTATTGAGATTTGGACAGCTTTTTGAAGATGAATAGTTTAAGGGAGGGAGATTTAACTAGAGCTAGCTTCACGTACAAGTCTCCATTCACCGTCCGAGAAAATATAAAAGGAAGGAGCATTCTAAAGGTATGTTTGGAAATGTATTTTAAAAGATTTTGAAAAAAATTAAAAAATATATATATTTATTATTATTATTTTATTTTAAAATTATTTTAAAGTGTTAATATAAAAAATTACTTAAATATATTTCTAGATTAAAAAAAAAAACTTTAAAAACAAGAGCGTGAGGGCCTCAAAAATCAACGTCATAAATCCTCTTTATGTGTCGATCCGGTTATGTCCAGGTTTGGCAAAGATAGGTCCGCGAGAAGAGATAATGTGGTTGGAGGCAGTTCTGGGCTAAGCCCAGTCATAAGCCTGCTCCGTCCTTAACGAGCTGTGGACCCGCGCTGGAGCTGGATTGTTTTTTAATGTAAAAATTGATGTTCAGATGCTAAAAGTATGCACTTTAAAAACAAAAAAAAGGGGGAAATCATAATTACAGTTATAAAATTAATTGGTTCGAATAAATTGATTTTATTTTAATTAAATAAAAAATTGATTAATGATAAGAAAAAAAACAGGCTACGACATCATATGAATCAAACAAAAAATAATAATTATGATTCCTTGAAAATATAAATTTCAAAAGAGGACAGATAATATTACTCAACTCATATCCTATTTAATATAAAATGACAACGTTATATAAATAAAAAAAAGAAGATATTATAGTTACCATAATAAATTTATAACCCGAATAATATTGATTAGATCAATCTAGGTTAACTTGACTTACCCTGACAAACTCATACTCAGGTCAAGAAATCAAAATAACCCAATTAAAAAAATAAAATAAAAATAAAAAAACCATTTAATTTTTTTAAAAGAAAATAATTAAAAAAATCTTAAAAAGAAATGTCAATCCACCTTAACCTTTCAAACCTTAAAAAATCTTAAAAAGAAATGTCAATCCACCTTAACCTTTCAAGCCTATAACTCAAGTCATTATTCTAGAAGCACCCTGTATAATTTTATTTTATTTTCAACCAATAAAATATTAAAAAATAATATTAAAAATATATTTAATTATTTACAAAAATCCAAAAAATAATAACTAAAAGAATAAAGATAAAAAATAATAAGAAAAATAAAATTAACAAAAAGATTAAAAGTTTAAAAGAACGATGATCAAATTAAAAAATAATATATTACAAATTGAAATTGCATGATGAAATTGAAAATATATGGAAAAATTACAAAACAAGAAAAAAAAAACTAAAAATGGATGTAAAAATTAAGCAATATAGAAGAATTGAAAACTTTGAAAAATCTAAAAATTGAATAAAAAAAACTTTTAAGGTAAAAGTGGATGTAAAAATCTACCATATTTAAGAAAACAAACAAGGAAAAAACAATGAATGAATCCGTGGGACAAGAGCATAAACAATCAATGACGGGCAAAAACGATTGTGCCGTGGACATTCATTAACTATCAGGTTGGCAGTGGATCTATGTTATTTTATTTACTTTGGAGATATATTAAAATAATATTTATTTATTTATTAAAAGTTAGTTTTTATATTAATACATCAAAATAATATAAAATATTAAAAAATCTAATTTAAAAAAGAAATAAAAATATAGATTTATTAAAAATACTTTCAAAATATAGTGTAAAACAGACACTAAATATTATATAAATATATCTCTTATTTTTTTTCAGGGTCAGGGTTTTGATATGATTTTATTTAAACTAATTAAAATAAAAAATTTATTATTTTTGACATTGCACATCCAAGTAATTTAAAAAATAAAGTAAAAAAACATTATTCTCTTATAAAACGTTGTTTGGACTGCGTTTCTAAACAGTGTCTAAGTTAAAAGAAAAGAATAAAAACAAAATATTTAAATAAATAGTTTTAGATTTAACCATAAATCTTACCAAAAAATTGAAAGTAAGCGATTGATTAGCAGACACGTCATAGGCAGACCCTCCGCTCATACCAAAGTTTCTTTTCAATTTGCCTCCACGTCGAGGATTTTCAATAACTGAAGGGATTAGCTACTTATGCTCATTTAATATATTAGATATAATGTATCTGATTTTTATAGTAAAGATTCTAAAGAATATCTGGATAATAGATTTTGTTTCGTATCTCCATATATATATTTATATATCAAGCTGTGATCCTAAAGAAGACGAAGTACTGTGTATTCATCACATCACGCAGATATTCAAAGCATCGTCGGCATTGCAGGGAGCTTAAGAGGCGAAGAGAATGGCACATGCTGGACATCTCAGGCTGTTGATGATGGCAGTCATGGCTGTGGCTCTCCTCTTTTCACTTGGTAAATACAAACTGAAACCTTATTACACTGCTCGTCATCTTAATTACAAATGCTAACTGGTTAGCTGTCACTTTGCTTCACAGGAGAAGCTATGAATCTTTGCCACACCTTCGATTCATGCGAACCGAAAGGCTCTTGTCAGAGATATTGCAGAGCTGGTGGTTTTGCTGGGGGGAATTGTAAACCGCCAAATATCTGCTGCTGTTATTACTGATTGTTTTCTCTTATGATCATGAGAAGCTTTATTGTTTCTATCATGGAATAAAAACTTAATTAATAAACATTGCTACCGTGTCTTTTCTTACAGTCTATTCAGCTTTTTAATAGATTTTCATTTAAATTACATTAACTCTCTCGAAATGTTTAATATAAACATTAAAAAAAATGGCAAAAATCATCGATGATCTTTTATTCAGTAGCACTCGTTTATAATCATATATGTTGATTAAGGGACTAATCTGCCAGTACCGCATGGAAGATCCAACGGTACCTGTGAGAAGGAACAACGATGGCCAGCGGAGCCAAATTCATGCTAGTCTTCTGATTAATTTTGTGGGTTGCTCTAATCATTTTTGAAGGAAAATTGGGTAGCTACTGGCAATGTTAAGGAAGAGATGGCGGTCAAAGGTTTTGTTGGGAGTGGTGGAGATCATGGTCACTCAGATGGTGTGCGGGCTAATTTCAGGTTGATTAAGGGTATTTGTTGTCTGGTTTTTACCTGGGGCTTACGATTGCAGCGCTACTGCTAGCTGGTGGTCGTTAAGATGAGGCGGACGGGTGCGCAGTTGAGGGCCGTGACTGGTGCTTTAAGTCGTGGAGATGACGTTGCTCACGGTGGATGAAAAAAAAGAACCACTGTCAGTTGATGGTTGCCAGTGGCTGGTCGAGAGGAAACGAGGACAATCAGGATGGTGGTTTTGTTTGATGGTTTCCGTGAGAGAAAGACGAAGATGAATCCTGCTTGGATATTAGATTTTTGTAGAGTTTGTCTGTGTTTTAAAAGCTTTTTTATTTTAAAAACATCATTGAAAATTCATCTTTACTTTATCATAATTATTATAATTATAACAATTAAAATTATTGTCAATATTATTTTTTAAATAATTAAATCATTAAATTGCCCCCAAAAATAAAATAATAAATATTCTTATAAAAAAATAAAACAAAATGATCACTAAAATTATCATTTTTATTGCGCAAACAATGAAATTATAAAATCATTGGACAGGGAAAACAGATAAAAATAACAAAAAAGGAAAAAAAAGAAAAAACATTAATTTTAAAATAATCGCCAATATAAATTAAAATTTTAGACTAAATTAAAACATGCATATCGAAAAAAAATAAAGGAACCACAATCAAATCCAAAATTAAAAGAATAAGGACTCAACTGAAAACTAACATGTATATTTAAGTTTCAATTGAAGGGTACAATTGAATAAAATCAAAACTTCAATTGAAAAGGTCAAGAATGAAAACAAAATCTAAAGACAAGGGACTACAATAAAACATTCACAAATATTACGGACTTGCATGTAATTTTCGAGGGCAGGAAGAAAGAAAAGAGAGATAAAACTAAAAATCATCCATCGATAATTCACCTTTCATCGACACGCAACGTGCCAGGAGGTAGAGGATATGGCAGCTCACCAGGTGACACAACGGAAGAGAAGTAACCACCGCCTAATGATGACTCTTGCGCCACTTGAACGGGGCGTGCAAGTAATACACTGTTGGTGTGTCCAGACGATGTACCTACAGTGTTTCGAAAAAAAATATTAAATTTTTTTGTAAATTACATATACACTCATGGACTCATTGATGATCACGAAATAACTGGGGGTGAAAGCATCACACTACCCCGACTTTAGGGTTTTTTCCCTCTTTTTCGAGGGTAATTTGCGTAGTTTTACTAAGCACATTGCACAATATGTGAAAAAACAAAAATACCCCACTGCTCCGCATCCTTTTGTCAGCATCCAGGGGTAAAATAGTAGTTCTATTGTACAAATAAATAAAAATATCATTCGTGTCCCCTGAAAATGTAAAAAATAACCCCGATTCCAGATGTTAATTTTTCCGGACCTAAGGGCAAAACAATAATTTTATTGTCAAAAAGCTATAGTAAAACCGGGACGAAGCTTATATATATATTAGTCAATGCCCCCGCGTCTTGTCGCGGGCGGTACCATATTTTTTAAAGCAAAAAAAAATTAATTGTGTTTTTTTTTGTTATAATATAAATTTAGGCAAAATAATAAATTTGTGCAGAATTCTTATGAAGTGCAAGTTTTCTATAAAATATATGAATTTTAAATTGATATAAATTTATCTATTTATTAGGTTTCAATGAAATAACCAGTATAAAATCATCATCATCATTAAAAAAAGCAAAAAAGCAAGAAGATTTGAATATTTGGATTATTGAATTCATTGTATTAAGATTAGTTCATTTTATAATTCAATTTAAATCATATTTAAAAACAAAATATAAATTGTGAAAAGATAAGCAATAATCAAATAACAAAAATAAATAAAACCAGTACGTGTTTTATTGTATAGTTAACACTAATACACACACATTTATTGCTGGAATTGTTCTTAGATTTGACACTAAATTATGTAATAAAATCGGATTGGCATCATTAATGGTTCATAAATGCCGAGATTTTCTTTTCTATCAGCCTCTCTACAATAAGTATTCAATTCATGAGATTCCCATTTAATACGAGATTTTTATGGGATTGAATCTGGAAACAATATCTAGATGTTGGATTTATTTACATCTATATCTCACGGTGTGAATCTATATATAAGGTGTACCAAGCATCACATGAAGCACCATACAGAGAATCATCAACCTTGCAGCGAGTTGTCGAGGAGAAGGAAATGGCAAATGCTGGGCATATCAAGCTACTTATTATTGCAGCTATTGTTATGGCTGTCCTCTTTTCACTAGGTAAATCTACCAGTGTTTTTTACTCGCAATTATTTTTCCAGTATTAAATTGATTTTCTAGATATTTTTGGATGACTTAATTGTAATAATTTTAAAAATGCTAATTTCGATGTTACATTAATTTGCAGGAGAAGCTAGTCTTTGTGTCACCTTCGACACGTGTGAGCCCAAAGGCTCCTGCATGAGATATTGCAAAGCTGGTGGTTATGGAGGAGGGAACTGTACACCGCCAAAAACTTGCTGCTGCTACTACTGATTGTCTCTTCTCTTATAATGGGAAGGGCTTGAATGTTGCTCTCTCAAGGAATTAATATCCAATAAAGATCGCTATCGCATTTGCTCTCTATCTTTTTTATCGTATTTTTTATTGCCGGGCTCTTCTGAAAGAAAAAATTAATGAAAGAAATCTCAATTAAAAATATTAAATAAAATAAATGATGAAATTAAAGTTTATAATCGCTTGATTTATAAGTCTATGCTATTATATCTAATAGCTATATCAATTTAAACACTTAAAAAAAGAAAGAAAGGAAGGAATTTTGATTTCTACAACAACATCTCATCTCTACGTAGATGCCTAAATCCAATATGAATGGGCCGATCCAAACAACGACGTGGCACCTGTACGGATGATGCGCTGTACACTTTTTAGTGTACACACCCGAGCCTGTACCGTGGTACAGGTGTTTCGGGTTGGCTCGGTAAGAACTCAGGTTGTTTTGGGGTTTTTTATTTTTATTTTTATTTTTTTCCATACATTTCTTTTTGAAGTAATTAAAATTAAACTATTACTAGCTTAGCAGCTTGTGGCTTAAGGTGACTACATTATTCAGTACGTGGATATATTATTTTATAATTTTTATTAGGTTATTTAAATGATAAATTAACAAATTAAAACAATAATTTCCTTACTGGGTGAACAATATTTCCATGAATATACACTTTATATTTTATTTTATTTTATGCACTGTTTATATGATAAAAACACTGTTGAATTGGTAAGCGATGGAACGAACATGCATGGAGAGAGAAAATGCACAAAATAAGATCGATTCTCCCGGAAATTAAACAAAGAATGAGCCGGGAAAGATGGATCATCACAACCGATTAAAGGGCAGATCATGCTCCAGAGACTTACAAATGGAGGTGGTTATAAATTTAACCTTAATGGTTTTCACTCGAGAAAGAGAAATTAAAGCCATCACAAACTACCCATCATTTATAGCATACCAAGAACATGTCAGCCATGAAAATGACTCCAATGCTTTCCAAATTCCTCACTGTCAGAGGGACAACTAAAAGCAGCGCTGCTGGGAGCCACCGTGCTTTTGTCACCGCCACATCGAGACCACTGCAAGTGAGTGAGCTGCCTGTAATTTCTTGCATATATACATACGGGTGTACTGTTTACGACCAATCTGTTCTTGTTTTTTTGTCCACTGCCATTCGTGTTTATACTTGAAAAAGGTGTAAGAAAGAAAATATTTTTTTCATAATAATATTCTTCAGTTCAACAAAGTATTCTTGCATTATATATGATGCTCTGGTCACTAAACCCGTCGAGAAGATATATAATGTGATCTGTGCTCTCTCCCCAATTCAAACCCTAATTCATCTACTTTTTTATAACCTTTGCATGAAAGTTTGGTGCATGCAGTAACCTTTTATCGATCCCATGAAACCTTAAAATCACAGGACAAAAAGGATGAAGAGAGCACCGCAGAAGCATGCAAGGGTGTAACAGAGGCGGCAGAATCAGTTAAAGACGGTGCTAGATCAGTGAAGAACGCTGCTGAAACTGTAAGATCTGTGATGAACACCATAATTCTGTAACCATGGCTTCAATCAACAGACAGGCGTGTCAATTAATTGTATATAAATTATAAAGAGTATAAATTATAAATTTGTTATTGTTTTGTGTGGGCTAATCAGGTGACGAAGATGACCAAGGAGGTGACAAAAAAAGTATCTGAAACTGCAGAAACCATCACAGACAAGGCTGCTTCGGTGATCAAGGACAAAATAGTTGGCAAGTAGGCTGGTACGTGTGTGTTCATGATGAAGAACATCAACACTAATATTTTATTTTCGTTTCTTAATTTCTTCAATTTCCTGTAACTTACCCTTTTCCAAGTTTCTGTCTGTTTGATTATTTTCTCTGTTTTTTTATTTTCAATTTCTTTTTCTCAGCAACGCTAGCATGGACATTATAATGAACAGCACATTTTACAATATTACTAATCTGGTGCCCGTACAGCACTACCAGCCGGATAGAGTTTCTTGTTTCTATGGAAAATAATAAAAATTAAAAAAGTGCAGCATTGTCAAACACGTTTTTTTCATCATTGAAAAATAACTTGATACTTGTTTTTAATAAAATATATTAGATTTAAATAATGTAATAAATATTCAAATGAAAATTACAGATCAAATTGATAAATTAAGAGAAAGATTTATATTAAGATATTTAATTTTATGATACAATGAGGTTTTCAGTTTAAATTAGTTGATTATAAAACAATAAAAAAATTCAGGAAAAATCATTATATTTTTATTAATGTTTTTTTTTTTGCCTCTGGTGTTTAATTTATCAAAACTGAAAAACAATAGAATAAAATAAAATAAATCATTCCTTAATTAGAACACCTTTATTTAATCAATGCTCCTTTTTTTCACCTGAAAATTTGTTTTTTCAACTACAACTTATCAAAATCATAAAAACATTTTTAGTAAAATATTTGTGTTGTAATAATTTTGATTTGAATGAATTTAGAAATATAAGGAAAAAACAATTCTTGCATATTGGTGAGAGATTTTTTTGATTTTTTTATCTAATTATATGATAAAAAAAATTATACACCTGTATTGAGGATCTCGACCCTTTTACACCTTCCCCAACCAAAATTGAAATCATACACTATAAAACTAGTTCGATGTTCTACGCTATGCTGCAAGATAATGTCTTTTTTTTTCAATACAGAAAAAGGATGGAAGCATTGTTAATGGTTTTATTATTGTAAGAAAAAATAACTACAATATTTTGTTGAATAAAATAAAAAAAATATTGTGCAAATAAAAAATATGTTGATTCCAATTAAATACTGAGTCAGGAAACTGAGATAAAAATGTTATTTTGTAGAGAGAAAAAACAGATTAAATATTTAATTTAATTTGAAATTTTATCCTTAAAATATTAATTGGTTTAAAATAATAAAATAAAATTTTATTTTATCAATGTCAAAACTTTTTTTTAATATTGGGAGAGTCTCATATAAAACTAGCAAATCAAAACACTAAATTTAATCTCAAGTCAACTTCATATGGATGAGAATGGAAAAAAATTAAATTACAAAAAAAAAACATTGTGGTTAACTATTGAATTTATTGTATCTTGATTCCATGTTACATTTCTATTATATTTTTTAAATATTTATTTTGTCTCACATGTACATTATTTCAAACATGTTTTTCTAATTTACATATTATCAATTTTGTGAAACAAAACTACAGTTTTTAAATGAGAAGGAAAATGACTTGATAAAAAAAAGAATGATGCAAATAAAAAAGATAGTGAAACAAAAGAAGAAGATGTTAATGAGAAAAACAAGTTTGAAGTGATTCACTATTTATAATTCAAATATCATATCATGGTTTATGAATATAAATTATATAGAACTAAACTATAATTATTAAATCAAAATCAAAATGACTCCATAAAAAATGAGAACAAAAATTATAATCAGAAGAAAAATATATAAATAGAAGGGGAAAATGAGATGGTTCATTATTCAAAATAAACATTCTTTTCACCTCAAATCTTTTATAATTTTTCACTAAGATGGGCTTGTCATCACCCAAGACCCAAATGGAAGCTTTTGCTTCTATTTTTTCCAATGCCAATGCTTGTGTTAAATATTTCTATCGGCTGTTTAACTATAAATTACTCCCATGAATTTAAGAAATATAAGTGAGTTTTGATTTTAAAGAACCACATGAATTAACAACTTGTAGTTGTCCAATCAATACAAAATTGACATACTTAAATAATCTATGAAAATAAATTATTAAATCAGAGGATTATTTTGTCTAAATTATTTTGTTTCATGTGAGTAGTATATGTGTACCTGGAGCGAATAAAAAAAATTCAGACACCTCTTCTTTTTTAAAAAAATGGTTGAGGGGACTTTATATATATATATATATATATATATATATAAAACAATTAAGTGAAATTTGAAAGAAAAAAAAAACAATATCCAGGATATAAAATCATTGTCGATGTGTCGTTTATGGGATGTATATTAGACGATAATGTGGAAAATTAGTGATGACATGGGGAAAAAACTGGAGAGAAAATCTCCTCCATTCGAACCAGCAATTTCCTATACAAAGAAAGAGACCGCGTTCCCCTAGGCTGCAAGGATGCAGATAGTTTTTGAACCAGCTGATCACATCATGTTATTAAGAAATAAATTTCACTGATCACTAGCTTGTTTTTCACATAGAAATCGAAAAGCTTATTGGTCTGTGGAAACATGTCCTAGGCCGCTGCCTATCCAAAAAAGAGGAGTATGGTGATAGAAAAGCACACAGCTCGACAACAAAATTAGGGTTGAAGGGAAGCATCAAAAGTGATGAGCAATGTCATATTCTTTAGATTTTAATCTTTTATTTTTCCCAGTAATTTTATGCAATAACACAAATCCCCAGGAAGAAAAAGAAGCTCAATGGGCAACTGCAGATCAATTATCCAGCAATCACAAATATAAGATGAAATTTTGAGGCCATGCATTAGGCCAACTGCATATGTTACCACAAAAAACGAAACCAGAGTCTTTAAACTTCATTACTGATGAAAGTGTAGTCCTTTCTGAACTGGCTTCGCTCAAGTTGCTTTCGAGTCTAAGATCTTTGGATGAGTACACATGAATAGACTGAGTGCAAATTTGGAATCTAATTCTTTGATTCTGATTGCCCAACTGAGAAATGAGAAAAAGTGACACCCAGATAGCCAGACCCAGTTATGCATGGAAAGGGTACCCAGTCATAGACCCAACTCATCATGGGACCAACCCTAATGGTTAATTCAATGACTTGATCTTTGAGCCTGAGTTTATTCGATTGTCAAACTTTTTGTGAGCTTTCCGCTAGATACTTCCTTTCTATCCATCCTAGAAATGCTTTAATTTGAATAGTGTGCTCGCTTCTCAGCTTTATTACAGTAATGAACCAAAAGCAGGTTCTTGGGAGAAGAAACCTGAGACACTAAAATACTAGCCAAAGGATAAGGGTTCCAATTGCTATTTAGCTACATGAACATGGTCTTAAACCAATCACACCCAACTTATCCAGTGTTATGAATCTAATGTTTAGCCTATCTGGTATTTCCCAAGAATCTGATTACTTGTACTAGTTTTGATCTTTGAGCAATCTACTGTATTCTATCATTCTGTGCTCTCTGTAAACTGGGACTTGTAAGAATGCATAAGTTATTCAGCATCAAATTGGTCCTTTTTTAGCATTAAATTGAAAACTAAAGCCTGCTAATATTTCCTCTATTTGTTGGACTCCATGTAGTGATGGCAAACAATAGTATTAACGTTTCTCTCTTTACATTATGAAGAACAAAGAGTTCTAAACTGAAGAAACATATACGAAACTAGATTTCCTCTGCATAGTTTTCTGACCATTAAAAGTTTCTCACTAGAAACCAGTTTTAGAGTTAGAAGACGATGAGTAAAGTAATGAGAATGCAGAGAAACTTGAGTTATTGCTCTTCGGATACAAATTTTGTGTTCCTCCTGGATTTGATGATGATGTAGCTGGAACTCCACCGGTCTTTTTATTTTCTTGATTACCAGGTGTTGGTGATCCCTTAACGAGCACATCAACCTTTGCATACTCCTCCCTTTCATGCTTGATCTCCTTGAGCATGGCAGCCACGTCTTTCATATTTGGTCTTTCATCGGGGGATGAATTTACACACAGCAAGGCGATGCCTAGTGCTTGCATCATTTCTTCAATTTCGGACGCTGGTCGAGATACTAGGCTTGGATCTAACACTTCAATCCCTCCTCTCTTCTGTCTCACCCAATCCACCACGTGTAGTCCATCTGGTATTGTTGGATCAATCGGTTGCTTGCCTGTTAAGACTTCTAACACCACCACACCATAGCTATAGACATCACTCTTTTCTGTGATCTTCATCATGTAGCCATATTCTGGGGAAAACAGAGAAGTATTAGTGTAGGGATTACATTGATCAAGAGAGAAAATATGAGAACTGAACTGTACAAAGAGAACTTACCAGGAGCAATGTATCCATACGATCCAGCAACTGTATTGGATGACCGACCAAAGTCACCATCATCAACAAGCTTGGCAAGGCCAAAATCAGCAATGTAAGGCTCGAATTCAAGGCCAATGAGGATGTTATTAGCCTTTATATCCCTGTGAACAATTGGAGGGACACAATCATGATGCAAATAAGCTACACCCTGAGCTGCTCCCAACAAAATTTGGTACCTAACTTCCCATTCCAATGCGTTTCCTGTTCCTTCATGGAGGAGACTACCCAAGCTTCCATTAGGCATATAGTCATACATAAGCAATCTTGTACTTCGATTCCAACAACAACCCAAGAACCTGACAATGTTCTTGTGCCTGATGGAACCGAGTGTTTTCACCTCGGTTGAGAAGGAATCACGGACACCACATTTTTCATCATTACATCCATTGACTGTAGCCATTGCATTTGGCCAAAGTTTTTTCACTGCAATGACTTCACCGTTCTCCATATCAGCACGATAAACAACCCCAGAACATCCTTTCCCAATAATATTGGTATCCACAAGGCATTTCAGTACTTGATCGATAGAGAAGTTCAATTTCTGGAATGGAGTGAATTGCCAGGGCCATGAATCACCCAACTCAGAATCATCATCATCACTAATGGTTCTTCGTGCCCTAATAATTGCAATTGTTCCCATGATCACCATTGCTACAGTCAATGTGATCAGCAAAGCAAGGGCTAGCTTAAGCTTTCGTGACCGCCTCAAGTCGTTCTCATTTCTTGGCAGCCCTGCCCTGTCAACATCTTTCAAGAAACATGAATCCCGGATTGAAGAACATAGGCCTCGATTGCCTGCCAGGTCTGTAGGCGATAACTGCCTAAACAACTTATTATCAGGAAGATAACCAGTGAAGTTATTGTAAGATATGTTGAGAGAAACAAGGTTGTCAAGCCCTGCAAGTGGACCTAAATGTCCCTCTAGCTTGTTATGTGAAAGGTCTAGTATTGATAGCCTAGTCAGTGCCGATAACTGAGGAGGGATTGGCCCTGTAAGTCCATTGTTGCTGAGATTGAGAGCAATTTCAAGGGTTTCGATTCGACCCAGTTCCATGGGGATGCTGCCAGTGAGCCCATTGCTGCTGAGATCAAGTAATTGGAGACTCGAGGATAGGCCAAACGACAAAGGTATTGATCCAGAGAATGAATTCCTACTTAAAATTAGCTTGTTTAGTGACACGAGACGACCAAGACTTGCTGGTATCTGACCAGTAAATTGATTAGTTGAAGCTTCCAGGACCTGGAGTCCAATTAGAGATGACAATGAATTGGGCAGAGGACCCTGTAAAGTGTTGTTGCTAAGGTCTATCATTTGCAGTTCGGTGCAGTTTCCAATCTCATCAGGCACCGGCCCAGAAAGGCGATTGCTGGACAGATCAAGAAAGTTCAAGATTCCTAGACCTCCTATCTCTTTAGGAATGGTACCGACAATCCTGTTGTTACCAAGCCTTAAACGCACCAGAGAACTACAATTACCAATTTCTGGTGGTAAAGCACCAGAAATGTCGTTGGATATCAAGAGAAGTTTTGTGAGGTTTCGAAGCTGAAACAGGCCTGGAGGAATGCTACCAGTGAGTGAATTGTGAGACAAATCTAGTGCTTGCAGGTTACTGCAACTAGCCAGAGTTGAGGGAATGCTTCCTTCAAGCTGGTTTTGCCAGGCAAAAAACACAGTGAGCTTTGGCAAGCTTCCAAGTTCAGGTGGGATCAAACCTGAGATCTGATTTGTGTCAAGTTGCAGTTGCACAAGGCTAGTAGCATTGGAAAGATCCGAAGGTATTGAACCAGAAAAATTGTTATCACTAATCATAAACTCTTCAAGCTGAAAAAGGTCTCCTATGGAAACAGGTATAGTCCCAGAAAGAGAATTCAAAGAAATATCAAACATTTTCAGGCTAGTGCAATTGCCAATCTCTTCTGGGATAGCTCCAACAAGACTATTTTGCCACAACAACAATTGTTCAAGCTTATGAAGCCTGCCGATCTCCGGAGGAATGGATCCAGAGAGTCTATTTTCATAAAGAAACAAGTCCACAAGCTCAGAACAGTTACCTAAATCAGGAGGAATCTCACCAGAAAGCATTGTAGTATAAATGGACAGACTTTGCAGCTTGCTTAACTTTCCCAATGAAACAGGCAAAGAACCTGAAATTCTTGTATCAGCCAGTCCCAAAACAGCCAAGTTACTGCAATCTCCGAGCTCATCAGGAATTTTGCCGATAATGTCTTTGTTGCCGCCGACTCTGAGGACTTTAAGACTTGACAGCTTGCCTAGCTCAGGTGGAATATACCCAGCAAGACGATTATCAAAGAGAAGCAAATTCTGGAGTCTAATGCAGTTGCTTATCTCAACTGGGATTCTACCAGTTAACTGATTAGAGTTTAAAATCAGGTCCTCAAGATCCTGGAGCTTGCCAATACTTGCAGGAATGGTTCCGACAAGACTATTAGAGCTAAGGTCAATAAAATGAAGTGACACACAGTCACCAATATCAACTGGGATCGTTCCAGTGATATTAGCATCAGAGATGATAAGTTTTTTAAGAGATTGAAATGTAGAGAGGTTCAATGAAAAGGGAATTTGAAGAGGAACTGACTGAATGTTTATCTCAGTGACAAAACCTTGTGGAGAGCATGTTATGGAGGTCCACTTGCATGGAGTGGAATCGAGATTGTTCCAGTTAGAGAAAGAAGAAGATATTGAAGGAGAGGGATGTAGCCAAGAAAAGAGAACAGAGGCCTCATGGTTTGGTATTGCAGCATAAGAAGTGAAAAGCAGAGTTGAGAAAATAGTGTTTAGGATGAAGAACGATACTGAAGAAGAAGAAGAGAAGAGGAGGAGGTTTTGCCTCGAGCTGGGCATCGACATTTGCCTCAATTTCCCAAACTTTGTTTTCGGGGTTGCATCATTGGGTTTTGCTACCAGTAGAGGGTTAGCTTCAGCGACACATCCCTGGTTTTGAGAGTGTATCACGTTAGCAAGGGAATCCAATAACCCACCAATTGCCTGACCAAAGCCAGACAGTCATAGCAATATTGTTATTCTATGAATGAAGCAGAGTCTTTTTATTTTCAACCATAAAGGGCCACTAAATAAATAAAATAAAGCTAAACGGCGCAGCTTCAATTTCCCTAGTTCAAGGGTCGTGGCCTTGGGAGCTCCCCCCAATGGGAATCTATACACATTTTTGTTTTTGTCGAACCTCCATGCCTCTTCTATTTCAAAATGGCTGATATAATTAGCTAAATTTGGCATCTTAAATTATAATATAAATCTTGTTAAATAAAGAAAAATAAGAAAAGGGAGTCAATTAACTGTACATAGTCTCTTCCCAGCGTGCTTGATCATGCCAATATATATCAATGATCCGATAGTTTTACATCAACTCCTGATGACCGGAAGCTGGAAGCAACACTGCATGAAAAATGTAAGAGCATTTTCGGTGTGATATATGCTAGCTACTGTATATAAATGATCTTCTCGAGTCTTTGTAGTAATAACCCGAAATAACCCAGGTTTTACTCCCCAACCGCACTCCCTAATTTGTATAAGCTACTGTAGAATTTAGAAGACAAAAGAAATACTAAATAATGTTATATTTCATTCATTGATTACCTGTGTATTTATACAACATTTTGTCATTATAAAATACACATGCTAGCTTGTGTGTGTGCTGTTATGAGTTGTATGTGCTTGATCGTATAATGCACTACAATCATTCATATGCTTTACAGCTCTTCAACACTCCCTTCAAGTTGGAGAGTGAATATCTTGCCCTCCCAACTTACGAATCTTAGGAACAAATAAATCTTTCCCCGGAGGCTTTGTGGACATGTCCGCGAGTTGATGTGCAGAGTTCACATGCTTCGTAACTATTGATCCATCTTGAATTTTATCTCTAATGTAGTGACAATCCATTTCTATGTGTCTTGTTCGCTCATGAAAAACTGGATTGGCTGCAATGTGTATAGCAACCCGATTATCACAATATAACAAAGCAGACGCTTTGTGGGAGAAACCCAAATCTTTCAACAGAGAACGAAGCCAAGTCAACTCACAGCATGCTCCCGTCATTGCTCGATATTCTGCTTCAGCTGAAGAAAGAGAAACTGTCTTTTGTCATTTTGATCTCCAAGATATTAATGAGGGTCCAAGAAAGATACAATAACCGGTAGTGGATCTCCGAGTAAGTGGGCAACCTGCCCAATCTGAGTCACAATAAGCTCTCAATCTTGCATCATTATTTGAAGAAAAAAATAAACCTTTACCAGGAGCTCCTTTTAAATATCTGGTAACTCGAAGTGCTGCTTCCATATGCAATTTCTGAGGCTGATGCATGAATCTACTCAGGACATGTACAACATATGTGATATCAAGCCTAGAAATAGTCAAGTAAATCAGTCTGCAGACTAGCCTTCTATACTGACTGGAATTCTCAAGTAAATCACTTTTATCTGATAATTTCAATCCTTTCTCCATAGGGGTATCAATTGGGGCCGATCCCAGCAGTCCTGCGTCTGCAATTATTTCTAATGCATACTTTCGTTGTGAAATAAAAATGCTACTCTTAGAAGTGGATACCTCAATGCCAAGAAAGTATTTCAAATTACCGAGTTCTCTGATACGAAAATTACTATGCAGAAATTTCTTAGTTGCATCAATACTAGCAATATCATTTCCAGTAATCAAAATATTATCCACGTATATTAACAGGGCAGTAAATGACTTGCCTTGTTTTTTGGTGAACAAAGAGTAGTCAGCTCGTGGCTGTTCAAAACCCGCGGAGCAAATAGCCTCTGAAAACTTGGCAAACCATTGGCGAGAGGCCTGTTTTAAACCGTATAAGGACTTGTGTAGGCGACATACCAGGTCAATCTCCCCCTGTCGCCGAAGTCCAGGTGGTGGTGACATGTAGATTTCTTCCGTTAAGTCTCCATATAGAAAAGCATTATTAACATCCAACTGATGTATTTGCCATTTGTGAGAAGCAGCCAAAACAAGTAAGCAGCGGACAAAAATAATTTTGGCAGTGGGAGAAAATCAACACCTTTCAACTGAGTGAAGTCTTCGGCAACTAACCGAGCTTTGTACCGCTCAATAGAACCATCTGATCGATGTTTGATTTTAAACACCCAACGACAACCAATGGGAAACTTGCCTGGAAGGAAGAGGGACAAGAGTCCAAGTACCATTTTCTTGGAGAGCTTGTAATTCAGAAGCCATTGCCGCTTGCCATTTAGGATTAGAAGCAGCCTCAGAATAGGATCGCGGTTCGGTGGTCGAACTAATCCGGCAGACAAAAAATGAAGAGCGGTGTATACCGGTGATAAGAGACAAAATTAGCTGATGCATATTTCGTACCTTTAACGGGACCCGAGTAACAAGGATGATGATTGGGATGAGGAAACGGCGAGCGGATGTAATTATGAAGTCCGGCCGGTGGAGCTGTGGACCGTGTGGAGCGCCGAACGGAGCTAAGTCATGGGATGGTGATTGAGTTGGGGAAGAGAGAGGTGGATCTTCGAAACCAGAAGGTGGGAGCGGATTACTGTCTGGTGGAGGAGAAGAGTCGGGTAATGGGTTTGGTGGTGGGTATGTGAAAGAATCATAGTGTTCATGGGTCAGGATGGGTATTGGGCCGAAATGTGATGAAGGGTCGGATTGAGAGTGTGGAGGGGAAGCAAAAGGGAAAACCGTCTCATGAAATATGACATCGCGACTGGTGAAAATTATTTTATTTGATAAATCATATAATTTATAAGCCTTTTATCCAACAAGATAACCAATAAAAATTGAAGGCATGGAACGATGATCAAATTTATGGGAAGGATGGACATTAGTAGCATAAGTTAAACAACCAAAAACACGTAAATGAGAAAATGAAGGTTGTTTTGAATAAAGGAGTTTGAATGGTGTTTTAAAGGAAAGAACCGGTGAAGGTAGTCGATTGATAAGGTGTACAGCAGTAAGAGCACACTCCCCAAAAAATATTAGGGAGACTAGCCTGAAATTTTAAGGCTCGAGCTACCTGTAAAATGTGACGGTGTTTACGTTCCACAACTCCGTTTTGTTGAGGTGTATAAAAACAAGAATGTTGAAAAATGACACTGTGATCATTAAAAAAAGTGTGAAGAGAAATAAATTCTCCACCATTGTCACTGCGAAATATTTTAATGTGGGACTCAAATTGGGTAATAACATAATTAAAGAAATTCTTGAGAAGCGATTGTGCCTCACTTTTGTGATGCATTAAAAAGATCCATGTGAAATGCGTGTAATCGTCAACAATAGTGAGGAAATAAAAAGCACCAGAAATTGAAGAGTGTCGATAGCGACCCCAAATATCACAATGTATTAGTTCAAAAGGTTTTACAGAAGAAATGATACTATGACAAAAAGGTAAATGACTCTGCTTGGCTAAAGGACAGATAGGACAAGATTTAATTGACTGAACTAGAAAATTTAAAAAATTCTTTGCGATGAAAGTTAAACGAGATGGTGATACATGACCTAATCGGTTATGCCAAAGATTGGTGGACAAAATGGTGAGGTTGCAAGTTGCTTGATGTGTTGGTGAGATATGCGGGTCGGGTTTCTTTGGCGTCAGTGCCACCAGATAATAGAGCCCATCACGTTGTTTACCCAAACCAATCATCCTCCTCGTAGCCAGATCCTGCAAAATACACCAATAAGGGAAAAAAGTTATTGAACAATTCAATCCTTTCGTCAACCAGCTAACCGACATTAAATCCACTTTGAAAGTAGGCACACATAGCACATTTTTCAAATAATAAACGGTATTAAGAGGTAATAATCCTCTTGCAATGATTTCCTTTTTTTCTCCGTTGGGCAACACTACAGGAGGTAATGCGCAAATAGTGTCTGTTTTAAATAGTGACTTCAATGATGAAGTGATGAGATCCGTTGCCCCGCTGTCAATAATCCAACTGCGGGAGATATTTTTTGACAGACCTGGTTTTGCGGCTGTATGTGCTTGAGAACTGGATGCCTCATTTTTTATGTCAAGCAATGATAGTAACTGTTTTATCTGCTCCTCTAAAATCCCCAAAAGTGAACGGTTATTTTCTTCTTTGGACTGGCTGCATTTGGCCGGTTTGTTATATAATGGGCTTGGGCCTGTGGACACATTATTAGAAGCTGACCTGTTGTAGAAATTTGATGGCCTATTAGAAAACAGGTTTGGGCCCGAAAATTTGGTCTTTGGGTGGCCTGCCGGGTAGCCTTTTAAGGCATAACAAGTCTGGGCCCAATGCCCCATTTGCCCGCAATGTGTACATTGCGGGCGACCCTTCATGTTAGGCCCAAACCGTCGCCTGTCTCCTCTCTCTTCATCACCAGCCCATCTCTTCTCTTCCTCTCCTCTTGGTTGGCCATGAAAGCCATCTCGGAGAAGGGCGCGACCCATATGGTCGTTCGATCCTTCTCCCTTCACCCGTGGCCGTGGGTCTGGTACTCCCACTCCGAACAGCCATGGCAGCACTTCCACCATGGTTGTCTCCGTGATGGGTTGAGCTGAGGAGGCGTTGCTTCTCCTCCTGAAGGAAGAGGGTGTATCAAGAGGATTTGGCCGCGAATACCACTGTAAGTGTCGTTCAACCCCATCAAAAACTGCATGAGCTTTTGTTGTCCCGTGGGTATAGAGTCACTGTAAGAACTCAATTCATCCTAAAGGCCCTTCAATCTTGTATAATAAAGTGAGACCGAGAGGAGTTCTTGACGTAAATAGGAAAGTTCTTGACGTAAATAGGAAATTTCTCTTTGGATTTCAAAAATCCGGGGAGCATTACTCTAAGAAAATCGTTCTCGGAGGTCTTCCCAAACTTCAATGGCAATGTTGTAGTAGATAACACTGTTTGAAATTTCAGGATTAATTGTGTTAATAATTCATGAGTGAACCATATCATTGCACCTAGACCAAGAGGCATAGCCCTCAGGGTCTGTTGAAGGTGATGGTGGGATGATTGAGCCATCTACGAACCCTAATTTGTTCTTAGAATTCAAGGCCAAAGACATTGCCCTTCTCCAGGTAGAATCATTGTTCCCATTTAAGGGTTTTGAGATGAGAATTAGACCGGGGTGGTCTGAATGGTGAGAAAAATAGGGGCTTGAGATATGTGAGTATTCTGGTTTGAACTGGCAATTTCTTTGCCATGGGAAGATTGGGTTTGTTCGATCATTGTGGTTGGATTTCGGTAGTTTTTGGGTTTTGTGAATAAATTGAAGATTCTGGATTTTGCTTGATGTGAATTGAACTGGATTGGAATGATTTTGAACTTTGTAGAGGATTGAAATGATAAATTGAAGGTGCTCGAACTTTGGATAATTTGAAGATTTTGAACTATGAATGTGAATTTTGTTGGAATGATGGGAATGAATGTGTCTTGTCTTGGGAATAATTGGAATGAATGTATGAATGTGTGAACTTTGTTGGGAATGAGTGTGAACTTTATGGGAATGATGAATCAACTGGATGATTGATTGTGGGTGCTAAGAACTTTGCTGAAAAGAAAAATCGTGATGATTTGAGAAACAAAAATTCTTCCGATCTTGCTCTGATACCATGTGAAATTTAGAAAACAAAAGAAATACTGAATAATGTTGTGTGTTTCATTCATTGATTAGCTATGTATTTATACAACATTTTGTAATTATAAAATATACATGCTAGCATGTGTATGTGCTGTTATGAGTTGTACGTATAATGCACAACAATAATTCATATGCTTTACAGTTCTTCAACAGCTACTTTATATAAATTGTCTGCAAGATGTGATGTTAGACCAATTCTGACCGCATGCCCTAATTTGTATAATCTATCAGACTGCAAGAATACTTTGAAAAATGGAACTTCAAGGTGTAATTTTGCGCGCAGCTGCGTGGTTAGGAATTTGACAGTAGGCTTCGTGACATCATGCACATTGAACTAAGCAAACTATGATCATCTAGTTAAACTTGCACTGAAAGCAACCAGGTGTGCTCAAGATGATGGCCGATGGCGATCACTTGCATGCTTAGCAAGCTTCAATCCTGTAAGATCACGCGCAGTAAGCGTGGCTTAGCGATCTGCATTAACTGAGCAGCGTTACAAATCTTAACCTTATTTTAAGTTTAATCAGTGTGGACTTGACTGCTCCAGTCGCGAGGGTAATTAAATGGTTAAGTTTCTGCATAAATATTTTAACCTGACAAGCTGATCATATATATTATACAGGAGCATCCTTCGAACAAAGAGACTATTAGGTGGAGATCACCGTCAGATCCAATGTTATTACTCTGTGTGTTTTATATATTACAGAAGAAGCTCCAAAATTTCTTAGGAGAATCAATGAATCTTAAAATGTAACCAAAAGTTAAGGTATGCACTGGCATCTTCAATTCACGAGAAAGATTAATCTTACGCGACTACTCACCATCAACATTCACTAATTAATATATTAACGAGGGACCAGAAAAACATTTACCCACTAAATAAATAAATAACATGAATTACTTTGTCAGCTCTATAGTTTGGCGGGTTTTCACAGAACATGTATACGTAGCTAATAAGGGAAATGGGGTCTCTTCTTGTTTTGTTTTTTTTTTTCTTAGCACGACCGGATTCGAATCAAATCTAACATCCATGGAGATTTTCTCCTTTTCATACCTAAAAAATATTGGAGGCCCGCCTACTATTTGAATCTGGTAAATTAAAACATCTAAAATTAATTAATGATTCATAAATAAATAGACCCTGTAGTAGAAGCTGGCTGTGATCATAGCAGCTAGCAAGCTAGCAGCAAGTTAAAGGTTAGCAATCATGTAGCCAAGAAACTCTCGCAAGCGATCATAGCCTGTGGTGGGTCAATCTCATCTTACATTCCACAGTCATCAAAAGAAGGAAAATAAAAAAGAAGGCTAGCTTGTTAGTGAGAAAATAATAAATTTAAATCATATAATAAACTTTGTGGCAGTGGAGTGGATTGAGTAGAGACCAGTAGAGGGTTAGCTTCAGCGGCACATCCCTGGTTTTGAGAGCGTGTCACGTGAGCAAGGGAATCCAATAACCCACCAATAGCCTGACCACAGCCAGACAGTCATGGCAATATTGTTATTCTATGAATAAAGTAGAGTATTTTTATTTTGGACCATAAAGGGCCACTAAATAAATAAAATAAAGCTAAACGGCGCAGCTTCAATTTCCATAGTTCAAGGGTCGTGGCCTTGGGAGCTCCCCCCAATGGGAATCTATACACATTTTTGTTTCATTTTATTATTATTATATGCGAGTAAACATTATTTCTAAAATGTGTATTTTATAAATTTAAATTAGTTATTTTAAATTCTTATAAAAAATAGTCACTCGAACTTGAATTCTATTATGCAAGTGATAAATTTTTTATCGTTGCCACAAGATTATAGAAACACATGGATCACCATGCTACAAAGAGAGATCTAGCTTTCATTTGTCTTATATCCTGGCTTAAATTTAATTCAGATCGTAAGTTTTTTACCGTTACCACGCGATTATAGGAATAGATGGATCACCATGCCACAAAGAGAGATCTAGCTTTCACTTGTCTTAAACTTGAATTCTATTATACAAATCGTAATTTTTTACCGTTACCATGTGATTATAGGACAAAGAGAGATCTAGCTCCTTTTGTGCAGTAAACAATATTTAGCTCTTGAAAATGGTCGAGTGAATAAGAATTAAATGAAGCGTCACGAGCAGAAGACATGGACTGACCCTCGAGATAAATAAATGAAGAATTCATTGCCACGCATTGATTGAAGCGGATTTTCTCATGAACAATACATGACAGTACTGGCTCTCTGGACTTCATCGAAGAAAAAAAGTCTCCTATAATAAAATAAAATAAAATAAAAATATTTTCTATGTAGAGGAAGTGATATCATTAGTTGTTAAGTCTAATTAATGTAGTCAATAATCTAGTATCTAGTTGACCTGTTCTTAGCTTGAAACGAGTTTAAAAAATAACTTAGAACTGTTCTTGTTTTACCCGGTTAACCTAGTAAATCAATTTTACAATCTAGAATCTAGTCGACATGATTAGAATATTCTATTTAGCTTCTGAAAAATACTTTTCAAAACAATATAGTGTAACTTTCTATTCCAATATGTACTGCTAAGTCTGTTTATTAGGTACTGTAGTAATAATTGTTTTTCAAAATATTTTTTTATTAAAAACAATATATTTTTATTATAGTTATTTTTTATATTATCACATAAAAAAACACTAAAAAACAAATGTGAGAAACACGAAATCCTCTTTAATTAAAATAAGGGTCGCACAAAAAGTGGCCGCTACATTTCAAGTTCGGCCCAACGAAAGATCCTTAAACTGGTTTGATATGGGCCTTAGTAGACACCATTGATTTTAAAAATGATGTGAGGCTATTAGAGTCAAGGCCTATAATTGTGCTCACAAATAAGCTGGCCGGCCATTTACAAACAATAATACGAACCAAAAAATTTAAAATTTACAAAATAAATGGCAAGACTTTTTTCTTATAGCGTTATATATATTTTAAAAAAAAAATAGTCTCGACAGAATTTGTGCCAAGCAATGTTAAAAAGTTATTTATCAAACAATTATTTGTGTTTAATAAAAAAACCAAGAGGAGGAAAGGGGAGGGGGGATTTTCCGAGGGGAATCAAGAAGGATTCCAGACAACTGTAGTATTGTTTTGTTGCATAGACCTCTCAAATTGAGGTGGAAAAGTCAATGTTAAAACCGTAATTGAAAAGTTTACCCTCTACTTTCCTAGAAGATTATCAGTGGTACCAGGAAACGATGCTCTATGAATATCTTTGGATATCTCTTCCACCGGTGTGCTGATTATATATCATTGTATGTTTGTTAACTTCAGGTTCTCTTAAATGTTTTTGATATTCAAGTTAGATTATGCTGGTTTTGTTATATGACGATATTCATACGGATCAAAACGGACATTCCATGCACAGATTTATTGAAATGGGAGCGGCAGCTGCTTAGCCGTCCAACTCCTAGAAGATAGTAGGTGCGAGCATTTTGAGGGCTGAGATGCATCTCTCACAACGGTTCAAGCTTGAGCGAGCATTTGGACTGGCCGACAGCCAGCTATGGTCAGTATTCTCTGCTGGGAATGGGCCTCTTTTGGGCCGTATTGAAAATTTGTGTTTCCGGGGAACCAATTTACGGAATACAGCTAGAAATATAAAGAAATCACATAAAAATATGCAGGCATGTCTGTACCTGGTATCAAACAGGGCAAAAAACAGAATTGATTTTACATTTTCACATGTTACTAACGTTAACAGTTGCTTGCACCAGTGCTGAATGAGATCACCTTCACATCGAATTATTAGTGCTAGTGATTGAACTCTTTTAGCCTTGACCTCTTTAAATAGAGATTCTCGGAGTGAGCATGTTTTTTTTGTTATTATTATTACCTTGAGTGCTTGGGTCAGCTTGCAGGAAAAGTACTGATCCCACGGGCCATGAAGTTAACAACTATTTATGTCTCCTACGACATTGAGGTTTATAAGACTCAAATTGGTGATATCTAAGAAGCAAATCTAGGGCCTGACCAGTGGAATACACCCTTCACGTTGAGTGAGTATGTTTTTTTTTATAACTGGAATACTCGGGTCAACTTACGTGCATCAGAACCAATCTCCAGAACCAAAGAATATCCTACAAATTTAATAAAATAAGACATTGCGAGGATGACATGCATGTATAGTGTGACTTGAATCTGATGCAGAGAAAGGGACTTGTTCCTTCTCCGAGTGGACATATTTTTGATGTCATAGGTTATCACCACACTATCAACTTGACCAAATGCTACAAAAACAAGTGTTAAAATTTCAATTCCTCGAACCGTATGCTACCTTTTCAACCCAAAGAGGGCAGGCACCATATGTTGGTGAAATCGGGAGCTTGGGACCCTTCTATTTCTACTTGAACAAAAAAAGAATAAGCACAAGCATGATGTCCATTTCACTCTCTTAATTGGCTCATGTGCGAGTTCGATGAAAATTAGAAGTAGTCTATTATTATGTGACGATAGCAGTTACAATCTCTTTTTCTAAGAAAATCTTGAAACAATTTCGGCTTAATTGTTAGGAACTTGTCTATTACAAGCAGTATTCAATCCTATTCTAGCCCTACCCATCCAAGTAGTGACCCTCCATCATCCTTTCATGATGGAGATGCTTGCCTGCCTTTATTGGGTGCCTTTTAACCCTTGGGGTTTCTTTTAGATCATGTGGCTGACCATCATGACAGATAGTTTTCCCCACGACCAAAAACAAAATACTTGTTTTCATCCCCTAGATTTTTAGACGTAGGATTCTGATCTCGCAAGAATAATCTTAGGAATCGTGAGAATAATGAACAAGCTGAAAGATGCCCCCTCCATATGATGACGTCCGTGGTTTCTGTGGTAGAACTCATACGGCACCTAGAAAACGCTGGTTAACGACTAGTTCCTGTTTCCATCGTTTCTACATTCAATTTTTTGTTTTTTTGTTTTGAAGTATTTTAGTGTGATGTTTATTTAGACTTGTGCAATTTAATCTAAAAAATTCAATAAAATGATTTTTCTGAAAAAAAATTATGAACATAAATAATATTACCAGAATATCATTTTCAGTCTCACAAGGTCATTACAAATATTTGATTACTCTGAATTTTAATATATATATATATGTGTGTGTGTGTGTCAAGAGACTCTTCGTAAAATTTCATCTTAATCTAACGGTCGGATTATAAAATATGATTAATATTGTAAAATTATTCATTATTTTAAAAAAATATTATTTGGTCGAAACGGAACGGACGAAACGAAATCAAACCGTTTCGGCTGATATTTGACTGAAAAATCTGGAATGAAACAGAATTTAAACCGAGAAAAAAACAACGTCATTTTATCTTGTTTTTTTAACTAATACTAAATATTTTGACCATTCAACCAAAAGAAAATGAAATTGGAGCTAAGGTTCAAGAACGAGACAAATTGAATCCAGTCTGAACATTTTGGTTTGGAAACAATAAGTCATGTGGGAAATTATTGAAGGAATCAAAGCTTGCTAGACATGGATGGTTAATGCAAGAGAGTGGTCTGAGATGGCAGATCTCGGCACTAGCACAGTTCATAGGAATAGCATGTTTTGTTAAAAATGAGTGCAACTTGACTGGAGAATTAAATTGGTCCCGTCACTTGCAGGTCCAGAACTTCACACGTGCCTTCTGGGTCCCTAATTCACATGCAAATCCATGCGTTTTTATCAAGCTTCCATGTGAATATCCATTTCCATCTCTGCCCAGTGGCTAAGAAGCATCACATGTTGAGAGACTTGTCCATCATAATCGCCCATTGGTGGTGGCGATCCTTGCGAGCCACATGGAAAGTGACCATTCACCATACCATTACCATTGCTTGTGAGTTCATCATCTAAAAGTTTAATTTATATTATTTTATAAAATATCCTCTCAAATGAAAATCAGTTAGAACATGTTTACACAATATTTTGTACTTAATTTTTATCAAATAAAATAAGAATAGTCAGATTCGAATGTATAACCAGAGTGCCAACAAGATTATGATAATATATATGTAGTAAAGTGTTGTCACATGACCAGTCAGTGTTTCCTGAAATGATTTATAAGGGGTTTAATTAGCTGTGTAAGGAACTTCCACAGAAACCCTGAAATGCAACCCAAAGCAGCAAAGCAGAACGTGCCCTTCTGGTGTCGGTCGACCTTGAATCTTGATGGAGGTGTTTGCTTATCCAATTTTCCATTTGAAAAGGGGAAACTTAATACACAGTCATGAATTCAAGCCCATGACTTATCGTATCATAAATGCTGCTGATATAGACTCAAGATATATAATTAATAAATTAAGAGGTCCTTGGCCAGCAAGTGATTCCATCAGCACGTTATCGTGTTAGTTATTAGGCGGTTGATAGCTTTAATATCGAGTGAAGGCAGCGGGTGCGCACATGACAGAATCATTGCTACCGTGGAAAGGAACAGCAACTGAGGGATCATTTGTAAATTGCACAAGTAAATGATATGCGAAGGAACCCATTGCCACAGAAAAAGCAGAAAAAAGGGGAAAAGGTAAAGAACATCATTGCTATTTCTATGCACTGTCTGTGACAAAGTTTTTTTTTTTCTTTCCATTGACTCAAATCTGAAATCCATAGCATTGCTTGCTTGTATCACTACACAAATAAAATGAAAAAGATCACAAATCATTCAAATCCTATAGACTCAAAAAGACTTGACAGTATGGGGAGACCGACAGGGACTGACACTGTAGAAAGATAGATGCGTGGCTGGTAGTTAGAAGGAAAGGAGAAGTGGAGCTGAAAAGGGCAAAAGAAAGAGAGGTGGGTGAAGGAGATCAAATGAACAACGCTTCTGCACCTGCTCCTGGAATAATGGTGAGAGGTGTTGTTTTTGAGCTGAAGCAGGCCGAGGTTGAGAAAAAACAGAGGCAAACTGGGATGGAGATGATGTGGGTGTGACAGTACATTGACAGGTGTAAAAAATGTACACTTGCCAAAATATGTGCGTGAAAAATGCAGATAGATAGACAGGACAAACAACGGCTGAGACATGGGTGACTCTAGTAGGAGCAGGACTGTATAGATGTAAGAAAAATATAAATAAGAGAAAACTAAGCGGCCTCTTTTTGGCCAAATTTTTAATTTGAGTGAAAAACTAGCACTGGCGGCCCTTGCGGCAGCCAAGAGCGCCAGCATTAGCAGTCATTGTCCCGACCATGGCAGAAGACTTGGCACCCAGGCTTGAAGCGCGAGCATAGCTGGAAGAAGCTCCAGCTCCAGATGGAGTGAAGTAGGCACCGTTCAGCAACAGGTCTCCCTCTGACCTCCAATTCCAGTTTTTCCAATACCCCGCATTTGTATCTACCCTCTTTGTCACCTGTTCAAAGCAGTGAATCGTCAACAACCGGCCCTACGCGTGATGGTGCATTTTACCGTGGACGTTGAAAACAAGGAGACAGAAAACGATAAGAGTTAGCTAGTTGTATCGTACCTCCTTTGCAAAAGGGTTGGCCGGAGCATTATATCTGTTGCCCTGGCTGTTGATGGTGGGTTCTGCACTGCCACCGATGGCATACATTTCCCAATGAGTGTAGTCATTGTTCACCACATGGAAGTACCCATGTCTACACCTGCATGATTCATGATTTAGTTTCATGAATTGAGCATAAACAAAAATACCCCTAGAAGCTCTGTTTCTCTCAATCTATCTTCAGTAGCAATCATATCAAGCAAAAGATGGTGTAGTTTCATGGATTATGCAATTTTATTCCTTGATCAAGTTAAAGAAACTATCTATACATGATTACAATTTGGTCACTTATCGAATGTAATTTCTATCATGTTAATTTTATTAGACAATTTTATACTAACAAAGAAATATCGGAAATCCAAAGCCCTTTCGATAGGAAGTGTCTACTTAAATGTTACCTTGGCATTCTCTGGATCAGTCCCTCACCAAAATGGTTGTACGCAATGGTCACTTGCATTAGCTTGTCTCTGGTATAAGAGTCACTATGGCCCAGTAGAATTACCTGTATTAAATGGCATAGCAGCCACCATTAGCTTCCATCAACAAGAAAAAAAACAGAGTAACATTATTGAAAGCACCAAAGCAAACCAACCTCGTTATGGTGGGTGAAGTGGTTGTTCGAGACGGTAATGGCGGTAGAGCCCATGACAGCATCAACCAGACCATCAGCGCAATTAGAAAGCGAATTGTGATCCACCCAAACGTGGCTTGATCCAAAAATAGAGATGGCATCCCCATCAGCCATTGTCCTCCATCCGTAATGAGAAGGTGAGCTCCGCACCATGGCATTGCCAGTGGGCTTGCAATCATGAATGTGTAAGCCATGAACGATCACATTGGTAACAAATTGGATAGTAATGCAGCCTCCGTTAGCGATGTGAACGTTGACCCCACGGCCATCAATTGTCTTAAAGCTGTTCACTATAAGTTCCTGCTTCAATTGAATCACCATGTCCCTTTTGAACACAATCCACAATGGAGCGTCCTGGATCACAGCATGGCGCAAAGTACCGGGCCTTGGGTTCACAGGGTCGTCATCACCAGGATCGGTGACGACATAGAAGCGGCCATCACGGCCACCGATAGCATTTCTTCCAAAACCAATGCCACAGTCGGCAAGGCGCTTGCGGTTCTTTTGCCAGTTGGGGTCACAACGCCAGCAATCATCAATAGGGTTGCCTGTTCCACATGAGAAGTAGCCAAGTCTCCTCCTTTCAGTACTGTTGCGTATGCTCCTGCAGTTTCAAATTCAATGCTATCAGCATTAGCATTATAGATGCTATTCAACCGAAAAATCAAAGCAAGCTTATCATTGATAATTCCTATTCAATTTTTTCACTTCAAGTTCGCTCCCTGTTTCCAAAATGCAACATAAAGTAACCATCTAATCTTTATTATTTTAACAGCATTAAACATTTTTTTTTTTACTATTTGTATCAAACAATTACTGATTGCATTTCAACCCTGACATCTGTTGTGTCGGTGGCAACAGCCAAGGCTAGCTAAATCAGCAAAGTTGAAGCATATAATTAATGGCAACAGGAAACCAACAATTTGTCATTTTGTGAGGGCCATGTGGTCTTTAACGGATAGAATTATCGTGGCTTCCTGGTGTAAATGCACGTTATGTTTGTCCTACTGACATGTATGAATGAAACTGTCACCCTCAAAACCACAAAACGAAATAAGAACCCACATGCCCTTAACAATCAACTACTTGAATTTTCAGTGTCCCATCTTCAGCTAAGCCTAAAAAAACTCCATTAAACTGATTTTGAGCTGAAATTTTAAAAGGTCTATCAACAAAAAGTGGCATAGTGACAAAACGTACTGAATTGTTGGTCAGAATCAACTAATGTCATTAGAAATCACAGTTAAGACAACCGTGTTATTAAAAAAAGCATTCGATTAAGACATCCTTCCATTGGCTAAACAATTGGCTAAGCTTCATTCTGATGCATTTAAGGAGAGAATTGTGAGAAAAAGGCGTGTCTGAATCAGTCACATGAGGTGTCTGAAACTGCAGGTTAACTAATTAAAAAACAGCGAGGGATAGAGATATTAATTAAGGGGGGCATTTATTGATAATTAATGCATGATTTGTACCTCCCAGGTACATTAGATGGAAAAGCGAAACAGTAGAAAAAGAGTGATACGCGTGAAACACGGATCTCACTTCCCCCGCTACTACAACCACAGTAGCTGGCAGGTAGTGGAGAGAAACAGCGTGAAAAAGGTCAAAATAACAACATCATATCCGATATAAGATGGAACGTGCAGGAAGGATGATTCCTCAGAATACCACCATTCCTTTTCATAAAGTGCAAGTTCTACAGAAACTCAAAGGGAAATTTCCCACATTAAAAAATAACATTAAATGTTAAACGCTAATCAGATCAGTAGATGGGGTTTTAATAAAAATATGAAAAGGGATCAGCTGAGGTGGGTCCAAAAACCCTTTTCTAAACACCTACCATAACCACCAAACCATCCTTCTATTAGGGGAATTCAGATAGATTCCAGGTAATAAGTTGCGTTGAAATAAAGGGCAATAGCAATGCCACGTTATTGTTGATAAATTACTGAAGTTTTAAAGAGAAGAAGGAGACTCACATCTCAACCATTGAAACAATCTCTTCAGGGTCATCAGCAACTGCTTTCTCATTTAATGCGTCCGCTTCTTCTTGAGACCTGATTCAACCACCACCGCCATAAACACAGCAAATTAACAACTTTCTTGTTGTATGGAGAAGTACATGAAATTAAGGACTAGTGGACACGTGCCAATCAAGGCATGAGTAGACAGAATGGGGGACACGCAACAAAGTACAATGTACGACGACGAAGAAGAGAGTATAGTGCGCGCATTGCTCAAGGCGTCGGTCACTGTTTGCTAAGTGAAACCGTTAAACGCGTTAGCGAGAAGATAATCCTAATGACTAAATTACCATTGTTTTGTCCTTCACTGATCAGTGAGAACAAACTTCGAATTAAAGAAAATATACGAGGGCAATATGGGAAAGAAAGGACTTTCTGGGTTTCTCGTTCTAACCGAGGAATCCAAAGTTGTGGTAAAAAATAACAGACTAAACGAAACGATCCAGATCTAAAGATCGCAACGGCCAGAGATTCTTAAACGACGGTTATTTTGGATAAATGAAAGACACTCAACCGTCCAAAAAAGACACGATATGTCAAACAACGGCTCAGATTAACAGTTAAAAATAACGTTATACCTGGCCGCCATTGTTGAATTGCTTGAGCTCTGTACCTTCTCTATTTCGATTCTCCTGTAAATACAACACCCAAAAACCCAAAATGATTTTTTATATATATATATATATAAAAAGATATTATAGTTATCAAGTCGTGCAAAAAGTAAAAACAAAGGAATTGTACGCTCTCTCTCTCTCTCTCTCTTTCTCTTTCCATCTCTCTCTGTCAGGTTCGTTTGCTCCATTAATGAAGAGAAAGCAGCTCTGTTTGGTCTTGTGAAAATGGGCATTAAAGGAGTTGTGTCGAGAAACAGAGAAGCGAGCAGAGAACCAAATCGGTGACAAAGAGTAATGAAGACAGCCTCTGTTAATAAATCTTTTTCCCTTGACAGAACTCATCAAAAACACCATATAATGTAGCTTTCTCTTCTAATAATCATGAGATTTTCAAACCCAGAAAACTAAGTAAATGAAAAAATTACAATTTCTACCTCAAAAGAAGTTCATCACATGACAGTAACCATGATTATTTTTGGCACATAACGTTTCCGGAAACAAAATCATAGAAGAGAACTGCGTGTAGAAAAATAACTGGGGTTTACAAGAATTGACAATCGAAATCAGATTGTAATCCAAAAGATACTCATATAAAGACCAAGGAATGCAGGTGAAATTTTGATTACAGAGCCAAGAAAATGAAAACCAACTGGAGAATTTTAACCAGGACATGATAAGACAGGGAAAGCTCTGTTTCTCTTTGCCCAGAAGAACACACAAATCAAACATAGAGATGGAGGAGATGAAGAGCTAGTCTTGGTTTTTGACAAGAGAAAGGCATATATAAATATATAATTTGCGTGTGTACGTGTATATATATATACCTGGTAGGAGCAGAGATCCCAGCATTGGTTCTTGAAGTAGCTGGAGCTACACCAACGAGCAACAGCAGAAGCACCGCAGAAAACACACAAGCCCATTTCCTAGACACCGCCATTGTCAATCTCTCTCCCTCTCTCTCTTTCTCTCTCTGGAGAAAGATTTGACGATGCGGAGAAATAGTTGAAAAAAGTAGAGGAGAGAGACAGAGAAGAACCAAGTGAAGAGTCGGAGTTTAGAGCTCCAACAAAACGACCTTTTTATAGACCCACCCATACAATGCCTTGCAACATTACAGTCTCTTACTGCCTCTCTTCACCTGCAAAACAGTTGATACTATTAGATAAATTTCTTTTTTAGAAATATCAGGAAAAGTAATATTAAACATTTTTTTCTTCTGTAAGCATGATTTCTTAATTAATTAGATTTTCTTTTCTCTCGTCTCATTTAATACTTTCTTATAAATAATCTCTCGTTGTTTGTATTTTATTCGCCACACTCTTCAATCACGTATGTTTTATTCCAAGCTATCTTTAGTCACATGTACTCTTTTCTTTTCATTTCACTTCCTATATATTACAATAATTTTTTTTTCATAAAAATATTTAGAATTGTTCAATGCTATAATTCATATTTCTTTTCATTTTGTTTTTCTTATATCCCAAATACTTTCAAAGAGAGTTAAGGTTTCGTGTGTGTTAGTTTAGGCCAAAACTCATCTAGGAAATTGGATCGTAGATATCAAATCCGTTCCAGCCGGAACGTATGGTTCCATTTATAAAACCGGGACAAAACGGCATCATTTTTGTCCCGGTTTTAATTCCGGTCCGTTCCGGAAATTTCGGCTGGAACGCCTCGGTTCCGTTTCTGGTTTAAAATTTATTTTTTTTATTTTTTAAAATTATTTTTGAGATCTATACATCAAAATAATTTAAAAACACCAAAATATTTTAAATAAAAAAGAATTCAAATTTTAATTATGCTTGTTAAATTAATATTTTATTTTTTTCATATATATATATATAATTATACATGAACAGTACGACACCGAAACAGATTACCGAGACGCTTTGAAACCGGAATATTCTGTTCCACTCGAAAAAACGAAACGACGACTGGAACGGTATTGACAACTATGAATTGTATTGTTTTGTTATAGACCATGTTTTTTAATCAATCAATTAGTTGGTTAGTTTTATTTCTCTTTTTTATTTTTATATATAACCTCTCATTGCTATGATTTTATTCCTGCCCTTCTTTTTTATATAATCTTTTAATTTGACTCCATCCTTCAATTTTCCCCCTTCCTTTTCTTATTTCACCATGTAAACTCTCTCTACATATATTCCCATCTCATCACAAAAATAAATAAACACACATAGAGATAACAAAAACCATGAAACAACCGGATATAAGATACGGTCACGACACAATCGTTCACTCGATACGCTTTCCGAGCTTCAATCCTTCTTTCTCTGCCTCTGCAATTCGTTACCCGCTTTGTAATGACGATGACGATTTTAACCGTGGAGGTGCCGCGTCAGCAAGGCCGTTACTGATGCCCGTACAGAGCAAGGCAGGTGGTCACGGTTTCCTGCTGATTTTGCGGCAGTTGGATAAAGGCTAGGCAATTGCGTGTTTACAAATGAAATTATTGCAATAAAATGTGCTTTCCTTTTCCTTTCTTTTTGTTTTCTATTCTATTTTCTCAGGCGCCAATCACGGCATCCCATTGACCAACCAAGCTCACCACTGGCTCCAGAACCAGAACAGGGTTACGCATGTTTAAACTCTTGATAGATTAGGAAATTTTAGAATACGAGCCCGATGCGTCACTTTTAATTAGTAATCGAGTATATAAATTCCGGGTGCACGTGATTTGTTCAATCTGCGACGTAGACCCTGACCATACCACGTGATGCATTCCGGGCGGACCTCTGTTTTCAAATGAAGGTGATCGGAGAAGAAAAGGGAATGTGAAGATGAGTTTTGACCTCAATCGTCAATGGTCTGCTAAAAAATGGATTTTGCAAGTGTTCATGTAATTTGATCAAAATGAAATAAAACTGATGGATCCAAAGGATTAGGATCACTTGGACTGGACTTTCAGTCAAGGTTTATTTCTTTTGCAGATAAAATTGTTTTTTTTTATCTTAAATAATATCATTTTTAAAATATATTTTATAATTTTAAATATGTTGATGTAAGAAAAAACTTACAGCTTATTTTAATTATTTAAAAAAATAACATAATAAAATTATGTTAATTTGTAAATAGCAGCACATTAAAATAAATCAAATCAATGTAAATTCTCTTAACTCATGTAAGAAAATTTCAAATTCATTACATTCACTATTACCTTTCCGGGGGCAAGATGATGTCGCCATGTAATCGACCCAAGTGGTTCCCATCATGGCGAATTTCTCACGCTTGTACACTAATTTATTACAGTTTTACCCTCGATCATCATGTACAAAAAGGTGCACACAAAATTATGATCAGAACTAGGACCATTGACTGTGGACCAATCTACCATGAGTTGAAACGGGGTTAGTTATTCGTTTGGATTTTCGAGTTCTTGCGGCGGTTAAAACGCATCATTGACTTGTAACCAACCCTCGATCGTTGCATGCGTTTGCCTTCAACTGTTGACCGAGGGGATTGTTCGAGTGGAAAACGAGAATTTAAGTTGACTGCTATGATTTTTAAACTTGTTAATGTGATGTATTCTAGGCTTAAACACCCGGTTAATTTGTTGTTTTATCAAAGCAAACTAGCCGAGGAATTTTCACCCAATCACTCCGTAGATTAACAGTGATTTAGTTAGTTGACGAGGGGGGAAACCCCACTAATTTTCATTTCTATGGCTTTAATTACTGTCCCTTCCTGCTTAATTACTACATAAGATGAAGGCCCACAATACCCACCAGTCTCATACCTTAACGTTCAAGCAAGAGAGGGGGGGAGGGTGTGGCTGTAGCACTTTTTACTCCATTGTACTGTTTAAATAAAAGGAAAAGCAGTATATTTCGCAGGCCGAGAAAAATGGCGGGTGTGAGTTCAATTAGCTTTATTTTATCTTAGCTTTATTGTCCAAAGTGAGAGACCCAGATAGTGTCTAGACCGGACCTCAAAATGTGCTACAAGTAATGCTCTGAGATGGAAAGGAATGATTTTTGATTGACCAGGAAGGAATCCCGGGTGTGATTGCATCATTATTGGCTGCTCAGAACACGTCGCTATGGTTTGATCATTTTAAGTTGGGTTAAGTGGTCGGGCTAGTGACAATTTTGTATCCTCGTATGGAAGTTTTCACGTCCATAAAAAGGTTTCTTTTTTTTTTTCTTTTTCATGTAAGTAATTTCAGGAGTTGATGGTTTGAAACATCAGCCATAGATAAGAAAAAAAAACGTCCGTGAAGAAATCTAGACTGGGATATGTCACTGGATTATACTCAGTATCGATTAAAAAATTCTACATGTCTAATTTTGCAGGTAATGTTAATACATACAAAAACACGCTCGCGTGCACACACATGACATCTGCTATTTTAAGAGAGAATCAAATTGGTAATATAAAGTTTTGAATATTGTACTTTTTTTTCTCTTCATATTTTGTCCATCTATTTTATGCTCGATTTCATATTGTCACACGTGATGAATATATACTAGAATAGATTATTCCTCGGAGGCTTGAGCAGGGACGGATTCAGAGGAGCCAACACGGGTCATGGTCCCTTCATAATTCCATTTTTGTTTTTCAAAATTGGACGAACTGGTCCTAGTTAGCGTAAAAATAGACAATTTGATTCATAAAATCTGGATATATACATCACGGGTTCGTGGAACAATCCATACAAATTTCTCTGGACACATTCTACGAAAGGCAAATCACTTGTTGTTGAATTTGACATATAAGAGAACGTGAAGGTGATGCTACAGAGCTTACTCAACCCACATACGTACTATATATCATATGAAAACCATTAAATTTAAATACAAGTAAATCATATGAAAATCAGTGCCTGAGTTGCTCGGGTGAAACTGTGTGAGCTAGTTTGTTCTTGGGATGTTTTAGGAAAACATATACATGCAGGGTCGAAAAGATTAGGTTTCAGGTGCGATTGAGGAAGCTTCATATGTGAACTGCTCTGGGAAGAGGAAGGGGGCTTGCAAGGACATAAATGAAATGTACAGTGTTAGGAAGGGACGTAAGAGTCTTCTTGATCAAAGAAGAGTTCTGCTGTAGATTCATAGGTTCTATCTTCAGAAGAAACACATCAATCAGGCAAATTTCATGCAAATCGACGGGCCCTTGAAAACACCAAGTATTCAATTAGTGGGTTGTTTGTGTGATTGCCTAACTGCATCCCCCTTGATTATCTCTCTTTTTTTTATAAAAAAAACCCTCTTCTTCCTTTTGTTCTATTTTTTAAAAAAGATATTGACAATTCAAGTCTTGATTTTAAATTTAAATTTGATTTGTGCATGAAGTTCCTCCACTAATCTTTATCATCATGTTAATTTTATCCTTGGAAATGATACGAAAACATGGAATTAATATATGATCAATCATGCGCATAAAAAAAAAAGAAGCAGCAAAGGCCATTGATCATCGAGGACGGCACCCAACAGGGTCACTATCCAAGCAGCAAGGATAGGAGGCTAATACATTAATTCAGTTTGGTATGTGCTTGAAAAATCATGAACATGTACACTACTAATCGACCCCAATGTCCCCAGCTACATGTTTCATGCACATGGAATCAATACGAGCCATGCAAGTTGGTGCACTATAACTCGCAGCACCAAATTGCCTCGCTAAATATACATGGCATTGTGTGAACCTGACCTATCTTCAATTGATTTTGACACCACGTCCTGGATTAGATCGATCAAATTGCACTATTGATCGCTAGGGTGGATGGATAATACGGAGGATCGACCAAGCATGTGTTCATCATGTGCATGGTGGAACCATGGGGTACCCCCATATCACATCTTCTAATTATCTACGAAAAAAAAATTATATCAATGATGTAATGTTTATACCAACTAATTAATGCTATAAATATACGTAATTTTCGATAATTTCGGAAACAAATATTGTTGGGTCCAGGACTCTCTTTGGTGTCAATTTCTTTTTTCATATATAACATGTAATTAATATGTTGAAGTATATATAAATATATAGTTAACGTTAAAGTGGTAACTCGATTTTGTAAACGTCACCGCATTTATTTGGCAACTTGATCTATTTCAATAAAGTAATTATTAAGCTTTGGGAAATTAAATCGACAGCCATATTTAAAAAAATATATATTTAAAAATTTACCAACAATTTCATAACTTGTATTTTGTTTTAATTGAACCTCAATATTGTTGTTACAAATCCAGTGCATCTAGCTTTATAGTAGTTTTATCTTTTTTTACATAAAAAAAACATAAACTATTAGGTGAGATTCCAATATATAATTCATATTATTTTTTAGAATGTATTCTCAAATGAAAACTTTTTTTAACTTCAAATTTATATGAACTTATATTATTTTTTTATTAATTAAAATAAAAATGATTAGATTCAAACTCATGATTATTCGATCAACGAGACTTTTATACCATATCTAAAAACTATATTAATAAAAAAAAAGTTTTGAGATATTATTCAGGACCCTGAAATATAATTTTATTGTTATTTAGTATTATTATGCCTCACATTTAAGACTCATGATTTCTCTCTTCTGAGCTTTCTATTCATATAATAATTTCTCTTTGAATATAAATAAAAGGGGTTTTTAAGAATACATATAATTTATCAGCATCGTAAACGAAAAACCGTTTGATTGAAAGCAATGCTCGAGGGGGATGGCTTGAAAGAAATTAATGCAGTCAATGAATATTGAGAAGGTGAAAGAAATTAAGTCAAGGGAAAATGATATTTCAACAGGAAACTGAAATTGACTTTCCAAATTTCATGCGTAATATTACATGTAATTCTTCAAGCCACGGCGTCCATGTAATGCCGACATGTCATCGTCACTGAACACCCACTACAAGCCATGGCATGGACATGAACGGATCTTAACCCGTATTTTAGGTGCATGTGTATATAAAACGGCGTAGTTCCATACCTTAGTGATAGTTTTGAAACTAATTTCTCTAGGCCCTCTTTTTTGTAAGCTACTTTTGTTTTCCAATTTGTGTGTGTGAACCCATTTAACTCTTTCACCGATGATTCATGAATTTATAATAAAATGCACTGGAGCAACACTTGTGGGTATGTAATCGAATTTACACGACCTGTTTTTCTAAAGTCAACAAAATTATAAGCAACATGAACAATCATTAGAAACTCAGATTAAAAACTTGAGAGTACAATTAGAAGGATAATGCTTATATATATATATATATATATATATATATATATATATATATATATATATATTAGCCATTAATTAATTATCAGAATACCCAGGGAGTTCGGATTTTGTTTGAAGAATCCAGGTAGATTTAGTTCGTCGTCGCTCCTCTATATTTCTGATTAATTGTTATTATGTTCACCATTATTAAAACTTATAATTTCAACCACTGCATGAACATGCAGGCACGTTATAGATTCTCCACAGCTATTAGCTAGCTAGCAAAGCATCATTGATCATATGGCAACTTGACCCATCCACCACGCTAAGCAACTTACAGAATTAATATATAGTTGAAAAGTGGAAAACTATATTACAAAATATATAAAACTATATTACAAAATATTTATATAAAACGCATAGCCAAAGCCCTTTACGTCCGTACATATAGAACTGCACCGCGCCTTATCCATACGTACCGACACATGGAGAGGACTGCAGATCGTTGCCAACTCTTTCCAGCTTCTTGCTTGCCATCATTCGGGGTAATTAATAAAAAAATGGAGAATGTTTTCATAAATAAAAAAATCGTATTTTTAATTTATATCTCAGACGAGTCATTCCTCCTTTCGTCCCCTAAATTCTATCACATATTACATGGTAATTTTTACTTGAAAATTCATAAAAATATTTTTTTTTATTTCTGGCCTTGTTTTTCATTTGCTTCACTTGTTCTCCTACCAACCAAACAGTGGCACTCGTGCATGAATGGACAGACGTGGCCAAAATCCAGAGGGCAAAAGGAGTAATTACTGGCTCCAAATGAATTTTTAGAGGCCCAATCAGGAGTAAACAGTGGCAGTAGCAAGTAACATCGAAGCCAGCTAGGCTAAGCTAGAAAAGGCTGAAACTTCCAATCTAATTATATAAGAAAGTGAGTGGGACCCGTAATTTTTATGCAGCAATGATGGAGCAACGACCTCAATCACCGACCACACATGCATGCAGGATTGCAAATGTCTCACATGCCCACTCATTAAGGAACACCTAAATATTAAATTAAGACTCACAGTTGCGAAAACATCTCTGTCCTCCCTCCCTCTTGATTAGACCATGGTTAAGAAACCAAACATGGTAACATTTAATTCTAGATTTAACCTGGGTTAACTTAAACTAGAAAATTATAAAAAAAATATTGTTTTATTATTTATTAAATCCATTCAGTTTTTAGATTAATGAATTGATCTACGAGAATCGATTTGATTTGATAACTATGTATGAATTGGATGGCAATTTTCACCTTTTATTTTTTTAAAATAAAAAATAATTAAATGTTGTCATCCATTTTTATTTCCTTATATTACGAGGAGAGAGAGGCCGATCTTTCCTTACGGAGTGATCTGGGGGTTCTTTTTATGCAAAGGAAACATGTGAGGGGGAGCCGGCCACGTCTGGTATCCGGTCAGGCTGGATGGTGCAGAAAATATCACCGGAAGAATCTTCTCTCTGGAAATTAGAAGTCTAGAACAACAAAAGGCTGTGAAAATGTCTTATCCATGCCTAGAGAGAGAAAAACTTTTATTTTTTAACATTTTCTTTTGCTTTGGTGGTTGGTTGACAGAAAAAAAAAGAGGGTGCAATGGCTTCCCTCTAAGAAAGAGGGTGATCGGAGGTGGGGGTTCTAAATTCTAATTATGGAGGTGGTAAAGTTTTTATTTGTGTGATTTACAAGCACCCAAAAAGATTACAGGACCCCACCCTATACAGTGATTGATCTAAGCGGCAGTGCACTCAAAGAGTAATTGCCTCCATTTCCTTGGTCCCAAAAATTACCCGGTCGAATTTGAAACTAACTGTTTCACCGCCATTTCAATTATAGAAGTGATTTTTATTTATAAATATATTAAAATTATATTTTAAAAATTATTTTGACATCTAATTTTATAAAATATCTAGAAATATATAAAAAGATAATTTAAAATAAAAAATATTTCATTTTTTCCCATAACATTTTAAAATGCAATGCCAAACATCTCCAAATATAGCTGAATATATATATATATATATATATAATTATTTTGATAGGATAATATTAATCATAATTTAAAAACATAATATTTTAATAGAAATACAATATATATATATATATATATATATATATATATATATAATAATCTCCACCATATCCTAATCGTATTAATATACATTTGAACACTTTTTTTTATTGCTTCCATGTGCTTTGATAAAAAAAAATTTATTTATTACCTGAAATTGATTTTTTTTATGTTTTTAAATTATTTTAATGTGCTAATATGAAAATATTTTAAATAAAATAAAATAAATATTATTTTAATATATTTATAAATAAAAAACACATTAAAAATCAAAACAGGTAGTTTGCTTGTGGTATCACTATGTTTCACAAGGATTCAAGTATAACGTACGAGGCAAGCATTTTTGATTAGATGGATTAAATTGAAACAGTTAACGTGATGAGAGTTTTGACTACCCAGTCAAGGTTTTGGAACTTAATTAATCGCGCTTAATGATGTGATAGTTGGTCATATTCACTTATTTTTGCAACTCCCATAACAAGATTAATTGCATTTTATATATTCTCGGTTTATTTACTTGATTTTAAAGGAGATTTAAATACGTATTTGCAAAATTATATTAATTTATCACCGGGATCAATTGATTTTTTAGCATTTGTTTTTTAAACCAATCCCATGCTCGCATCTGGCAAGGGCTATTATTACTTTCATTAGGGTATCAAAATAAAAATATACATGGAATTAGCTGTTCATTTAGCTAACTAATGGTCTAATTAATAAATGTGAAATGATTTGCCTACCCACTGAGGGAAGGTGCCTAACTAACAAGACAATAAAGTAAATAAAAATGAAATTGGACAGACATGGAGATCGGCTTTAATGTTAACCCCACAGTCACATGGGGTTAATCTTCCTTTGATTCTTCAAACATGATGCTCATCTTTATCGTACACCAAGGAAAATCTTGCTAGTTTTGTTCTTACAGGCTATTGATTATGATTCCATATACATTCTTCACATCCAATCACAAATTTTGTCTCACCAACCATATTTTGCTAAATATCACACCACTTATTGCTCCTCCTGTGATGATTTCCAATACAACACACACACACACACACAACTCTCTTCACATGCCTCTCATAATAAAAAAATATAAAAAATATAAAAAAGTCAAATTAAACCATGATAAGCGGTCACTGTAGTGCATGCATTTTTTTTCAGAGTCAACCTCTAGATGAATTTGGTGAGAAGTTAAAGAATATAGGAGATTATAATGTCGAGTGTTTTTAAAAATATTTTTTTGCTTGAAAACATATATATTTTTTATATTAGCACTTTAAACTCATTAGAAAATACTTTAAAAAACATTAATTTAATATTTTTTAAACCAGTTTGCTTTTGAAAAACACTTAAAAAAAACAGAAATCATGTCGATAAAAAAAACACAGTTTTTTTAACAAACTAAAATATTTTCTTCTGTGATTGAAAGAAGAAGGTACCACAGTATTTAAAACCTAACCTATCATTTCAAAAGTAATAAATCAATTTACCCGTCCATTATTTTTTACTTTATAAAGGAATAAGTTTACCCCTTCAAAAGTAGCAATTGGAGGAGAGGATAGGTGCTCAATCGAATAAACATTTATGCCTTTATTCGACTGAACTTTGAAAACCACAGATGGATTTGGCAGTGCCATAAATCCATAATCATGAAATTTTATTAATATTCGAGGAAATCCTGTCCTTCCTTGGACATTATTTATTCATCCATGTTAAATAAATAAAACCTTGATTATTTTAAAATTTTATAAAATAAATATATTTTAATATAAACTCAAAATTTGCAATATAAAAATCATAACTTTTTTTTTTATAATTATGGTGTCCGGGTCAGCTTGCGCGCACCACAACTAAATCCTCGAGCCCACTGAACATCCTGCAAACCCAATGAGCATGTAAGACACCGCGGGGATGACAGACGTGTTCGACAAAACTTGAACTCGCAACTAAATCCTCGGTTCACTCGAACATCCAAGCAAGCTCCAATGAGCATATGAGACACCGCGGGGGTGACAGACGTACCTAACAAGACTTAAATCTAAAATAAAAAATAAATCTTTATTGACCACCAGACCAAAACCTTACTTGCTGAAAATCATAACCCTCTTCAACGCTAACAACACTTTCAAATTCCTAGAGCCACTTGAACTAAAAGATGTGCTGTGAGGTATTGTATGTCACCAAAGCCTGACCTACCGTCACTTGCAAAGTAATCCACAATACAAAATAAAATGAAAACAATTTATTTTTGGCATCCCCCTATTAATTAAGACCGTATTATTTCATTTTGAAGCCAGATTCTTTCACATGTGGTAGTTCTGATGTCTTCGTGGTCCAAGGTTCTCGACCTAGATTTCTACTTGAACACACCATTGATTCTCATCTCACCCTCTATAATCTATGCTATTAGCAAAAAACAAACAGACCAAATTCATATCGGTATTAAAGGATGGAAACACAAATAAATTCTGGCACCCAACAACTAAGTAATCATTCACTCTATCACCCACCAAACTTCTTATGAAGTTGTGGGTAAAATTGTATCAAAACGTTGCTGTTTTATCGGCATCTAATTAATGTACTTTTAGTATTGTGATGAAAGTTATAGTTTTAAAAACCTTCAATTTTAAAAGTCTCCTGAACAACAAGCGGTCGTCTCGGATTTAAAGAGTATGATGTAGTGATAAAATATTTAAGATCTGTATTATAAATTTTATATTCGAGTTAATATATATTTATCTTGTGAGATTCTGTAATAACTAGAATTTTACCTGCTTAACTCGAGTTATCAAAAATACCCAAAAAAAAATAAAATTTTTTTGAATCCAAAAAAATAAATGACCGTTTCCGGTTAGATATACATGCAAGGTTGAGTGGATATAAACTCCAAACATGTACTAAAGGGGTATGGGTAAAATTTGGTATCGAAATTTTCAACGAATTGCTTATGATTGGTGATGTGATTCTAAACATAACTTAGGCTCGTCGAATGATTAAATTATACATGTATATGCTTGGCGACTTGTGGAAGGTGTCGGGGCTGGCTAGCTAGCTAGCTAGCTTTCTATTTTGTCACACATTAAAACAGAGATATCAAACAATTTGTAGATTCCACAGACGATATCGCACACCTTCTGCCCCTGGGTTTTGATGAAAGCCTGTAGTACATGTTTGATAAAAAAGGGAAACACGAAACATGCTGGCCTCGTAAATTGACGTCCCAGCCCAGTTCATGCACGCATCTCATCTGGTCTTTTTCTGATGGCTGACAGGTGGATTTTGTAAATTTCAATCCAGCGATGATAGCATTTGAGGAAAAAAAGAAAAGGGGACGTGTGTTAATTGATTCAATGATCCTAATTAAAACTAATTTTAATTATCATTTTAATATTTCCCTCATTTATATTATCCATGATATCTATCAATTTGATTTGTAAACATCCTGATCCTGTATCTCATCTAGAAATCTATCTATATATCTATCTTAGATATAAATTAATTTTTCATCACTAATTCGTAGTTCAGTTTCAAATATTGCCTTCACCTTCAAGGATAGAAAGAGTTTTATCCGGTGAAAATCTTCACCGGAAATCAAGGAAGCATAAGCGAAGTCAGATTTCACTAGCTTAATTACTAATTTCACTTAAAATTTTAAATTATTAAGTAAAGTTCAGAATATAATCTATATTATTCTTTAACATACTCTTTAAATGAAAGTTTTTTAGACTTGAAACTTGCACATCCTCATACTACTTTGTACTTGATTTTTATCAAATAAAATGAGTGTGGTAAAATTCGAACTCGTGACCGCTAAGTCAACAAAATTCTGATACCATATTAAATAAAATCATCTAAAAACTTAAGTATTTAAATAAGACTCTAAGATTTAATTTATATTTTTCTCAACCAAATTATAATTTAGTTTATCTATATCTATTAACTAACCACCGATTATGCTTGGCCAACTCTTTAATTATAATTTAGCAGTGTCGTCAAATTTCTGTCCCTGCCGCATGCAAACTTTCCAGGCGCACATAATAGAAGCCATTAGATCAGGCTGATAAAGAAGGCCCTCTGTTCCCCTGGCCGAAAAGATAACGGTGTGTTATGACTGCGTGGATGCCAATCCATTATACCTGTCTGCATGTGTGTATATACAATCAATTATCAATTATGCCGCCCTAATATATTGAATTTAATTATACGACTCACAATCCCTGAAAAATATTTTAAAAAAGGAAAAAAGAAATAAAAAACAGGGCCACAGAAGTCAACCCCCATGAACCCATGTGCACTCGAAAATTAAAAAATAAATATATCCAGAGGCATTTAGGTTCCACATGGTGGGTCGGGTTCCTCGACCCACTGATCTCCCACCATTTTTATTACCAGCAAGAGTTCTGGTCGGTATAGATCTGGATAAATGGGTGTTGCAGAAGGTTTTTGACATGTAGTCGCCAGGAGTATGATCTCATTTCATATATATACTTATGCTGTCTCCACTGAATTATTGATGTATATTTTGATCATGGTTTCTTATTCTCACAAGACATGAATACTTATTCATGAAAACTAATTAAGGTTAAATAAAACGTAAGACTTGGTTAATCATGCATGTCCCTGGCATCAATTGCCCTTTGCAATGAGCATGGAGGAGTTCGATAATAATGACAAGTTAATATATATATAATTAAAAATCAGACATGTAAGTGTTTTAGTTGAAATTATCAAGGTTGTATAAATATTTTATTAAAAATCATTTTTTAATATGTCCTTATATTTATTGAACAAGGTTTTAAATGTTAAAGTATTTTTTTTCCCGACATAACCTGGTCACTAAAGTATATATACAATCAACAAATCAGATGTTAAAATATTATATAAAAAACAATGGCAACGCATGCTTGACCAGTTATAAAAAACAAAAAAATATAAAAAAGTATTATAATAAATCATAGAGCTTGTGATAATTGTAGAAATTTCAGTTTTTTCTTTCAATATTAATTCTTTTCTCCTCTCCCTCTCCCTCTCTCTTCCTCGGGCTCATGAGCAAACTTACGATTGACAAGAGCCCGGTGACTGGGCTTGGCTTTCAATGAAAAGCGATAAACTTTCTTCATTCTCACGAGACCGCTTCAGTGCAAGTCCCTCTGTGTACGTAATTCCTGCCACCTGGAAATGGGCTGAAGCGAGTTGAAGGCCCATTAAACATGAAAGTCCCACTAACAGGCTTTTCGATCCCAATACCACGAGGCCCAATTAACATCAAAAGTTCAATATAGATTTATCATAACTAAGCTTATATAAAAGCACGTTAGGAGATGCTCATGTGAAACTCCTCTTTCAGTTTCTTCTGGCCCATAGGCACGCAATGCTGGGCTTTTATTCGCCTTTTTTTTTTTAAAAAAAAATATAAATTTATGAGATAAATTAGTTATGTGATTTGAATAGAAAGGTTTACGAGTTCAATATTTTAATTTTTAATTTTTTTTCGTCCCTTAATTTATGTACATAAAAAATAATTTAACTATTTATTTTTGATGACCTATTTTTTATTTAACTTATTTTAAAAAAAAATCAATCTCATTATTTGTTACTACTAATTTGTCTTTATTATCCTCACGTTTCATGATTTTTTTATAAAAAATATATTTAATTAAAAAAATCACATGCAATTCATGATCATGTCGTTTTATAATGAAAACAAAAAATAGGAAATGCAGCACTTCCTTTTTGGAAAGAAAGAAAAATAAATAAATAAATCATAGACTTGTCGTTTCGTGGTCTGGGTTGATGGAGCCTCGAAGACTAATAATGAAGCAGACAATAGTACTATCTAATCTAATTTTATCATTTTATTTATGGGATCCAAAGCCAACGTCCACCTAATTTTAAAGTGCGCCTCTAGTGAGTTGGACTTGGGTAGAGTGGCAATAGCCAAAGAGCATGCAAATCTTAAAGTGCGCCTTCCTGGGACTGCCCCGTCCCGTTTCAAACTCCGCTACGGACTTGCTGGCGTGTCACCTGCCTAGCCATGCTTTTGCCTTCCCTTCTTTTTCCTTTTCTGTCTTCAACCGCAATCTTTAAATATTTCCTCTCTTGATTTTATATCAACCCATTCATTTATTTAAAAAACTATTGCTTTTCTTAAAAAAAAAATAGTATCTTACTAAAATATTGATATTAAAATGATTATTTTCATTGCATTTCAAAAACGTTTTTGAAAAATTTTTTTTTTTTTACTTTAGATTAAAGTTTTTTGGTGTTTTTAAATTATTTTTATATATTGATGTCAAAAATAATTTTAAAAAATAAAAAATATCATATTGATACATTCATAAATGATTTAAAAAAATACCACAACCATGCTCTCAAACAGTCAATAAACGTATTTTATAAATTACATGCCTTAACTTTTTTTTTAATGAAATGGATATTTATCATTTACGAGTACTATTTGCAAATATTTTATACTATACTTTTGTTTTTATTGGTTTTTTGATACTCTGTAATTATTTTATTTAACAAAAATTCGCAGGAAAATAATTATATGTTAACATAAATAGAGGTTTCTATAAAATAATTATACTCTATAAAAAACATTTTTTAACAAAAAATCACAAGAAAGAGGTTTCTGCATAAAAGCTTTGTATCTAGACCTCAAATCCTATTACATTCAGAAACATATTTTTAGTGAAAATACGTTTGTTTTTAGATAATTTTTTATATAAAAATATTTTAAAAAATGAAATTGATATCGTTTAATATTTTTATAGCTTTAATATACTAATATTGCAAAATAAAAAAATAATATTTTTCCAAGTAAAATAAATAATTTTAAATAGCATTTTAAAATAACAATAATAATTCAACCGCTGCAATAATATCACATTATTTCCTAAGAAAAACATCAATTAACAATTTTGAGATCAAAGGATCTATTTGAGAGTTTTTAAACTATTTTTTTTTTATCAAAAAAGTATTATAATTGTTTTTTAAAAATATTTCTTATATCAGTTTATGAAATATTTAAGAACACATAAAATAATTAATTTAAAATAAAAATAATATATATATTTTTTATTTGTTTTTTTTTTAAATACTTATAAAATGGAGTGACAGTACTTCACTCCCCAGCACTTCCATGATCCATCCTCCATCTCTCTGTTCCATCCATCCTCCCCCACAAAGCAACACACCTTTCTCTTAAAAAAAAAACATGCAATACAAGAATCTAGGGAGATCAGGGCTGAAGGTCAGCCAGCTCTCTTTTGGAGCTTGGGTAAGTTTTGGGAACCAACTAGATGTCAAAGAAGCCAAATCACTTTTGCAGTGTTGCAGAGACCATGGTGTCAATTTCTTTGACAACGCTGAGGTTTATGCTAATGGAAGAGCTGAGGAAATCATGGGTCAAGCCATCCGTGAACTGGGTTGGAAGAGATCAGATATAGTTGTCTCTACTAAGATCTTCTGGGGAGGTTCTGGTCCTAATGATAAGGGCTTGTCTAGGAAACATATTGTTGAGGGTACCAAGGCTTCTCTTAAGAGATTGGATATGGATTATGTTGATGTCATTTATTGTCATCGGTATGTGGGTTTTCTTTTCTGTTTTTTCTTTTATCTTGTTCAATTGATCCCCCTTTGTTTGGTTTATGGGCTGATTTGTGTTTGATTGTGATGGATCTTTTTTTTTTTTTGAGATTCCGGAACCGATTATGTGGATTTGATTTAATGTGTCATAATGTTATTGTTGTTTCTGGTGTTAGTGCTTGCTTTCTCTTGTTAATTTGTGATTTGGTGGATTGTTTGATGTTATCTAAAATGTGAAGTGCTGAGCTGTTGGCTTTAGTTCTATTACAAGAGGGATGATGATAAAGAATCTGATGATGCAAATTAGTAGAACTAGTCAATATGGATAGTTGTGTTCTTTCTATACCATTACTTGTCAATAAGCTTTTTGTTCGAGACAGATGGGATTATCTTCGTGTCATTGTCCTGTAAGGGGAATTTTTTATTAATAGTTTAGGTTTGGGGGGTTTTGGCTCTTTTTTTATATTCAATATGATTTTTTCATTTATTTTTATCAGTCTTAGTTTTTGCTATTGCTTAATCGAGTAGAATTTGTTCCTTTCAAGGGATTTGTTGAAGTGGTCTAATGTGATGTTAATATGATTTACTGTCTTAGCCCGGACACGTTCACACCAATTGAAGAGACAGTGAGGGCGATGAATCACGTCATTGACAAAGGCTGGGCATTTTACTGGGGGACTAGTGAATGGTCAGCACAACAGATCACTGAAGCTTGGGGTATAGCAGAGAGGTTGGACTTGGTGGGACCAATTGTTGAGCAGCCAGAGTACAATTTGCTCTCCAGGCACAAGGTAAGGAATTTCTCTGTATATCCAGATGTGAAAAGTTTGGTTTATAATTTTTGAAGTGAAAAATGAAAATATCATTTGCATGGTTTCCTCATGTTAATATGATTTCCAGATGAATTTAATGGAAATCATGGTTTTAGGGGCTATGATTTGCTAGACATCTTGTTTATTAGGGACAAAGAGCAATGTGTATCCTTGTCCAAGACAGAGTCACCTCGTGTCTCGGCTTTTTTGCTGGTTCTCTTGTGAATGAAGTTCATCTTCAACTTTAACTCTGAAGGAAGATTTAGATGTGTTTAAACGAAACCCACAATCCCTTAAGTAGTTGGGCCCCATATGCCATGGAGTTGAATAGTGCACAAGAAGTGATATGAAAGCTTTCCTAAATGATATTATTTACTGGAGCCTACTCGCAGCTGTTTTTGAGTCTTGTTGCATCTTTGTTGGGCCCCGCTCAGTGGTTTATCATATCATCTCTTTATTTGGAACATTTCTTGCAACAATGTTGTATCATCAAGTGGTTTATGTTAATGAGCATTTGACGTTAATGGAAATTGCTTATATTGGTTACAAACTTAATTTTGCTGTGTTTGAATTCATAAACACATGTTATGAGTTAAATCAGGCTTTCAAGATGATTTGATTATATCATGTATGTCTAAAGGTTGAATCTGAGTACCTCCCATTGTATACCAACTATGGCCTTGGTCTCACCACATGGAGTCCACTTGCATCCGGGGTGCTCACTGGAAAATACAACAAGGGAAGCGTACCTCCTGATAGCCGATTTGCTCTGGAAAATTACAAAGTAAGACTTATTTGCTTTTCGTTATTTTATTACTGAATTTCTAGTTAGTTTGTGTTGTCTTCAACAATAATGATAGACATATTAGATGGATACATGTATCCAAATAAGAACTTAAATTTCAAAATTTTGTAAACATAAATTATAATGTTCTGATGCCTAACTTTCCTCTTAAAATGAAGCAACTGACATGATGAAGATCTATTTTTTTCTCTATCTTTTCTTGGGTACAATTCTAAACTATGTATTTTGGCTTCCAGAATCTTGCTAGCCGGTCATTGGTTGATGATGTGCTAAAGAAGGTTAATGGATTGAAGCCGATTGCTGATGAACTAGGTGTGCCTTTATCTCAACTTGCAATTGCATGGTGTGCTGCAAATCCAAATGTCTCGTCAGTTATCACTGGTGCTACAAAGGAATCTCAGGTTTGTTTAGAAACAGTGATCCTTGGAACATATCTTTAAAATTGCACTTCTTGAAACATGTGCATTTATTTAAATATTTTTTCAAGTTTTAATTTGTGTTTATATGATTATCAGTCAATTTCGTTGAAGAGGGAAAACTCATCCTATTTTACATGCAAGAAAAGAATTTCACTATTATGCTTCATGGCTATATTTATTTTTCAGCTGATTTATTGTTGCAATTCATTACATATGCTTGACCTCGATAATGTGATTACTGGACAAGGACGGAGCCACACACCTAGATAATGTGACAGAGCCACAAAGAATTTCACTGTTAAGATTCATGGCTGTATTTATTTTTCAGCTGATTTATTGTTACAATTCATTACATATGCTTAACCTAGATAATGTGATTACTGGACATGGATGGAGCCACAAATTCTCAGAAAAAAAGCATGTTTGGTGTGTTGAAGCACCAGATGCTCAACTTATGGAGCATACCAAGTGCTTTGGACTAGAACACTCTTTTATAGGTTTTTGTGCAAACTAGCAGCTTTTAATCATGGCCTTCCATCATCTATGCATTGTACAAGATCATTTCTTTACCAGCAACTTTACCTATTCAATATTTTTCTTTCCTCTTATGTAGATTCAAGAAAACATGAAAGCGATCGAAATTATTTCATTACTGACTCCTCCTGTGATGGAAAAGATCGAAGCAGTTGTTCAAAGCAAACCGAAACGTTCAGATTCATTTAGGTAAACTCTGAATCGGGACTTCACCATTCTGTTGTGCCGCCCATCATTTAGATAAATCAATGTGTCTGCAAGTTATATTCCTTTGGCGTGCATTTTTACATTTAGTTTCTTTCTGTTATCTGAAATGATTCTCGTTCATGGAATAGCACCATTTGTTGGTGGATAGGACCGTGCTGAATTGATTGTATTCTTTAAGTGATTTTAGTACTGTTTGTGTGGATGTTATATTTTTGCTCTTTCAATTGTCCCCCGCGGGCGCGCACACACCAGTTTAATTTCAATCACTACTAGATTAAAATGACGGTGCAAAAAATATAAAAAAACATAATTAAGAGGCAAATGATAGCATGGTCGGCAGCCTGTTGCCTACTCTGGGAGCCCCAGATTTTGTCGGAAGTTTTGAGCTTCCGGCCAAAGTTAACCAGTGAAAACAGTCTCAAGCCTGATTGAACCTGAGCAAAAACTTGCAAGTTTAATGCCAAACGGTGGCCATCTGATTCGACCCCTTCGTCGAGCCTTTTCAATGGCAACACAATAGATATAAATAAAGCAACCATCAAGAAGCATCATTTCACAAAGCTCAGGCTCTTGTCCCTGCATGATTTGGTGAGGCCACTATTACTCAACTAGTCTGCGTTTTGTGGGGCTGTGCTGTCTTTTCCTGTTTTGTGGGGCTGTGCTGCCTTTTCCTTTTTGCATGTGCTGCTTTTTCGTCTAATTGATTCCACTGAGGTGGTGCTATTGATTCACTTTTGGTTGCATATGGTTAGATGCAAAAGATGAAGACGACGGGACATCAAATCGAAATGCTGTTTCGAAAATAGTAAATCTATTCTATATTTTTATTTTTATTTCTATTTCTATTTCCAGCGAAACACTTCCATATTTATAACTCTTGTCCTAAAATACTAATCGAAACTTTATATTTATATTTATTGCCACAGCCTTGTCGTATACATTTCCCAAATTATCCTCGAATCCTGTATGACTGAAAAAATAAGTCGAATATTTTTAGAAAATAATCGAAATAAGGATTACAGGTTTGTTTTTCGTAACTGTACTCTTGCATTTGCCATTGCTGGAATGGACGCTGGCAAGGTTGGAATTGGAGGTGATAAATGGCAATATTGTAAATATATCACTCTTTTAATAGCTTTAAGAGTCAGTATTGATAATTTTGGATTTTTATTTTATTTTAAAATCAACTTGTTTTTTTTTTCAGGATCTACCTTGATAGACCGAATTGCAAGTAATTAAACTCGTGTATTTTATATTGTTAAACGCGGATAATTTTTTTTTTATTCTATAACAAATCCAAGCCTCATGAGGATGTTCTAAGTTTTAAAACTATGGCAATTAACTAGTAATTAGATTTGTGGCTCTTGTTTTGCCCCTAAGCTGGCCAATTTTGTTTCTTCAAAACGGTACTGTTCATGAGATATATTAGAAAAAAAAAGATAATATGATCATTATCTCAAATATTGAAGATTAAAATTGAAATAAATCAATTAAAAAAATAAAAAAATTGTGTTAACCTTTGAAATTACCGACTATGGTCATGAGCCTCATAAAATACAAACCATAAAAAATAAACAAAGCAAACTTCTAAAAAATATGATAAAAACACATAAGCTTAAAAAAAACATGAAAACCCGAACAAACCTTCTAAATATGGTCTAATTTATAAAATTCACAACCCATGAAACTCTTGACTCAAGCTCAACCAAGAAACTTAATTCTTGATTAATTTAATTTTAAAAGTAAAATCATGAAAAAAACACCAATTTTTTTTAAAAAGATAGAAATAAACAGAATAAGGATCAATTAAAACAGATGAAATTGTAAAAAACAATTATAAAATATTATCCGAAAACAAAACAAATTGCAATAACAAAATGGAGACAGAATCTAAAAGAACAAAAAATAGAAGGGGACCGGATTAAAAAAAAACTAATTTTATAAACTATTCAAAATAAAATTATATTAATTAAAAGGATAGGGGACCAAATGTAGAGGAAAAACTTGAGGGGGGTTATTTTAAATCTTAAAGGTCCAGTGAAGAATTCAAGGAGGAGAAAGGAAGGAAGAAAATAGACGATAGGTGGGCAGAACTAGAATCGTATTTGGCACATGCATTGCCCCATCATCGAGGAGATTCCGAGATTTTTCAGGTTGTTTGGAAATGTATTTGGAAATTGTTTTTAAATTTTTAAATTTTTTATTTTTATTTTGAATTAATTTTTTAAATATTTTTAGATGATTTTGATGTGGTGATGTTAAAAATAATATTTTTTATAAAAAAAATTATTTTAATGTATTTTTGAACGAAAAATACTTTTAAAAACAACATCAACAATACTCTTAAACAAACATTAAATACCATCATGAAAAGTTGTACAGATCCATGTTAAAATATTATTTTAATATATTTTTAAACAAAAAATATTTTTAAAAACAACATTAACTATACTATTAAACAAATATTAAATACCATCAATGACCTCATGAAAGACACATAATTTTGTAAAATACTATTTTAATAAGTGGTGATATGTCTCGAAAGGATATAGAAAACCTCATTCTCCTTTACTTTTTTTTAATTAATTTAATAGTTTAATAGGTTGGCGCTCTCCCTCCCCATATTTTTTGTCGACGTTATTTTAGCTCTCTCTCTTAGTTTCCTTTTTAAACTCCGTCTCTCATGCAATGCTCTCTCTTTCTCCTCCATATCCTCACAACTCAATTTCGTACTCCATTTTTTCTCGTCTTCCTTTTCTCCTGTTCTTCAATGGAACAATCTCCATTGCTTTACATGTTGACATAAAACTGCAAGTTTCAACAAACAAGAAGGTACCCATTTCAGTACTATTCCTCTCTTTCATGCTCATGGTTTCATTAATATCTTTGGCACATTTGAATCCTGTAGGAAATTTTCTTAATCTTTTTTGTTCATTTCCCTTTATTTATCTATGTGAATTATTGATGATATTCATTATTGATGTTAGAATAGTTGAATTTTAACGTTGTTTAATGGATGATTATGCATGAAAGATCAATGTGGCACATTATTGTCTTGTGGTTTAGCAAGATTTGAACATCAAGTGGAATTAATTGAAGATACACGTTTTTTATAGCACTTGTTATTTGGTAGTGGAGAAAGGGAATTTGTGTATTGCATAATATGATGCTGCTAGCATCCCAACAATTGTTTTCTTTCATGTAATATGACAATCAGTTTTTATCGAGAAAATAAGGACTGGATGCTATTTATTTCGAGCACAGGACTGTGAGGGCTATAATCTGGTCCAATTTCGAGTTAAGTAGGAATTTGGAAGAGCATCGAGGAAGCTAGGCCTAAGAGGCTAGTGGATATTCATATGCAGATTTTTTCTTTTTGGATACCATGACTCGTGAAACGCCTGGTAGCTCAGGCCAGAAGCTCTTTGGAGACAAAATCAAAGTTGCGACTAGTGACAGAATTGCTGCAGATAGAAATGCAAATAGTATTTGTGTACAGACAGGTGAGGAATTTTCTCCCCAGTTTGCTCGAAGAAGAGCTCCAGAACTGCACCAGCTAGGGAAAATAGGATTCAATCATAATCAGAATAATCTGATGGGTTCTGGAAATCATACCAGCACTCGTGGGATAAGGAGAAAGGACTCTGATTGTGATGCTTTAGGTTATGTTTCCAGGATAGAAGCCACAGGACATGCTGCTGAGCTAGAAAATAGGGCTTATAGTGATAATACAGGCAGATACCACTGGGAGTATGTCCCCAATGCACAAAAACCAAGTAATTATGTTGATGAAACGAATAGTTATGGCCAGGCAGCCTTGTGTCCAAGTCCGACCAGTCCACCTAAATGTGTGCAGGAATCCCCTTGGCCATATCAGCCTTTTCGAACCAGAGCTTCAGAGAGCAATTTCTCAGGAAAAATGAAGTTTCTATGCAGCTTTGGGGGGAGAGTATTACCAAGGCCAAATGATGGGAAGCTTAGATATGTGGGTGGAGAGACAAGGATCATATCCATCAGAAAAAATGTTACATGGGGGGAGCTTGCAAAGAAAACTTTCGCGATTTGTGCCCATTCTCATACGATCAAGTACCAGCTCCCTGGCGAGGATCTCGATGCGCTTGTTTCGGTTTCTTCTGATGAAGATCTTTATCACTTGATAGAGGAATATCAAGAGCTTGAAAGAAATGGAGGGACTCAAAGACTGCGGATATTTCTTGTCTCTGCAGGTGAACCTGACAGCCCAAATTCTTTTGAAGGGAAGACCTCTCAACAGCGTAACGCTGGTTACCAGTATGCTGTCGCTGTTAATAGTGTGTTGGACCTCAGTTCCCAGAAGAGTTCTAGTGGACAGAGTTCTGCAAGCCATCAAGGAACTGCTTCAGATTATAAGAATCTATCTCCTCCTGTAACTCCAGATAACATTCAGTACAGAGACCATAAGAATTATAAAGGCCTATTTTATGCTGATCAAAATTTCCCGAACAGTAATAAGAATAACGGTGCTTTTTCTGCAGAGAAATTTCCATTTGACACTACATATTATAATAATCTTCCTCGTGTGCCGATGCCATTGACGAGTCAAGCCTTTCATCACCAATATCCAGTTGAAACTGATCAGACTAGCAAACAATTAGAAATGCATCTTCATAATCGTAGAGAAAGTGGAGATTTTCTTCCTTTTCAACTATGTCCTCAAAATTCTCTCAGTTCAGACTTGCCTTCGATTATGGAAAGGGCATTTTCTGACTCGCAGTTGCAGGGAAATGGCGAGGTGTCAAAAAAATGGCTGGAAGAAGCAGTTATTACACAGTCCTTGTGTAATAATGAAAGGGAAAAATCACCTTCACCGAAAGGGAAAATGTCAAATTCATCCTCAGAAAGGCCAATGCTGTGGCCATATATAATGGATGAGAAACACCAGGTCACTGACTTCGAGAACCATTGCAGTGAAAAGCTGAGTAATATTGACTTAGATCAAGAGGTTCGGAAGTGGATGGAAAGTAATGCTAACTATTCAGATGTAGACAGAGAGCAGAACGAAGGAAATGTTAAATCTGCATCAAGTGATAATGTCATCGAGCATAGGATCTTACCGAATTTGAACTACCCTCCAAGTGCTTATCATCATCCTCAAGATTCTCAAGCATATGGAAGGGTGGTTTCTGCTACGCGAGTTTACCCATTGGAAAGTTCTGCAGATATCGCGAGGGAACACCCTCAGGGTCACCAATCAGGAACTAAAGCACCTTATTTGTTTGCTGAGAACCAAAAGGTTTCCAAGGAACAGCGGTGTTCTGTGACTGAGAGCATCAGGGGTCAACGAATTTCCCATGGGGATCCTGAATATCTACATTCTGCATCCCTTGAATCAAGGGACAAGAAACCAAAAGTCCTTAGCTCTGTAAGTATAGCTCTCTCCATAGCAAGATTATGCCAATCTGAACAAGAACTTGCAAAACAATAATACTAATAATCCTCTAATTTTTAAACATCTACTCAGAAATCGGACAGGAGTGCTTCAACTAGATTTGTTTCCTTGTGTAATGAAGACCCCGTGGAGTATCCTGAAAAGATTTGTGACAAGGGACAATCATACGAGGAACCATTGGACAGAGATGCTCAATCTGTCCAGTCACAGCCCTTAGATGACCACCATGATGATAAGATGCTGGAGCCAGAGGTAATTGTTGAAGATGTTACTGGAACTACGCCTCCAGATGTTCCTTTTTCTTTGAATATTGTCCCACGTGTAGAGGAAGAGGTCACAGAGGAGTTTCAATCTGATAGAGATACCGAGGCAGAAAGCACGTGTCAAGATCAAGAATATGAATCTGACGTAACATGTTTCCTTCTGATTTGGATTCTCTCTGTGTGTGATATTATATTTTCTAGTCTGTTTTAACCTTTACCTCCGTGTGTTCTTTAGTATATTGAAGATTCTGACAGAGACACAAACGACTCCATTAGCGATGCTGCGATGGCTGAAATCGAAGCTGGCATCTATCATTTGCAGGTTCAGATATAACATCTCATAAGCTACATTTTTTATTTATTTATCATTCAGGAAAAAATTCCTTTAGCTTCATTTCCGTGAAAAACAAGCCTATACTTCGAAGCCTCTACTAGTTCAAATGTGAACTGATTTATTTATTAATTTTTCTCATGATTTCAGCTCTCTACAATCATTTAGATGGTGCATGCTTATGGCTGCAAAATGCAGTATGGGAATATATATGAACTCAATGTTTTATGCTCTTATCATGCAGATCATAAAGTACGCAGATATTGAAGAAGTGCAAGAGCTAGGATCTGGCACATATGGTACTGTTTATTATGGGAAATGGAGGGGAAGTGATGTTGCTATTAAAAGAATCAAAAGGAGTTGTTTTTCAGGGAATTTATCAGAACAAGAGCGATTGGTTAGTCCCTGTATTCATCACTTTTAGAACAAATGCTTTCCTTTCATGTTTTCTTCCCTTGATAATGGCGGGCTGTTCAAGCTAAAAAAAACACATGGAGGGGTCCAAAGTTTCATAATATAAAGAAGGAAAAAACGAAGACCACATAACTCATAGGGAAAAGGAAGGATCCACTATGAATGGATGAGAAGATAAACGTCTGTTGAATTAGATAGTGATAGATATATTAGCAACCCGATTTCTTGGTAGGTAAGTTTAGAATCTCTCTGACTATTCCGAGTAGAAATCTAATTAATCCTGCCTATCTGTGCAGACTAGAGACTTCTGGAGAGAGGCTCGCATCCTGTCAGATCTTCACCATCCAAACGTGTTAGCATTTTATGGCGTAGTTCCTGATGGGCCTGGGGGGACAATGGCCACTGTGACTGAATATATGGTGAATGGATCATTGAGGCGTGTCCTACGAAAGAAGGACAGGTGAGTTGGTAGCTCAAAAATATTTCGCTTCCTCGTGCCATGTATCATGAAATATGCTAGCTCATGGAGTCTTTCTTCACGGCACAGAGCACTGGATCGTCGAAAAAGACTTATAATTGCTCTGGACGCTGCTTTTGGCATGGAATATCTGCATTTGCGAGATATCATTCATTTTGATTTGAAGTGCGACAATTTGCTTGTCAATTTAAAGGATCCCCAACGACCCATATGCAAGGTATAGAGTTTTGATTTCACTCCACATTTTGTATCGAAGTGCAGTCCCATTCATCTATTTATGCTACCTGTTCTCCAGGTTGGAGATTTTGGGCTGTCAAAAATCAAACGGAATACACTTGTATCTGGTGGGGTGCGTGGAACCCTTCCATGGATGGCACCGGAGTTACTGGATGGAAACAGCAACCGAGTCTCCGAGAAGGTTAGCACATTACTTGACTTCTTTTTTTGTCATGGGATTTAGAGTATATCATGAACTTTCTGTATCCTCCATTTACAGGTTGATGTCTTCTCGTTTGGCATTGCAATGTGGGAGATCCTGACTGGTGAAGAGCCGTATGCCAACATGCAATTCGGTGCTATAATAGGTCAGGATGAAATTGGCTTTCACGTCCTTTCTGTCTAATTTTCACAAAAGATCTGACCGTTGCGAATTCTGAATGAAGGTGGAATTGTGAGTAACACTCTGAGACCTCGTATACCAGAAAATTGTGATGCTGGATGGAGAAAGCTGATTGAAGAATGCTGGTCGTTCGATCCAGAAGCCAGACCATCATTTACAGAGATAACGAACAGGCTGCGAGTCATGTCAACCGCGCTCCAACCAAAGCGACATAATCATGCAAATAGATGAAACCCTCCTGCGTCAAACATGCCAGAAACATTTAGCAGGACTTTGTTGCAGAGTTCTTCAATGGCCTCTGTATGAGCCATCGCTGCAGGGGAAAATCCCAGCAGGCCAAAAAGAAAATTAAGAATATGACCAATAATTTTGTTCTAACCTCACAATGAACTCCATATGTTCCTTTTCATTCCCTACATGCAACACAGCTCCCCTTTTTCATCAGCAATGCAAGCCTCAAACTAGATTATTAGAAATACACTATACTACTATCAAATAAAAAAAAAATATACCTTGTAAAAGCATTTGTAATGCTTAAAGTTATTTATAATAATATTATTTTTTATATAGTATAAATATAAAAAAAATTATACATGTATTTTAGTGGGGAAAAAACATTTTAAAAAGTTAATTATAGTTTAGCATATTTGATATTAATAGATTATCTGTTAATAATAACTAATAAATACAACTTTAATTATTTTTTCTACAAAAAAAATATATCAAATAAAAAGTCATTTTTTTCTACCAACCTATAAAATTATTTTTAAAATTAGAAATGCTATTTTTTTTTCCTCTGCTGTAAAAATAAAAATACAAAAACCATTTCTCTCTCTCTTTTAGCTCTTCCAATATATAGCATGTGAAACGAAAGTAGGAAATCTATCTACAGGTCCGTCCTCTTTTCTTTGTTCCCCCCCCCCCCCTTCTAGAAGGACAATAATTAGCCACGCCACCTACCTTTTACAAGTCCCTTTTCTTTAACCGTACACGCCTCTTCTCCACCCCACCGCATTATCTCTGTCCTGGTCCAAAATGACATCATATATAGATAGGTGTAGCGAGGACCACGGCGTCTATAGTCTGTATCAATATCAATGCCCGGCTCCTATGCCTTTTTCATATATATATTTTGGACCGTATAAACTCTGATCATGTAAAATCTTTTACTTGAGAAAAATAGCAATTCAAGATTCTCTATTTAATTGTTTTATAATATGTGACGTAAAATATAAAATATAAAGAAACATATCTCCATCTTTATTATTTCAAAATTGTCTCAAAACATCAAGAGAACTGTTTCTTTAAAATATTTTTTTAATTTTTTTCATGATTATCTATAGTTAAAAAAATTAATCAATAAAAAACCCAGACAATTATATATATATATATACATACATATATATTTTAAAAAATTTATTTTTCATGGTGTACACTTTTTAAAAGTTATAAGAACCTCAAAAACATATTATTATTCATAATTATATTAAAATTAGCCTGCTATACATACATGCATATTCAATTATATCATGTAGAATTTGATTTGATTTGAATTGTCTATTAACTTTCTTATTTTCTTATTGTTATTTTTTCTCTTGTATTCTTATTAATTAAAACTATTTTATCTATAAAATTTGGTTCATATATATTTTTCATTTATTTTATTTAAAATAATTTAAAATTTCTTTTTTTCAATTTTATCATTTTTAATCTTTTGATCTCCACATTTAATCATCATTACTTTTTAGTTTATTTTTTATAGCATAATCAAACACTAAGAATTTTTTAGAGCTTATTTTTCATGATACGTGGAAGCATTGAAAAATAATAAATTTTGTTTTGAAATATGCGTTATATTAAATCACTTTAAAAAACAGGCTAGCTCATGACAATATATAAAAGTATTTTAATAATAATAATAATAATAATAATAATAATAATTATTATTATTATTATAGGAATAAACCAAATAATACCATTTTATCCAGAAACATGGCATTTCCTGCAACCGCCTTCCTGTAAAAATATATAAAAATCTGATCAGGTCCTTTATATTTAAGCATTAGACCCACACTTCGTTTATAGCACCCTTATTTTTTATTAGAGAAGACTGTTACGGATAAACCTCTTCTTGCTTTAGACAGAGAAAACCGAAAAGGAAAACAAAAATGGAGAAAGCAATCAACAGGCAACGTGTTCTTCTTGATCACCTCCGTCCTTCTTCTTCTCACAATTTTGAATCCACTCTTTCTGTAAGTTTTATATCTGTTTTTTTCAGAAGAATCTTAGCTGCTAGTTAGATCATGAAAGTTGAAGGATCGATTTGTAATTTAGAATTTTATGAAATCCGATGCTCTGTTCTCTCTCTTTTTAAAAGTAATCTTTTAGAATTATTCTTGTGTTTGGCTTCAATTCTTAAGATAAGCTGGATTTTCATGACTTTAATTAATATCTTATATAATCTGGAGCAGTGTTTTTTTTTATATAAAATAAAATAAATTGGATTTCGATTATTTATGAAATCAGGCATCTGCTTGTTTGGCTGGAGATAGCGCTGCGTACCAAAGGACTTCGGCTTATGGAGATGATGTTGTGATTGTTGCGTAAGTAGTGGTTGAAATGATTTTTGTGAAATCTTTATTGCACCAGAGTGATGTCTCTGGTGAATGGAGCTTTAGCATTTATTTGGATCTTGTGGTTTCATAGAGCATATCGAACTCCGCAATGCAAATCAAAGCGTGGTGGTTTCAAGGATACTCATGCTGATGATTTACTAGCACCTGTGTTGAAGGTTTGTTTGTAGTTTTATTTTGAGTGTGGTCTCAGTTATGGTTATGATTTTAATTGTATGTTTTTGATGTCAGAATAATAAAACTTGTGTATGTTGTTATTTTGAACATTGGTTTGTGCAGGCGTTGATTGAGAAAACTAATCTAGACCCAAGAGAAGTTGGGGATATCGTTGTGGGTTCAGTATTGGCTCCAGGATCTCAAAGAGCAAGTGAATGCAGGATGGCTGCATTCTATGCTGGTTTCCCTGGTATGTTTCTTAAATCGCATCTTTCAAGGGGTACTGGTTATGTTACTACTTTATGCTTGCTTGAATAAATTTTGAATCTGGTCCAGAAACTGTGCCGATAAGGACTGTCAACAGGCAATGTTCGTCTGGGCTTCAGGCAGTTGCTGACGTTGCTGCTTCTATCAAAGCAGGGTTCTATGAAATTGGTAATAGAAATCCCTTGAACTGCCTTTTCAATATTGTATTATCTCGATGTCTTGTTTATCATCAGGCTTTACAAAATTTATCTTTTCATTGGAGGCATTGGAGCTGGGGTGGAATCCATGACAATGAATCAAATGGCATGGGATGGAGATGTGAATCCAAAGGTATATCTGTTCTTCTCTTCATTTTATTTGTTTCAGACGGTTTGTTGATGATTTTTCTTTTTTGGTTATTTATTCATCTGGATTGGATTCTTAAGGTTATATTGATTATGGCAGCTAAAGAATTTTCAAAAAGCCCAAGATTGCCTTCTACCCATGGGTATTACTTCAGAGAATGTTGCACATCGTTTCGGTGTGACAAGGCAGGAGCAGGATCAGGCGGCAGTAAGCGCTAATGCTCTGCTATGCAGTATATTGCAAAACAATTTGTTTTATTAATATTCTTAAATTGCTGTTTATAGGTTGATTCTCATAGGAAGGCTGCTGCTGCTACTGCTTCTGGCAGATTCAAGGATGAAATCATCCCGGTCACTACAAAGGTATATTTAGTTGATTGTATTGAGTAAAACATTACTCATTTTTGGCTTAAGAATTGAAAATGTAATAATTGTTTTATTGGCATTTTTCTGTTCAAAGATTGTTGACCCTAAAACTGGTGATGAGAAGCCCATCGTAGTATCTGTTGATGATGGGATTCGCCCAGAGACATCAGTGGCAGGTCTGGGAAAATTAAAGGCAGTGTTTAAGAAAGATGGGACCACCACTGCTGGTATACCTTGTGAACCTTTTCTTTTTTCATCGTTGGTCAATTTAGTTTGATCCAGTTGATCATGTGGTGGCTCTTCAGGAAATTCTAGCCAAATCAGTGACGGTGCTGGGGCTGTGTTGCTCATGAAAAGAAGTGTTGCTGTGCGCAAAGGATTACCCATTCTTGGTGTATTCAGGTATATAAATCCTAGAAACTCTGTATCTCTATCATAATGTGCAATATATCAAATGGTATTTGCACGTGTATGTGGTGGACAACAACATTATAAATCCAACAAATCAATGCATGCATTCTAGAACCCTTTTTTTTTTCATTTTATTTTTCCTTAACAGGAGAGGTGGAGGTTGTGCTACCATCATCATGTTTTCCTGAGAATGTGGTTGTTGGATAAATTTGCTTTGTATTTCCCAATAATAATCATTTTAAGAGGAAATGTTAAACCAACAACCAGTTGGCATGGAATCTTCCATTTCATTTGATCTGTATATGTTTGTTCAGAACTTTACACCCAATGAAAAGGGTATTTTGAGTTGAAGGTGCACGACCTTATTCAGAGCTAAGAATTTTGCTTCATCCATTCCCCTACTGCTTGTTTGTTCTGAAGTTGAGGAAGATCGCATTCTGCAAATGCATGTTTTATTATTTTGCTTTAGACAACAATGTTTAGTATTTCCTTACTGTCTATTTTGTTGAATTTCCATATATAACAATCGATGGTGAGAATAAATTAAAGGATTCTTAATTTTTCCCATATAAAATTTATTTTTGCCATGCAGGACATTTACTGCTGTTGGTGTGGATCCTGCCATCATGGGTGTAGGCCCAGCTGTTGCAATTCCAGCCGCAGTGAAGGCTGCTGGTTTAGAACTTGAGGATATTGATCTTTTTGAAATAAATGAGGTAAAAAGAAAATGAATATTTTACAGTTATATTCAGAATCAAACACTCCTTCCAGCTTTAACTAAAATTTGTTGTTTCTCTTTCAGGCATTTGCTTCCCAGTTTGTATATTGCCGCAAGAAGTTGGAGCTTGATCCACAGAAGATCAATGTCAATGGGGGTGCAATGGCCATTGGACATCCTCTGGGTGCAACAGGTATTTCCTTGTGGAAAATTGAAGTTAAAATAAATGCTTTCTAAATTCTGGTTATAAGCTAACAATCCTGTAATAGATTATAGATTGGAGGCAATTTATTTTGCTTGGGTCTGGGGTGGGGTGGGGTTATCTACAGGTTCCTTGGGAAAACATTTCGGCCAGGCAATTTACCAGATAAATTGTCAAGTCATTGGTTCCATAGAAGAAAGTTAGAAAGATTGTGAAACAGAACAGATCGATTATAGATTGGAGGCAATTTTGTTAAGAAAGTTGAAAAGATTGTGAAACAGAACAGGTCGATTATAGATTGGAGGCAATTTTGTTTTTGGGGAGGGGAACACTTTTTCATAGCTGAAGTAGCTACTTATTATCTGAGAAAATGTTGGTAAGCAGTTGATAGGATAGATTGTTTAAGCCCATTGGTTCTATAGGAGGAAGTCAGAAAGATTAAGTAGAACAAGTTGATTTTTTGATGGAATAATAAATGCATATGTGAACCGTAGAATACAACCCTATGATATGCTTGAAATGGGACAGGACATTGATTTTTTTTTTAACTAGTTGAGCTGTAATATGCACGTCCATTTATGTAGGATTTATATCACCAAATAAACTGCCTAAACATATAAATCGCTCCATGATTAAGTCTCTCTCGTCATTATTATTTTACCAAATTGAACCACTCTTCTCTATAACAAACTTAGAATAAGTAACCTTTTGTATTATTATGATTTTAGGTTTATTTAGCTTTTAACACTGTACAAGTTGCAGTTCACATGATCTATCGATTTTCAAAGGACAATGGATCTAGTGAGATAGGTTATATATGAATATAAAAGGCCATCTCATAAATGAGAAGTATTTAATAATGTAACATCCACATTGTGAGATTTGATAGAAGTGTAACTCTTGAATTAAAAATGGACAAATTTCGAGAAAAAGAGTCAATCAAACAAATTTAAAGAACATGATGGATAATTGACCAAATTAAGAATACAAGGGTAGAAATGAATTGACACAGACATGGGTAAATTCAGGGGTTTTGTGTCGGGTCGTCAGCGGAAACAGTTTTTGGTGCTTTTAAATCTGCATAGGACTTGTATGGAGCATCACATTTGAGTTGTGTACTGTGATCTTTGTAGTAGAGTATATGGTCTTTGATTTCACACATGAATATGTGGTGCAGCTGTAATTTACTCATTAATGCCTTACAGGTGCTAGATGCGTGGCTACTTTACTGCATGAGATGAAGCGCCGTGGTAGAGACTGTCGCTTTGGAGTGGTTTCAATGTGCATAGGTACTCCCTCCCTCCCTCCCTCCCTCCCTCTCTATGCTTATGACTAACTGCTTTCACTAATTAAATGCAGGCACAGGAATGGGAGCTGCTGCTGTTTTTGAAAGGGGGGATGGCTCTGATGAGCTCCTCAACAGCCGGAAAGTCGAAAGCAACAATCTCTTATCCAGGGATTCGCGATAGTCGCACGTGATGAGCATATCGCAGGAGCTACCAATAATTCAGCTTGGAGTTATTTTCTTATTCTAATAAAGTGTACTAAGGTGGCTCTATATTCACTTAACAAGCAGAATACTGAAATATTATTTTAATGTATTTCATGATAATTACTTTAAAAATTACCGACCACACTCCCGGACAAGGTAGTCAAAATTACGAGTTTGCGAGTTGGCTCAAGAAACCTGATTGTACCGGTAGAAAAATCGAAACCGGTCAAATTCGGTTCGGTCCGATTTTACGAGTTCAAGAATTAGGGATGTAGAATCAATGGATACTAGCAATTCTGGGTTTGTTGCATCAAATGGACAGACCAACTTCAATACACCTTTGTTGACAGGCCAAAACAGTTAAGCAAAGAAAATTGTTTTGCCATCAAACGCAAATGAAGGTGCTGATCAAACTGGAAATGGAGAAGAGGATGAGGAGATGAGCGGCGGTGTAGCAGAAGAAAAATAGAGAATTAGGGATTTAGCCTTTAGGGTTATGTCTAGGGGGTGGGGGGCTTTTATAGTAGTTATAATAATAATAATAATAATAATAATAATAATAAAGTAGCCAAGTAGGTTTATACTTTATAGGGGGAGGAGGGGTTATAATAATAATAATTAGCATAAAAAGTAATTTTAAAAAAATCATATTAATTTAAGATAATAAATAACATTAATTAATTTCAAATACAACAACCATAAAAAAAAATATACAATTACTTGAAAAACATAAAATAAATAGTTTAAATTTCAAATCTCAAATATTGTGGGTCTTTTAATTATATTTAAATTTATTTTTTAAATTTAAATATAATTAAAAATAATAATTTTTGTACGGACATATTCGGGTACGATCTTTATACGATTTTACGATCCGATTTTTCAGAACCCTTTTCGATTCGTGTCAAAATCTCGATTTTGACTCCCTTGCTCCCCAACAGCCAGCCCAGTGTTAATGCATATTTTTATATCCCTCATTTTTTATTATTTTGTATGGACTTTTTTTTATTCAATTACAAAAACGAAGAAACCCAGGTACCAAAAGCACAGACCTAGGAAAAAAACTAGCTGTCCGTAAATTAGGCCCAGAACCTTGCTCTTTCCGGTCCAGACCAACAGCTCCAACTGAGGTTAGGATACTAGAAATCGTTTGTTTGAGATGGAAGGGTTTCGGTGTTTTTAGTAGGGTTGTTCATGCCTATACTTGAAATCAAAATTTAAATCTTCGATTCAATTTTTAATATTTTAATAAATTATAAATTTCAATCATTCCATTTTTTTTTATCAGAGCTAGTTCTTTTTATGGATACTACAATTGTTCATGGTTAAACTTATATTATTCATTTATATAAATTGAGCTTCATAAAAATTAAAATCTGGTTCAATATATAAGTCCAAAATTCATTAAGAACATCAATAAATAGTTTAATCAATTGGCAAAAAATAATTTAGGATCAGATGGATAAGATTTATAGGTTAGAAATCGAATAGTAAATGAGTAGTATATTGAGTTTCCTAAAATTAACTTTTCAGTCTTAATAAGAAAAAAATGAAATCTATAAAAAAAAAGTGCAAAAGGCCAATAGTGTTCAGTGCCCATAAAACGACACAAGGGGCATATCAAAATGTTTTGTAAGATGTAGCTTTAATATTAGGAGTCTGAAAAATAAAAGGGCTAAAGTGAAATATGACTAAATACAGGGATTAAACTTTACATAGTTTACCCGAAATAACGAAGGAGATAGAGAATGGCTAGTTGACAGACACTGCTAAGTGCTAATAGTTCACAGTATTTCGATCTTGGAAAAGTGACGATGCACCTCCCAACGCCTAGATTAGTGGCTACAGTGGATTATTGAATATGATTTTTTTCACAGAGAAGATTGTCACGCACACGCTTTTTCTTGCTTAGGAAAGAGTAAAATGGAGAAAGCTAGTAACAGGCAACGTGTTCTTCTCGGTCACCTCCGTTCTTCTTCTGCTCCTTGGTATAACAACCCCGAATCCTCTCTTTCTGTAAGTTCAAGAATATTAGCGATATTCGATATATTTTGATTTCATGAAAGTTGAAGGATCGATGCGTAATTCTGAATTTTTTGTAATTGAGAAATAGTTTGTAGCTTCATTTCTCAATTAATATAAATTGTATTTTAATTATTTGTGAAATCAGGCATCTTCTTGTTTAGCTGAAGGTAGCGCGGCATACGGAGATGATGTCGTTGTTGTTGCGTAAGTAGTAGTTGAAATGATTTCTGTAAAATGTTTTATTGAATCGCATATGTAGTCATGCACGGTAACGAGATTTTTTTTTTGTTTTGTAATTTGTGGTTATATAGAGCTTATCGAACTCCGCAATGCAAATCAAAGCGTGGTGGTTTCAAGGATACTCATGCTGAGGATTTACTAGCACCTGTGCTGAAGGTTTATTTGTAGTTTTATTTTGAATTTGGTTTCAGATATGGTTATGATTTTGATTATATGTTATTGATTGCAGAGTAATAAAACTTGTGTATGCTGTTATTTTGAACATTGGTTTGTGCAGGCGTTGATTGAGAAAACTAATATAGACCCAAGAGAAGTTGGGGATATCGTTGTGGGTTCAGTATTGGCTCCAGGATCTCAAAGAGCAAGTGAATGCAGGATGGCTGCATTCTATGCTGGTTTCCCTGGTAAGTTTCTTAAATTGCATCTTTCAAGGGGTATTAGTTACGTTACTACTTTATGCTTACTTGAATAAATTTTGAATCTGGTCCAGAAACTGTGCCGATAAGGACTGTCAACAGGAAATGTTCGTCTGGGCTTCAGGCAGTTGCTGATGTGGCTGCTTCTATCAAAGCAGGATTCTATGAAGTTGGTAATAGGGATCCCCCCTAAGCTGTCTTTGACATAATGTATTACATTGATGTCATTTTAATTATCAGGCTTTACATTTTGTATCCCTTTGTTGCAGGCATTGGAGCTGGGTTGGAATCCATGACAGTTAATTCAAGGGCATGGGTTGGAGATGTGAACCCAAAGGTAAATTCATTTTTCTCCTTTCAATTTGTTTCAGAAGGTTTGAAGGCAATTTTTTGTGTTTTGTTACTTATTGATCTAGATTGGATTCTTAAGGTTATATCGATTATGGCAGGTAAAGCACTTTCAGAAAGCCCAAGATTGCCTTCTACCCATGGGTGTTACTTCAGAGAATGTTGCGCATCGTTTCCGTGTGACAAGGTGGGAACAGGATCAGGCTGCAGTAAGTGTAATTGATCTACTACGTGGTGTATGTTAACATGATTTATAGTACTAATATTGTTAAATTATGGTCGCTAGGTTGATTCTGAAAGGAAGACTTTTACTGTTGTTGCTAGGTTGATTCTCACAGGAAGGCCGCCGCCGCTTCTGTTTCTGGTAGATTCAAGGATGAAATCATCCCTGTCGCTACAAAGGTATTTTTCAGTTGAATGTTTTGAGAAAATATGCATCTTGATATATTTCATGTGCTTCCATTCTTGTTATTGCTGGCTTAAGAGCTGAACATGTAGCATCTGATTCATGTAGTTTTTTTCTTGTTTAAAGATAGTTGACCCTAAAACTGGGGATGAGAAGCCCATAATAGTTTCTGTTGAGGATGGGATTCGCCCAAACACATCATTAGCAGATCTGGGAAAACTAAAGGCCGTGTTTAAGAAAGATGGGACCACCACTGCCGGTAAACAACATATATGCTTCTTCTTCTTCTTCTTCTTCTTTTCATTATGTTGGTCAGTTTACTTCAATCCAGTTGATAATGAGGTTCTTCTTCTTCAGGGAATTCTAGCCAAGTCAGTGATGGTGCTGCGGCTGTATTGCTTATGAAAAGAAGTGTTGCTATGCGCAAAGGGCTACCCATCCTTGGTGTATTCAGGTAAATAATTCCTACTAACTTATTGTTTATCTATACGCATCCTTGACTTTTAAGTTTTCAAGTTTTACGGCCCCAGTCAAAGCAATTCCCCTGCAGCTTATTTGTTTTGTAGTCTAGCAAGGTGGCCCTCTATAAACACAAATCTTATTCTTTTACTCGAGACATTGTTGTTTAGATGTCGCTTGGCATCTTTTATATTAGTTTTCATCTATAACTAAAATGATGAGAATATATCAAAACATTCTCTTTCTCATTTTTTCCATATGAAATTATTTTGCCCATGCAGAGCATTTGTTGTTGTTGGTGTGGATCCTGCCACCATGGGTGTAGGCCCAGCTGTTGCAATCCCCGCTGCAGTGAAGGCTGCTGGTCTAGATCTTGAAGATATTGATCTTTTTGAGATAAATGAGGTAAATAGAATTGTATAGCTTTTAGTTGTATTTCTACCTTATCATACACTCTTTCCAGCTCACTAAATTTTGTTATTCCTCGTCCAGGCATTTGCTTCCCAGTTTGTATATTGTTGTAAGAAGCTGGAGCTTGATCTGCAGAAGATCAATGTCAATGGAGGGGCAATAGCAATTGGACATCCTCTGGGTACAACAGGTATTTTGTCTTTCCGCTTTGAATTTCTTAAAATTTGTCAGCAGCTATGATATGTTCAAAATGGGATAGGAAACTGAAAACTTCTTTTGATTAGATGAGCTATAATTATATTATCCACTGGCCACATCACTTGTGAAGTGTTCAAATTCACGGGAATATAGTATGCTTGTAAATTTGTGTAATACTTGTAATACAGAACATCACTTTTGATTTGTGGAAGGGAATCATGGCAATGGAGCATCTATGTTAATATATGATCTATAATTTTAGACATGAATATGAACTGGAGCAGTTACATGCTAATTCAAAGACTAATTCATGGCTCTTAACTATTGCAGGTGCTAGATGTGTGGCTACTTTACTGCATGAGATGAAGCGCCGTGGCAGGGACTGTCGCTTTGGATTGGTGTCAATGTGCATAGGTATTCCTCTCCTCTCCCTCTCCCTCTCCCTCTCCCTCTCCCTACGTGTATGTTTGTGGAGTGTTGCTGGAACATATGCTTATGACTAACTGTTGTCACTAATTAAATGAAGGCACAGGAATGGGAGCTGCTGCTGTTTTTGAAAGGGGGGATAGTTGTGATGAGCTCTGCAATGCTGGAAAATCAGAAAGCAACAATCTCTTATCCAAGGATTCACGATAGTCATATTTGATGGGCACATCACAGAAGCTTCCAATAGTACATTCTGGAGTTCTTTTATTAACCATAATACAAGTTTAATAAGGTGGGTAATTATATTCATTTATACAAAACTAGAATGCAGGACATCAGTTTCATTTTGATATTTTTATGCAAATGAACTATTGCTCATTATTTGCTCTTTTTTTTTTTTTTTATTGATCTCTTGGTACCTCGTTTTGTCAGGTCTACCTCGTCGTCCATCATTAGTGATTGCAAATTCTCTTCCCTATCAAACGCGACCTTAGAATTTCAAGAGATTACAAACGCGGTTTGGAACAGATGTGCATGCATGCATATACCTTAGCTGAGGAGATATTTGAACTTGTCAAGAAGTGCCCATATTCCTTGGGTTTAGCCACAGTAACGATAAGGGCACGCCGTCCCAATTTACTCACCATGTATTTGCAGCGGCAAAAGAATTGCAGGAGTCGGTGAGCTGCGCTTCAGGGTGCTTACATCTCAACCGATTCCGAGACGATATTCTGCTGACACCCATGCTCAGGAAACTGGAGGGTGGGAAAGCAAAACTATGCCTGCCAACCTTTGCTTTTAAGCCCTCGCAGTGGCGTTATTTTTTGTAACTCAACGGTCGGTTCAACGAGATATGAGCTCTTTTTAATAAGGTACTTGCACTATCAATTTGTAGTTTTGTACAATTGAGTTCTCTCATTGAAATTTCCTCGTTCAACCCGTACTACTTTTAGTTCATAGAACTAACATCTTTATTCCCCTACTACCTAATGGTGTCAGTTGGCTGTTTGTTTTGGATATTCTTTGAAATATGCTCCAGACATAATTTTATTTAAAAAAAAAAAATCCCTGGGACGCCCGGGCCTGTGAGCTTTTTTATACACTGGTTAGTAGCAGCTAGTGCAGCAGCGCGTATAGCAACCTACACGATTTCAAAGTAAAATCTTATATGAATTCAAGACCGAAAGTGGGATCTTGAATTCTTGTGTGGGCACATCCTGTAATAACAGTCCATTCGCATGGCATTTGTTTTTCCACCTCACAACATCCTTTAAAAATATAAAGAACTTGGAAGTAATTTGTTCGAAGCTGCATGGCAAGCATTCAAAAGCAATGACGTGTATGCATTTTCACTATAGATGATCAAAAGCATGGGAGTAAACGTCCACTAAAAGACCAAATACATGAGCACTGAAATCTGCAAGCAGGGCAAGCTTGCACATACTATTACATGCAGCATTTCTCCCTGCTCAGATAAAGCAAACTAAAGGGAACTCCATTTCAGGATCCAATGGACAAAGGTTGTCTTGATGCTCCAGATAATCTGCTCAAATGCTCAGACTGCAGGATGTGACTTCCCTTCGCGTTAACTTTCATCAAAAATTTGGTCAAGGACTCCACTACAGAATTACACGGCTTTTGTTCAACCTCAGTCTACAAGCAAAGCCCAACAGGCAACCACAAATAAATTTTACAGTTACAGAAGGAAGCCTCCCTTGCCAACATATCAACTAATCATCTAATACAAAAGGTAGACACCCCCACCCCCCAATAATTCAAGTGTGTCACTTTCCATAGGAGCAGCACAAAAAGACATTTCATGATTACCTTTCGTTAATGTCAATTGTATATTATCAATCTAAATCGAGACATCTTTGTTAGCGTGTTTGGTATCATGTTATATATCAATCTAAATGGAGACATCTTTGTTAGCGTGTTTGGTATCATGGTATATCAATCTAAATGGAGACATCTTTGTTAGCGTGTTTTTCGCTTATTGACTGCATCAAAATGATTTTTCTTTGGATTTTTTTTACATTAACACATCAAAATCATCAAAAAAAAGAATCATTTTGATGCCTTTTCAAGGCAAACACACTTTTAAAATCCACCTAATAGCGAACGATGCCAAGCTCCTAAACAGGTAATGAAGCACATAATTCAAAAGCAAAATCAAGAAGTTATAGACGACTTGCAAATCGGGCATGATGTTTTTCTGCTGAGCCATGGATCAATACACTGCACAGAAAAAAAGAAATAAAGCAATCAAATGCATATGGTTTGTGATAAAACACACAACAAAATGCTTCTGATGTTGCAAAGAGCAAAACTCCTACTTCTTTGTGAAATTTGTGTAAACAAGGGAGATGACGTATTTTCTCTCCAATAGCAGGGGCTTCAAGACAGATCGCACAGGTCTCTTCAAAGTTATCAGTCTGCATAGCAGGAAACAAATAAGATGAACAAATGAATACGCAGAAACACTACCTGGCTATCAATTTAAATGCTTTCTTAACTTGAAGGATGCTGATATTCAACATACCTGCACTACAGACTCTGGCAAACTGTTAATTTGTCTGGCAGCAGCACCATGTTGAGAGTTGCTCTCATCAAGGGCCAGCAACATTTCATAATCATTTCTGCCAAAAACAAGAGTACAGTAAGAAGCATAATTTGTATTTTATATCTCAATTTCAGTATGCAAATAAATCCACAGAGAATTTTACTAAAAAGCTATCACCGAGGAGAGATGAGAGTTGCAGAAAAAGTATGTACCACTGAACATTAATCAAATTAGTGTATAGTAAAATTTCAGAAAGAATCCCAAATTTGACACGACAAACCTACCCAACAATGACATGATGTGATTCATTAAAAAAGAGGATTTATCACTAAACATTTTGAGTCAAATTAAACATATTTTGACAATTGCTGCTTAACAAGACTTGCATGACTAGCAACATGACGAGTTAAATTAAACATGTTTTTACAGTTGCCAGCCTGAGTTGTGTCACTGTTCCTGCACACCAAGCAAGCAAGTTACCTCACAGAATTCAATGATCTTTTTTTTTATGTTGTAAATGGAAAATTTTAGCATAGAATGGTGGCACTTCATCAGGCACCACCCATCCATGCTATATAGAAAATTAAGGCTGATACATCACTAAGACTTCACCAAAAAAATTCTAACAAATAGCACGTGTTATCTCTAAATTCTAACTTTGTCACATGTGCTCCAAATTTACTCAAGGATTTAAAAACCCCTAGTAAGGTTATAAAAAAGAAAAAGATAAAAGCTCAATAGTCAGAGCCACTCCAAGTGATAATTAGTTTCCATTAAGAGATATCAAAACAGAGTCACAAAGTGTCACCTACCTTGACCACAAAACTATTTTCACAAAATAACTATTTTTTCTAAACCATGCATGTTTAATTACTTCAAGAATATTAAAAGAGCAACTGCTACTATATGAACACACACCCACAGGTAGCAGAGCAATAAAATACTCCAATTGTGATCGAATTTCAAATAAGAGTTAAGAATTTATGAAAAGGAAAGCTCACAACGGTGACTCTTGAAACCCGATCTAATAATTTCATGCATAAATATTAACAACGAAGCAAATAAATCAATATTAGAAGCGCTTAAAAGGATCACACCTTATACTGACAAGCAATTGGATAACATTAAGTGCCTGAAGGCATTCAAGCATCGATGAAATTTGCTGCCATCACTAGCAATTGTCAATTTGTTATTTGGTTTCAGGTTGAAAGGAAATTATAAGAGTCACAAGTTGCCTGTAGTCTCACTCACATCAAGAAGCTCAAAAGATTGACAGGATTCAAATCAGATCTCTTTACAGTTTGATCTTTTAAGCAGACAGAAACCACATAAAGAGACCTCAGCAACAGCACACTAGCTTAACTTTGTCTTCCAAAGTATACTTTGTCAGCTTAGGAGAGTATGATTATCAAACAGTTTTCATCCAACCAAATTACAGGTATATATGTTGTACTGTTTATTGCCAGCAAATGCAGGTCCACTGATAGCTAAGTCTTTTAAGCTGATGAGGTATAACATACAGAGCATGGAATGGTTTTTTCAAATACTCAACACAATCATGTAAAATAAAGCAGCAAGCAGAGAACACAGCTTGGCAAACAGAAAAAATTTCTTACTCGTTAAAATCACGCTGAACTTGAAGCACACGACTCGTCATTGAAGCCTCTAAATTTTCCAATACATTTAGTCTCTGCATTGAGAAGCAAGAACTCAAATTACCATGCATGCACACATGCCTATCATCCAAAGAATGCAATTCCTCATGACAACAATAAAATAGCATGGAGAGAGTTACATGAACAGCAAACCAGGTGTAATTTGTGGTGCAGAAAAAATTGTCTTGCTGTTTCTTACACAACAACCACAAGAAACATATGGTAATTATACGACAAACAAAAGAAAAGAAACAGATGAACTAAAAAATAACTTGAGATACTTTATGATCCAAAAATGAGTACTAACTCCTGAATCAATGCTGGTATCCCTAAAGAAAAGAGAAGTCATCACAAGCAATCACCGAAATTATTTGTCTAAGGATTAGTTTCTGTTACCACCGACTTTAATTCAAGTGCAAAGGTGAGTGAATATGGTTAAAGCTTTGAAGATTTGTATGCAGCCCATGGGTGCCCAGACAACATTTTCTTCTATTTTCTTTACCCCTCACATTAAATTATTTTTCTTTCTTCTTTTTGCTAGATTCTTTGCTTAGTGCAAATTAACTAAATTAAATCACATTAGCCTGAGCAACCAAGTCAGCCCCAAAAAGACTGATGCTTTATCCCAAACCATTTTCAACAAACAATCATTCTCCTCTAAACTAATCTACCAGCACCCCACTATTTTTCGCCTTTTAGCCAATCATAAAACAATGCTCTTCTGCCCAGCATCATGGTATCAAATGCAAGAACAATGATAAGAGCATAATATAATATGTTACCAAGTGCTAATGCTGGTAGTGGGTGTGATTTTACCATTACTTGGTTTATTATCAAAGACAATCTTTTGAGTCGTTCTTCAAAATTTTTAGAGAAATTGATTCCTGAAAAAGATCATAATATCATTACAAATTTTGAGCCTATTAGTCAAGGTACCAGCATGTACGCTTTAACCAAGGTTCTGTCTACAAGGTTGTAAGTGGGTTTGTTCTCTAGGAGATGCTATTTTGTACTCTCAGGATGCTCTCATATTAAGGACATCAGATTTCGATGAAGCCCTCATGAAATACGAGGTGATTGATGATGCTAAAGGAGGGTGTGATGAAATTTAATTTTAAGAAAGCTCATAATCATGCTGGTGCTTTCTTGATAAGGTTTTTGGAATTAAAGCATGTTTATCCTAGTTCTTTTCTGAAATTTAGAATGCATGTGACCTGACTTTTGTATAAAGATGTATAATCAGATGAGTAAACAGCACACAGTCGGCCATGATCTTTGTGCAATCAAGATTAAAATTCATCACATATGGCAGGAATAGCATGCAGTGGCAGAAGTAGGAGAGTTTTGCAGGGGTGTCCAAAGAAAAGGGAGTTTTGACTCAATAGGGGCATCATGGGGCAGTCATGGCCCTCAACTGTGCTAAGCAAAAAATGAATGACGGAATATAACATAAAACATACCATATCTAAATCCATTCCTGAAGGAAATTGGAAATTCAGCCCTCCAGGAAATGCTGCAGGAAAGGGGTTCCTGTCTCTTGATCGTCTCATAGGAGTCCGGTTGAACAAGCGATTCCTCAAGGCTGACGTTCTGGTAGTAGAAACTGGAACCCGAGTTCTTCTCCTATTTGTAGGGTTCTGAGAGGATCGTGGCAGGCGCTGTCTTGATGAATGCACCATTGCTGAGTTTCTCTACATAAAATAAAAAAGAAATGAAGTTATAGGCGACTAATATGCAAGACCAAACAGCTTAGCTGGAAATAAACAAGAAAATAAAAAAACCAAAGGAAAGCGTCACAACCACCTGATTGGCAACATTAAGCAAACAATAGTGAATATAAGTGTGGGCAGCAGGAAGTTCAGTCAGGGTGGCATATGCTTCAAATTGTGTGCAGTTTAATTTACAAAAAAGTGGAAGTTGGCAAGCTTTGACGCTATCTATTAAGACAATTACCTAACCCATACCTTCGCCAGTTTATTAAACAGTAAAATACTCTCCGTTTAAGGTATTCCATCTGAATTAGAGAGAGCATAGTTAAATTTAAGATTCTAATTGAAGGGAGAAAGATGTGTGTCATAACCATCCAGCCCAATTGCCAGATCCTTGGGATAAGAACAGACAAGACCATTGTTACTGTTAGCTGAGAGTCATTATTTCCTTTTGCTTGTTTAATAGTAGTTACCAACTTCCTTTCTTTATCATCCAAAATATGAGCTCAAATTCTTACATATTAACTAATTCTTTTTCATCCAACTATGAGCTTGAATTTCTTACATGTTCCAGTCCAACTTTCAAGGCTGCTTAATTTTACTAATCATCTTCTGAATCTGCATACCAAGGGAGTAGACCATTTGATTTTACCCAACTAATAGTGAGCAAAAGATACATACCCATATGTGCACACGCATTTACCAGATTTTAAAAGAGAGAGAAGGAGGGAGACAGATAATGACAACGAATATCAAAGTTCACCAAATAAAATGGGTAACAAAGGAAACAAATTTATTGTTAGCTCTTAGTTCTTTTTCCAGCATAACCCCACCAGCTCATAAAAGCTATACCTTTCATAGCCTAAAAAAAAGAAGTTTGAATACACAAAGAGGCTCATAAACAAGCCTAGCTCAACTCGACTATCAAATAAAGAAAGACCCAAGCAGAAGAATAGTGGCAAGATTACACATGCACTTCAACACACTCATATAATACATGATCAAAGAGTATATCTTCCATATTTTGGCTTTAATTCACTCTCTTGTAATTAGGTGAGATCACAAAATAACCTCATAACAATCATGGCCCAAGAGATTGCCATGACTTCTGTCTACTTGTAGTAGACTGTCTCAAAGATTTCTAGTGATTTTGTAATAAAATGGGAGAAGAACTAGCAAGTTTAAGTAATCTAATACCAACATCATGAGAAGCCATGTGAGCTCAAAACCAGCCTCATTCTACACCTCCAAGAAATCTATAATCTCAACTTGCCTTCTTCTTTTCCTTTGGATCAGAAATATGATCATCCAAAAACCTTATTTCTTATGTCAAGTAAAAAAAAGTGTGTGTGTGTGTGTGTGTGTGAGAGAGAGAGAGAGAGAGAGAGAGCAAATAGTTAAGGGAACACTCAAAATAAAAACTAGGCACTCCCACCATCACAAAAGATAACCACCATGATCTTAATGTGGTAATTGACAGAAGAATCAACACTTTCCCAACCCAGCCACTCATAAAAGAAACTAAAAGCAATACAAGGAAGGAATTAAAACAGAATTTGCAGAACTATTCCTTGAGGTTTTAAAAATAATATTGGCCCTGCGTTCCTAAATTTGTTTGAACAAGAATACCCAACTATAGTTTTCATATTTCTTAAAAAAAACTGAGTGATGCACAAATTATTTTTATGGATAATTATTAGATGTTATCATTGTTATCAAAAACAAATTATAGATACGATCACTGATGCACATTTACTAGGGTTTCATGTTTAGTGGCAGACCGAAATTAAAGCAGCACACTCACAAGAAGGGGTACAGGATGGATTTGACCAGATGCAGAAGGGAGTGCATCTTCCTCCTGCTGCAGTGCCCATGCTATACTTTCATCCATCTGTTCAAAAGTCAATAAACATGAAAAACTGACAAATAGAGTCTCTAACTAATAAGGTGACATTGAGGAGGGAGAGGGGGAATACAATTGAAGAGAACAAACCTCAGCTCCTCCAAATATTGATTCCTCATGATAAAATCGTTCTTGCAGTTCACAGGCAAACATCTCATCTGCTTCAACTTGTCTTGCCCTGACATCTGACTCTTCATTACTCCTGGAACCTATAACTTGAGGGTCACTGTTTCTCATTTCATTCAACAACTTGTCAAATTCATATTTTGGTTCTAGACTGCTCTCATGCTGATGATTGTGGACTCTAGATAACCTTGAGCTAGATGATTCCCTGGATGAACCAAGAAACAGAATTTCTGAGTCATCAGGAACCACTGTAGAACATTCACCTTGATTTCTTGAAGTTAATCCATGTGTTCTCCTCCTTTTACCAGCTACATTCCCAACGTGATGTAGTTTGCCACCACTGCAATTATCTCTTTCCACCAATATATCATTATGCTGTTCATTTGTAAAGCATCTGGCATCATCATCTCTTCCTAAAATACGCTGATCCATATAAGACAACGGTTGATCTTCTGTCCTCGATCTTCTGTGTGTACTTCTCCAACCACCTAGCAATGTGTCTCTACGGCCATCCCTGGCTTCACTAGATGCTACCTTGTTAATCACAGAAGTTCTGCACACACATAATTTGCTGTCAAGTCTGAGGATAGAGTACCCGGATCAGAGTCCAACTAGTTAATTATAAAATGAGATGGAAGAGTTAAATTGAAATGTTTAAACTAGAAAAGGAAAAGAAACCAATATCAGAAACTCAACCAGCAGATAATTCTCCAACACTTAAGTAAAGGTCATGCTCAATTTACAATCCTATAGAATCCTGGGAGGGAGAGTTTGAGGAAAATCCTATCCTAGAGTATTTTTGCATTATGTGGCTGCTTCCAAGGATCAAACTTACAGGCTCAAGACTTTAAAATCTCACCAGCAACAGTACCTTTCTCTAACAGCTTTGTAATTGTCAGAGTTTCAAATGACAGTTTTATATCTACACAAAAATAAGATAGCTGATCCTAATCGCACAGAAAAAATAAAAATAATTGTTTCATTAAGGGCGAATAAAGACAATCTGACCAGAAAATAGTGCAAGAGAGTGAAATTACCTGGTAGACACATTAGCCATGTTGACAACATGCTCCTTTGATGTAGAGGGATGGGTGCTCCATTTTCCTTTAGCTCTATAACAACCATTGTCTTCAGCAACTATTTCCCTAAGATCTGTGTTAGATGGACCATAAGACAGCCTGTTCCTGGCACAGTGTTTTCCATAACCTTTGCAACCATCCTGGGGACTTTCAGCTAATTTAGGGGCCCTAGTGACTATATTGAGGGGAGAAATGCACCCATTCCGAACTAATCTCTTTTGCCCAGCGACTCTTGGTGAGGTAACTGATAGATGACATTCAGGAAGTTGCTTTTCAATTTTAAGTCGATGACCAACAGCAGGATCAATTCCTTTCTCAATATTTGAAGTTGAACCAGAACCATTACATGTATTCACCTCTATTTTCTCCTTCCCCTTAGAGGTGCTGCCAGAAATCCTTGAAGAGAGTGGAGTCAGCTGTAAAGAAGAACGACCAATAGATGATAGTCGACCTTCTCTCATCTCTTTAGCTTGGAGATCTTTTGATGCACCACGGGGAAAAACAATGTCAAGTATTCTGTCCGGCTCAGTCATCTCTGTTAAATCTAAAAGATCATCATCTTTTATGCGTAATGATTTTTTAGAGGAATTTGTAGCACGACCAGCTTTCCATTTTTCCACAAGTTGTGCTCCTTTAGAATGCCTTTTCTCAGGCTTGGAGTTATTGACTATTGCAGGCCTTCTAAATAAAGGAGCATTGTGGTGGAGATGAGAATTCTCCAAAGGGGAATTACTTTGAGGGCGGTATTCATCTAAATTTATAGGACTCCTTTGAGGACATGAATGAGGTCTTCTACTAAGCCCATTTTCACTAGGCACCCTACCCCTGCTTGCCAGCAGCGGATTTAAACTCTTTCCATTCATAAGACCAGACTTCCTTTGATGACTAGGCACTAATGAATTACTTTCTTTTCCATATTGTGCACCATTTTGACTCCATGAAGCAGCTCTCTCAGGAGTGTCGGGTATTTCAAATACCTGATCAGAATTCATTTCTTCCATAATCACCTAAAAGAGCACCCAAAAAAATATGTCAGGGAGATAGAAATCCAGACCGTCAATGTTAATTCATTGGAGTGTAGCTCCCAGTAATAATCACCCAAATACTAAAGCAACATAGACAAATGCACATCAAAATACCTAAATATAGAAATTCAACAACTAGAATAGTATGAAGAAAAGCACAAATCCTGAAATGTAGAGAGTAAAACATACAAGCATGTTATGCAAAACTTAAACACTAATGCAAAGGAAACACCTTTACATGAGTTTATACTTTTTAGAGTTTGAGAGTATAGAATTCCCAAGTGAAATACAATCATCTAAGCATAGAATGTACAATGGTAGTCAACAAGGATATTAATCAAACTAAAAAAGAATGATCCAAAAGAAACTGTAACTCTAAATGATAAAAGAATCAAAATTTTATATTCAATTCACTAAATAATATATACCCAGATAGTACTATTGACAGGAAAAGCCACGCACACACAAACACATACATATACTATGAAGTATCTTATTACCTATAAATAAAATAAAAACAAGGAATCAAATAAAAATTCAACACAATAAATTCAAATGAAAAATTCAATCCATAAATTTCCAACATATTTTTTAATTTAAAAAAAAATACATGAAATAGATCATCAATCCCAAACGAAAGAAATTTTATTTTTTCAGAAAACTATTGAATTTGAAGAACGAGAAAAGAAACCGTTTTTTTCATCGGGAAGATCCAAACTAGAAAACCCAATTAAACGCATCAAAATCAGACAACAGAAAAAACGATTAATTGATGACGTGAATTATTGTTATTGTCTAGTTATTAATAGGAAAGTTTGAAACTTTGTAAGTGATAGGACAAATAAAACTTGATTAAACGATCAATCAAAACAATTAATCAATTGCGTAATTACCTGATTGATGTTAGTAAAAATCGAATAACGCAAAGGATAGTTTCCATACGCTCTACGATCCTTCAATCTCTCTGCGTTCAGGTTTAGGCTACCAGCAGTATAATGGGCCGGTCTTAGGCTAAGTCCAAACCAATAGATTAACAGCATTGACAGCCCAAGCCTAATGAGTATGTTTTATAGATATATTTGTTAAAACAAATATTTTTTTTTTAATATTAGCAAAGTTAAAGAAATACTAAATAAATATTATTTTTAATAAAAAAATTTAGATACAGAAACAATTTACTTTCAAACACACCCAAAAAGTTACACCTTCCGCCACCAAAAGATTGTTAGTTCTATATTAGCATTCCAATAAAATAAAAAATTAAAACACGTCACCGTGTGTGATGATAAAAGACTTGATCTTTTAAATTCTCTTATTAACATAATTAATTTTGTCTACAATCTCATCATTAATTTAAAATTCAATAATTTAAATAAAGCAAAAGAAATAACTAATAAGGATTTAACTTATTTTTAATATTATTAGACATTAATTACGAGAGGATCCCGATTTATAAAATTTCATTGAGAATATAAAGTAGTTTTTAACAAGAAATAACTAAAATAAGGATGATTAAATGATAATCTGACATGGCTATTAAATTTTTTTTTTTACAAAAAAAATATATATTTATTTATTTTAGTTTTAAATTATTTTTTGGGTATTTGTGGATCATTTTAATATGATAATATTAAAAATATTTTTTAATATATATATATATATATATTATCTTGATATATTTTCAGACAAAAATCATTTTAAAAAACAATCTATATCTAACTCCAAAACAGACATTCAATTATTAAAGGGTTATTTATATATGTTTATTATATAGGGACTAAATAGTTAGTTCCGATGAACTATAATGACTAAGCTGTCAAACCTACAACTACTTTCAAAAACCCTAAGCCCTACTGGATAGATAGAGAGCACAACAAAGTAAAACACGGAACCAGGCCAGCCCACATTTAACGACAGAAGTGCTCTCCATCCTCATCATTTAAACACCTCTTCTCTTTCCCTCTCTCATTACACGCGCCACCATGCAATCCACGTTCTTTTCCCCACGCGCTACTCCACTAAAACCCCAAATATCATTCCCCGGACAACCCCACTTCCCCACTCGCCCCCCTCCCTCTTCTCTTCGCGTCAAAGCTCAATCTGTCGCCGTTGAACCGTCACAGGCAACCACCACAGTAGGACAAAAGCTAAACAAGTACAGCTCACGCATTACTGAACCCAAGTCCCAAGGTGGATCTCAAGCTATCCTTCATGGGGTTGGTTTATCGGATGCTGACATGTCTAAGCCTCAGATAGGCATCTCTTCAGTTTGGTATGAAGGGAACACTTGTAACATGCACTTGCTGGAGCTATCAGAGGCTGTTAAAAGAGGGGTTGAAGAGGCAGGGATGGTTGGTTTCAGGTTTAATACAATTGGCGTTAGTGACGCTATTTCAATGGGTACTAGAGGAATGTGTTACAGTCTGCAAAGTAGAGACTTGATTGCTGATAGCATTGAGACTGTTATGAGTGCTCAATGGTATGATGGCAATATCTCCATCCCTGGCTGTGATAAAAATGTAAGCTTTTCTCGTTAATTTTTTTTCCTCTAAAGAAGCAACATTTGGGCCTTTTGGTTTGTGGGTCTTAAGTGAAATGTCGAATTTAACGAGGGGTTTAATTATTGGTTACTGTGTGGTTTCCTATGGTGATGCTTTTTTTATGAAACAATTGAAATTGAATGAAATTAGCTAAATTTGAATCCCATAATGGCAATAAGCAAGACTCATTAATAACAAAATAATCGTTCAAAACTCAAGCAATAGCAGCTTTTATTCCATCTTATTCTGTTTAGTATTTGGCACTCAAGAGCTCTGTAAATATCCAACCCATGATGGTGAAGGTATTAATTTTACTTTTTTTCTGGTGCAAATTAAAGTAATCAATAAATCTACCTTTATTTCTCAAAAAAACATGTTCCTTTGCTGTATTGGCGATGAAGTTAGCCTCCTCGTAGCCAAAAATAACGGTTAGAGAAGGCACTGAACAACACAGGCTAAAGAAAAAAGAAAAGCAATAATAATACAACTTTGGAGTGCCTTCCACGACCTTGTGAATTCTGTTACAAACCACAAGAAGATAGGGTAGTAGTATCGTTTTGGATTATGTGCACCATTCTTACTCTCAACATCAACAGTACACTTACAAGTTTCTTAAATTTATGTAGATGCCAGGTACTATTATGGCAATGGGAAGGCTGAATCGACCTAGCATTATGGTTTATGGTGGATCTATCAAGGTGTGAGACGGAGGCATCACCTTCTCTCTTCCACTTAACCTTCTTTCTTTTTTTGGCCTGCAGTAAATGATGATATAATTTGAATCCATCTCCACCTTGTATTTTGTGCTAAGATTTTTTCAATGCTATAACCGCATTTAAAAATCCTTCTCTTTTGCAGCCAGGTCATTTCAATGGACATACTTATGATATAATATCTGCATTTCAGGTATGCAAACTGCTTTGTTGTTTTGATATTGTTAGGCCTGCAGAATGTGCTGGTTTTGATATGTTTTGTGAGACTATTAATTGTTCTTCTGTTTAGTCTTTGTTCTGGTCTTAAATATGCATAAAGATGCCTGGTCATGATTGGCAATCAAGCCAAGCTGACCGCCTCCTTTTCTCATTATATTAATAAATGTTTTAGGTTCATGTTTGTTGTAATTGTAGTATGATGCGTCATATTTGGGGAAGGAAGTTTATCTGATTTGATAATGTAAAAATGCTTCAAGGTGCATCATGCTTCACATTTGAGATTGCTATGTTATCTGCAACTCTGCAATTGAACCATAGCTTTGATTTGCTTGCATTTTTTCTTTTTGATAAGCTATTTCTATTTAAGCAATGAGTTTGACCAAAACATTAACATTTTCTGTGTTAGAAATAGAAAATCTATTTTTTTGTCGATTTCCTCTCTCTCTTGTTTTTCATTGTTTTGCCTACCAGGTTTATGGAGAATATTTAAGTGGATCTATAAATGATGATGAAAGAAAAAACGTGGTTCGTAATTCCTGCCCGGGAGCAGGAGCATGTGGTGGAATGTATACAGCTAACACCATGGCTTCTGCTATTGAAGCCATGGGAATGTCTCTTCCTTACAGGTAGAAATCTATCCTTGCAGAAACAGTTGACTTTGGTTGTGTAAGCATTTTTTATGATCTATTTATTTTTTCCTTGCAGCTCCTCAATACCTGCTGAAAACCAATTGAAGTTGGATGAGTGTCGTTTAGCTGGAAAATATCTGCTAGAACTATTGAAGATGGACTTGAAACCACGAGATATTATCACTCGCAAGTCACTACGTAATGCAATGGTTATTGTCATCGCACTAGGTGGCTCTACTAATGCCGTGTTACACTTAATTGCAATCGCAAGGTCAGTAGAGTTCTCTTTTATTCCAATAGTAATTGCATTTTATAGGGATGACTCAAGAAAATTTGGCAGGTCTGTCGGATTGGATTTGACACTTGATGATTTCCAGAAGGTCAGTGATGAGGTTCCATTCCTTGCAGATCTGAAGCCTAGTGGCAAATATGTCATGGAGGATGTGCATAAGGTCAGAATTTTTCATTCATAACTGTCTTGATTATTCTATGGTAATGAATGTAACACTGTGCCTTGCAATATTTCTTGTACATGTCACAATATTTGCTGAACTCAAATTTTTTTTCTATCCTTTTATCTTTGTTTACTTGTGCGTAAATTGTTTGATAGATTGGGGGAACACCTGCTGTCCTTCGCTACCTTTTGGAGTCTGGTTTCCTCGACGGAGACTGTTTGACCGGTACAAAGTTTGGATATATTGAAAATTTTGCATTTTTTTTCTTTCTGGAAGTGGTTATGTATTTGATAATTTAACATTACTTAATTTCTCTTTAGTCACTGGGAAGACCTTGGCTGAGAATGTGCGAAATTGTCCACCATTGTCTGAGGGGCAGGTGGAATGCTGACTTCTTTGTTTTTATTCTCATCATTTTCTGCTTAGAAAGCAGTGTGTTTCATGACAATAATTGAGTGTTTATTAACTTGCTTCTGTTTTCCAGGACATAATAAGGTCATTGGATAACCCCATTAAGAAAACAGGTCACCTCCAAATATTACGTGGAAATCTTGCACCAGAGGGTTCTGTGGCTAAAATTACTGGAAAAGAAGGGTTATATTTCTCTGGTAATAAGTTTTTTTGTTATGTACTTTGATTTGTTGATGTCCGATGTACAACTATCGTCGTGATTGAATCCACTGTAAACATTAATGTAGTGGAATATTTACTGTTCTCCAGGTCCCGCACTTGTATTTGAGGGAGAGGAATCTATGATTGCAGCTATCTCAGAGGATCCCATGAGTTTTAAGGTGAGCATGTTCTGAGCATATTTACACATTCTTGTCCCTTCAGGTCAGCTGTGCATTGTGTTGTGTTTTCCTGCAAAAAAGTGTGATACCTTGAGAGGGATGCTGGTAGAGCACGTGTAGCCTATAATCTGCTTTTTGTATAGGAAATGTATTGAAGTGGATTGCCTCAGTATTTGATTTTTAGTAAATAAATGGAAGTAGCCACAAATAGAAAATTTATTTTTATCAATTAAAAACTTAAAGGCCTTTCCTTGCAGTTCTGTAACCTGTCATTATACAGCTAGAGGCTTTGACAGGTCCCATCATGAGTCTCAAAGTTTTGTTTTGTTACCTCAGTTATTTTAAATAAATACATAACATGACTGTGAAGAGAGCTTTGATTTTAACTCATATTCTCGAATTCAATCTTCTGGAAGATTTTCACCCCCAAATTGAAGTTGCCAATTTTCTGACTATATATGACCTTGGGTTTATGGCATCTTGTACATCCTTGAAATGATATCATAGTTTCATTCTTAATGTTTGTTGGTATAATGATCCGGGGCTTGTTTTCTAGTGTTCTGGTGAGAACAGCATGTCTATTTCTTGGTTTTGTTGCATCTCAGGGAAAAGTAATAGTTATTAGAGGAGAGGGGCCAAAAGGAGGACCGGGCATGCCTGAAATGCTAACACCAACCAGTGCAATAATGGGAGCAGGTCTTGGGAAGGTACAGTTATATGAACCTAAGTTTTCCTTGTAGTTGCTGGTCTTCTGTAGCCAGGATTGACTTGAATCGTAGGATTTCATGATTTTTCAGAATTACTTAACAAATCACAAAAAGAAATGTGCCCGGTGATCTTGTGAAAACACAATCAGTCACTTGTTTGAGTGATCATAGCAACAATAAAATTCCTTAGACTTGAGATACACATTTGCACTCATCTTCACTTTAGACAAGTTCTACAGAGCTAATTGATTTACCTTGTTGATGATGTTAGCGTTCTTGCTTTGACATGATGGTTTCTTTTGCAGGATTGTGCATTGTTGACTGATGGTAGATTTTCAGGAGGCTCACATGGATTTGTTGTTGGTCACATAAGCCCTGAAGCACAGGTGCCTTCTCTTTTCTAATTCCTGAGCTGCAATCTCTTGAATCCCTCTTTATTGATGGAACGTTTGTGTTTTATTACTGTTGGTTATTTTACATGTCTGATCAAAATAAGAAAATATGTGAAATTGACCGAGGCTTCATTATAATAATAATATTTGGTTAGAAACGAAAAAATAAAATGTTTGAACATATTCTTAAGAGGTCTTTGGTATTTCCAGGAAGGCGGTCCAATTGGTCTCGTTAGAAATGGGGATGTCATTAACGTTGATATCCGAGAGAAGAGATTAGATGTTCAATTAACAGACATGGAATTGGAAAAGCGAAGAAAAAATTTTACTCCGCCTCCATATAAGGCCACCCGAGGGGTTTTATACAAGGTAATGGAGAGTGTATCTTCAATGATATTTTTTTTCCCCTGCATTGAAGGTCTTTACTCAACATTCTCTTTCATTCCAGTATATCAAGAATGTACAGTCCTCTTCAAAGGGATGTGTAACAGATGAATAGCAGAGAAGACATAATTCCGGAAACTATCAGAGCGTGGCCGAAGTTCAAATAAATGCATGCCGCGCCGCTACAACGTAGGTGCTTAATTGCAGGTTATCAATTTTTCTGCCACACGACTACACTGCTATTTCTTGATGGAAGAACAGTGTTTTTGTGAAGTTTTTCTTCCAGGGTAGTGAGATTTCCATTGATTTCTGTGTTTTTATTTTTCCTTCTCTTGTAATATTTCCCCGATACAATGGATTTACAGAGTATGAATAGTGGGGTTAATATCACCAGACGTGTCAAATAAAACATGAGCTTCGAACATGTCACAGCATGGCAATGGAATACTCCACGTTGATGTCCTGAATGTGTAAACATGCGAGGGATTTTAGAATGCTAGAGGAAAACCAATCGTGCCTGTTTTTTGCATGTACGAGGGATTTTATTATTCTTACTTTTGATGAGTTCGGGGTTTAACTAAGCAAGTGCTTCTGATAATTTTTAACACAATAAAAATCTCTTTTGTCGATGAGCACGTGACCCGCATAAGAAAAGATTTCAGGTCCAGTTTGTTTGCTTGGAAAATAGTTTTTTTAAAGTGAATTCCAGGAAAATGAATTCTTGTAAAGTAAATTTCGATATTTGACAATGTTATGGAAAATGAATTGGAAAATATTTTTAGTATTTGCTTATGTTATGAAAAATGAACTGAAAAATAATTTATTAATAAATTAATATTTTTTTCAAGTTTATTAAAATAATGAGGAACAAATCTTACAAATTAAAAAGATGAGTGAGAATTGAAATTGAAAAAAAATAAATTTCATAAATTATCTCAAATAAAATAAATAATAATCAAAATAATAGAGATCAAATCTAAAAAATAAAAAAATAAAAGGTGAATAAATTAAAATAATAATAATTAACATTTCATAAATTATTTCAAATAAAATAAGTAACAAAAAAAATGAGGACCAAATTTGATAGATAAAAAATTTCAATAAAAAAATGATAAGAAAAAAGCAAATAGCAATTATAAAAATAAGGACCAAAATTAATATAAAAATTAAATTTTAAAAGATGAAATTGAAAAATAAATATTCAAAACAAATTATATATAGCAATCAAAAGTTTGAGGATCAAATTTGATATAATCAGCAAATAATGAAATGTCTAAATTTTTCACAACTTCCGGAAAGTGAATGCCGCCCAAATTTTACGGAAAACACTTTTTTGAAAACAAAGACAAATTTTTCTTTGACTGGAAAGTGTTTTCCGTTGACCTGAAAGTGTTTTTCGTTGACCAACTTTCTGGAAGACAAACAAACACAAGAAAGTTTAGAAAGTGATTTCCTGGAAAGTGAATTCAGGAAAACAAACACAGCCTAAAATCATTTCTTTTCTTAATTACGAAAAGAGGATGACAATGCACGCTGCTAGAACTTGCAGAGCTGTATAAAAAATTCAGTTGTCAACTATATCATTTGACCCTCGTATAATTACAGAAAGGCATATCCAATCTATCCTTAATTGTAATGTAATTCCTTCGTAGGGATTATTTCTATAAGATGTTCTAGTCTCTATATTTTGGAGCAAAAAAGGAATAAAATATGCTCTGAATAGGAATAAAATTAATTGACTACAATGGGATTGGATAGTCCGTTCCTCTGCAGAAGATGGTAAGCAAGGTTATTTACAGCACAATCAGTTGCAAGAAATTAATGCCCCGGCAATTAAAAAAAACTCAACTCTATTGGAGTAGCTCTCAATGGTTGCATCTATCTAGATCCACATAATCATATGTTGAAACAAAAATATTTGTTTTTTCATGGGATAGTGTAAATGTAAATCTCATGTGCATTGTACAAGATCATATATAGATTTTGTTATCTGTAAGCTATTAAGATATACAAATAAGTTGAATATAGATCATTAAAAACGTTATTGCAAGTGTCTTTGATTATCTGATAAGAAAAGAAAAATCAATTTGGATTTATTTTGTTATGATTTTTAGCCATTTTGCAAGTTTGATGGCTAGCTCGAGTGATAATAGATCCACGTCGTGATGGATCTATTCACTTGAATGGTTCAATATCTTAGACATCTGAGAAACAAATGTGCATCTCTCATTCTGCCATGGAATCATTACTAAAAATATGATGATGGATATTAAGTTGGGGTCAAAACATATGTGACTTATTTTTTTATATTATGATAGTGAAACAATTATGTCTCGAGTTTACTACGATAACTTAGGACATATGAGTATTTAACATGGATATGTTCGAGATTTGATTGCAAATAGGATAATCATCATTGATTATGTGAAGTTTATGGATAATTTATCGGATCCACTCATAAAAGTATCATCTACATATATGGTAAGGAAAACAACTGTCACAATAGGGATGAAACCCATTATTAAAGATACTGGCAATGGAAACTCAACTTTGGATTAGAAAGAAGCTAATATTTAAGTTTAAAGAATAATAGCATGTTATTGTTTAGTATATGTTAAACATTGATGAATAATTTTGGATCTTACTCTAATAGTATCCAATGTTTTCTATTACATAAAAGAGAATGAATGTAGGCTTTTAATGGAATTTAAATTTTGTAATTAATGTAATAAAAACATGTATAATTCCACCTATATGAACATAGAAGTGCTGTCACTTTTGAAAAGATCAGGGTTTTCTCTTGTAAATTCTCATGAAAATGAGATTTTATCATATGGTCATGATAGTGTTAAGCAATTGTGAACCTCTTCAAGGCTTTGAATAGTATTGTGTATAATATCTTTTATTCTACAATAAGAACTTTGGTCTAATTTACATACATCAATAACTTTAGTATGACTCAAGTTCTAACATCTACGAAAGAGGAATAAAGCATTTTTTATAAAATAAAATAAATTATTTTGGAAAACAATTATAGAGAAGGGGTATAAATGAAACAAATATTTTTATAAAAAAAATTAAAAATGAACAGTAATTTACCAAAAAAAGATGAAAAATAAGCAATAAATCTTCATTGTAACATCAAATGCAGATATGCTTATTTTCCAAGTAAATCATAAAAGTGCACCATAAAAAAGACTCCATAGACAAGTAAAAGAGAGAATGTATGTATGTATGTATGTACGAGAAACATTAACTCGAAAAAAGAAGAAAAAAAATCAAGTGTTATTAGATCTAAACTATTTAGGTAGAGACCACATGTGGGCTTACCAAGGCAGGTCCGCATAATTGTACTTGGTTGTTTTCCCACTATACCATGTTGTCCTCTCTGTTTTTTTTTAAAGAAAAGTCAGACCTCGCGTCACTATAAAATCATGGCGTAAGTGTTTTTTGACCCAAAACTTGAGTATTGACTTTTATTTTTTTTATCAAAAATATTTTATGAGTTATATTAAGCATATCAATGGCCTTTAAAAAATCTCAAAATCCATTATACAAAATAAAATCAACCCAAAACCAAAAATCAACTTGAGCTTAGGTCTTTTTTCACAAACATTAAAAGTAAAAGATAAACTATTATGAACTACTCTCATCAAATAGAATAATTTGATGCAAATCTTATTTGTTTTGGTGCTCTAAATTAGTGTGCACAATATGTTTTTCTTACTCCTGAAACTCATGCAACCTCTCCCTCTCCTTTCTCAACAAGAAACTAAAATATAACAAAAATAATTGTTTATACTAAAATTTGAATTTTAAAAATTTGAGGTACCAAAAATAAGCAATAAATCTTGCACCATTAAAAAGACTCCATAGACAAGTAAAGAGAGAATATATGTATATATATAAGAAACACTAACTCAAAAAAGAAAAGAAAAAAATCAAGTGTTATTAGATCTAGTCTATTGAGGTAGAGACCACATGTGGGCTTACCAAAGCAGGTCCACATAATTGTTCTTGATTGTTTTCCCACTATACCATGTTGTCTTATCTGGTTTTTTAAAAAGAAAAGTCAGACCTCGTGTCGCTATAAAATCATGGCGTAAGTGTTTTTGACCAAAAACTTGATTATCGACATTTTATTTTTATTTTACCAAAAACACTTTATGAGTCGTATTAAGCATATCAATGGCCTTTAAAAAATCTCAAAATCCATTATACAAAATAAAATCAACCCAAAACCAAAAATCAACTTGAGCTTAGGTCTTTTTTCACAAACATTAAAAGTAAAAGATAAACTATTATGAACTACTCTCATCAAATAGAATAATTTGATGCAAATCTTATTTGTTTTGGTGCTCTAAATTAGTGTGCACAATATGTTTTTCTTACTCCTGAAACTCATGCAACCTCTCCCTCTCCTTTCTCAACAAGAAACTAAAATATAACAAAAATAATTTTTTATACTAAAATTTGAATTTTAAAAATTTGAGGTACCAAAAGTATATAAGTTACGTGATTTCTAGAGTCTGAGGATCAAAGTGTATTTATTTCAAAACTCATATCATGTTTTTTTTACTATGGTCTGTCCTCTCTCAATTTCATCATTTAAAAAATCAAAATCAAAATCAAAATCAATTGATTTTTAGTTAAGTATAAAATCACTGAAAATAAAAATAAAAATAAAAAAGATAAATTAAAAGAAATCGTACATGGTCCGTCTATAATAATATACAATAGAATGTTAAGTAGACACGCAAACAGTGTAAAATCCTTGTCTTTTAGATATACAGGTAGAACAAGTTAGCGGTTGCTGCGAATTTTGTTCTAAACCCTTTTAATTTACCTAATAAAAGAGCACTTACCGGTCAACCCACGGGCATACCAGAACCAAGGTTGACTATTTTTTTTCCCCATCAACTACTTATTTTTAATTTTATCAACCAGTTATATACTTGCTAGACGCTAGCACCTATCTAGTACAGTAAATTGTAATTAAAATCAAATAGTTAAAAAAATAAATTCATTAAATAAATACGTATACCTTATTTATTCCATCGTAGATACCCTCCGTAATCAATGCTGAGTTGCACAATCTTTATGCCACCCCTCGAGTAGGGCTGCTTCTATGAAAAATCTGATTTTTTTTTCGTGGTCATTTTAAATTAATTGCAGCTCATTTATCATGGCACGGTGGGAACTCCTGATGGGTCATCTGTGCTGAGTGAGAGCGAAACTCGTTGCGTGGAGGTTTGCTCATCGCCAAACGTACCAAACTCCCCCGTGCCAACCGGCCCTCGTTTTTTGAACTTATTAAGGAAAAAAAATTGGTTATACACGTGCCTAGCCCTCCCCGCTCACAAGCTAACCTACCCCTTCTCTCTCTCGTCCTCTTATTTATACCAACCATGGTCTCATTTACGAGGTATATTCTGCTAGCTAACGCTCTTCAATAGCAGCTCCTGCATTGCCATAATCAGGCTATTTGCTTCTTCTCTCCGGCCAGGAAAAAAAAATGGTGACCGTCGATGAAGTTAGGAAGGCTCAACGGGCAGAGGGTCCGGCCACCATCATGGCTATCGGAACAGCAACCCCTCCGAATTGTGTTGATCAGAGCGAGTACCCCGACTTCTATTTTCGCATCACTAACAGTGAGCATAAGGTGGAGCTTAAAGAAAAATTCAAGCGAATGTGTAAGCCTTATAATTTATTTGATAATGTTTTTCCCTCGGTATTTGGATTCCATGCTTGATTATATGTTTGTTTGTTTGAATATTTCCCTTTTGATAAATTTCAAATGATTTTTCATAGCAAACTCACACACATGTGTGTGTCAACTTGCTTCTAGCTGGTACATTTCGTGTGTTTGGTTGAAGTTGAACTTGCTTTTTTGTTAAAATTCTAAAACAATTTATTTTACTTTTTAAATCATATTAATGAGCTGGTATCAAAATATTTAAAAAAAATTATATATATATTATTTTGATATATTTATTAATCAAAAAAACACTTTAAAAATTATGATCATCCATCCCACTCCATTCTTCTAATCAAAAGCCAGTCAAGGTATGTAGCTATGGGTTTTTATGGGTACTTATTGCTCCAACTTTTTAATAAAATAAATCTAAAAAATAAACAAACTTTACAATTATAGCATCTTATAAAAGTTTATACCATAACATGTCTTGATTGATCTGATAAACTATTGATATAAATAATTGATATGATAAATATCACAGGTGTCTTATCTTATCATTAAAGGGGAAAATGATATTTTCTATATTTGGTACAAATTATAGTTATATAATTTATTTATTTAGTATAATATAAGTTATGTAATCGCCATAGTTTCTCCATGAATTTTTTGATATGAGGTTATGTAATTAAGATATTCGAAGAAATCTAAATTAGTATTTCAATATTGCTCTAAAAGTAGAATTGTCCAAAATTGAATTAGTACAATTGATCTCTAGCTTGTTAAATTAACTAATATAGAAGCGAACAATATTTTCTATACATTGAAGATGAAAAAACAACTCATCGCCCTAGTAATTATTGGCTATATCTACACGGATTATTTTCACTTTTTAAAAACCTAGAGTAAATGAAATTCTATAAAATCATTGATGTTCCAATTCCGCGTACTGAAATGTGCAACGACTGATCATATCCTCTATTTTGATTTTGCAATATATTTCAGGCGAGAAATCGATGATCAAGAAGAGGTACATGCACTTGACTGAGGAGATCTTGAAAGAAAATCCTAAAGTTTGCGAATACATGGCACCTTCATTGGATGCCAGGCAAGACATGGTGGTGGTCGAGGTCCCAAAGCTGGGCAAGGAAGCAGCTACCAAGGCCATCAAAGAATGGGGCCAGCCCAAGTCCAAGATAACCCATTTGATCTTCTGCACGACTAGCGGTGTCGACATGCCCGGAGCTGACTATCAGCTGACCAAGCTCCTGGGTCTCCGCCCATATGTCAAACGTTTCATGATGTACCAGCAAGGTTGTTTTGCCGGTGGCACGGTTCTCCGTCTAGCTAAGGACCTTGCCGAGAACAACAAAGGCGCTCGTGTGCTGGTCGTTTGCTCGGAAATTACAGCGGTGACATTCCGTGGCCCTAATGACACCCACCTTGATAGTCTCGTGGGCCAGGCATTGTTCGGCGATGGCGCGGCTGCTCTCATAGTAGGCTCCGACCCTGTGCTTGGGATCGAGAAGCCTTTGTTTGAGCTGGTGTCTGCGGCCCAAACTATTCTGCCCGACAGTGATGGGGCAATAGATGGACATCTCCGTGAAGTTGGGCTTACATTTCACCTTCTCAAGGATGTGCCTGGGCTTATCTCCAAAAACATCGAGAAGAGTCTAACCGAGGCTTTCAAGCCTCTGGGGATCTCGGACTGGAACTCCCTTTTCTGGATTGCGCACCCTGGTGGCCCAGCAATTCTGGACCAGGTGGAGGCTAAGTTGGAGCTGAAACCTGAAAAACTGCGAGCCACTCGCCAAGTACTGTCTGACTACGGTAACATGTCCAGTGCGTGCGTGCTGTTTATTTTGGACGAGATGAGGAAGAAGTCCGCGGAGAATGGGCTTCAATCTACTGGAGAAGGGCTGGAGTGGGGTGTCCTTTTCGGGTTTGGGCCCGGTCTTACTGTTGAGACTGTGGTGCTCCATAGTGTGGCTACTGTCTAGAAGCTGCTACTGTTGATTTACTTTGTCAGCGTGCATTTCCACTTCCATGGCGTTTTTTCTTTCTTGATTTGTTCTTCGTTTCTTTTAAAGATGATCTCTTTTTCTATACCTTGTGTAGGGATGTCAATGGTATTTGTGGTGTCGAATAAAAAGATTTAATATTTATATCATATTCAGCCTATGCATATGTTAATATGTATGTGTGTATGTATGTAGATCTTGAAAGCACACCATGATTACCATTAGAACACCATAATTACCATAAACAAAATTGCAATGAGACAAATCCAATAATATCAAGTAAGAACACCAAAAATGACCTCAACAACTCGTGTGCAACACGTGATTCACCTGTCTTTATTAATGAAAATCCAGGTAGCTTTGTTTATATGATGCTTAAAATCCCAGATGGATACTTGAAATATCTAATCATGTGATCCGGGGAGAGATTTTACACAAGGAAAATAATTGTGGTATTTGTTAATGATGACCTTGTAAGTATTGCTTGGGAGTATAATATAGGTTGTTTTTTAAGGGGTTTTTTAAGATATATTAAAATAATATTTTTAATTTTTTTTTTCATATTAATGCATTAAAATAATTTAATTAATAATAATAATAATAATAATTTAAAAAAAATCAAAACTTTTCTAAAAATATAATTGGACTGTGATTTAAAATTAAGTACGATTGTAAGGAAAATTTTATTCTTTCTCGTTGATAATACTGACAGAGGTACAGATTATAATAAGCACGATGCTTACCTTGCCAGTTTATTTTTTACCAAGAAATTCTTATCATTGGATTTGCCGATCCATTCATTCAATGAACGATACTTTTCAGAAATAATGTTTGGTATATTTTATCACCAGTCCACACAATATTTATAATAATGGAAAATTCATAAATAAAATGATCTCGAATTAATTTATTTTACTATAATTAACTTGTCATTGTGCGCATGCGTTACAGGAATCCCCCGGTAACTTAAAATGATTAATTAAACTCTATACAAGTTTTTTAAAGCAGCTTGGAACACTTATTTATTTTTTTGGATTTGAAGAAATTTCATTTTCTGGAAAAATCATTTTATGAGTGAGTAAAATTACAAGTAATTCAGATTCTTATAAGAAAATACGCTTAACTCCTTTTATAGACTCATGTACAAAACTTACAGGGATTAGTTAGATAGTCTATATATCTTCTTATGTATCACGTGATATTCGGGCGAATTGCTTTTTTCAAAATTTTGAAACGATAAACTATGTTTAACAGTAATTCTTTGTCATTTTTCGATTTATCCTGGAAAGGTAGCTTGTATCGGGTCATGGAACATGTTAAATTTTTTATAATATAAAACCGTAGAAAAAAATTGTTAAATTTTTTATAACAATAGATATTGAGATAGTACCGTAGAAAAAAATAAAAATAAAATCACAAAGTTCATAGTTCAATAACGTAAAATTAAAAAATGAAATTGAAAAAAAATAACATTGAAAAAAAATAATCAATTCAGTACATGAAATAAACTTGTATCTTACATGAAAGGCAAACCAAGACCACGATTAGATTAAAAAAGATAAATAAATAAAATTATAAAAGATGATATTCAAAAACAAAATTCAAAAAGGATGAACACACAAAATTAAAATACATCAGAGAAAAAATCAATCAAAAAAATAAAGATCAAATTGGAGAAAAAAAACTAAATGAAATAAAACTTAAAAGGGTGAATTGATAAACTTAAAAAGAATTAACTTCAAAATGTATTAAAAAAGAAACAAATAATTAAAAGAATGAGGGTCAAAATTGATAAATACAAAAATTGAAGGACACAATAGATTTTTAAAAGGGTTGACACAATAATTGAGGCTCAGCTGCATCTCCATTGTGAACACATGTTTTATCAAAGTAAAGAGATTGACACGTTGCTTCAAATGCAGCCAGGAACGAGTAATTTTGATAAATAGATAGCCCCATGTACAGAGCTCAAAGAGAACAGGTTTAATTTCCTTTTTTTGAGTTTTTAAAATCTTGAATTTAACTAATGATTTTTTTAAAAAAGAGTAAGACATCATTATACTACTATGGAGAGCAGTATAAATGGGTAGATGTCTACAATATTTTTCAATGTTCAATTAGCTTTTTGTTAACAAGTTCATTTTTTATTTTTATAATTAGAATATTCAAGTCAGTTTGCATGCACCGCAATTAATCATAGAGTTTATTGAACATTCTATAAGTCCAATGAACAAATAAAACTTTGAAACTAAGATGAAAGGAAGAAGAAACACTTATTAACCTTCAAACCAATACCCTAGGTTCCATCTGTTTTGGTCCAACTACATAATGCCATTTTTCGCTATGACCTTTTGCTTTTCCTGAACCAAACTCACAGTTCCCTTTTTGTACTCCCTTGTGTTTCTTGCATGTATTTTATATTGTAATAAATTTTACAATTATATTTTTAAAATAATAAATTTGGAATACAATTTTTTTTCTCGTAATCAGTGTCTCAAGAGAGTTTTAGTGGTGTGTGTATATATATTAACCAGTCACTTTCAAAACTATAATTAGAGTAAAATACAATTTGAACTATACTTTATAACACTACCAAACAAGCTTTTGGTATCTCTACCTCTCTCTTTTCCCCCCCTTTTAAATGAGATATAGCAACATCTTTATCTTCTCAACGTTCCTGTTACCGACTTTAAGGTCTCATCTCTTGAAAAAAAAAAGAGATTTTTTTATTATTATGTACAACAAAAACTAAAAAATAATACATGTTTATGCTATTTGGAATAAGTTTATTGATTTTATTATTCATTTTTACTAGTTTTAATGTACTCACTTTTTCAAAACTATATGTATATGCGAAGCACATCCATCTAAATTTGATTAAAATCTCTGTTAAATGGTGATATATATAATTTAATGTTAATCACATCCGTTGAAATAATTTGAGCAGAGAAGAAATTGCACTGTTCATACACCACATTTTCACTATTTATCCACCACTCATGTACTACATTTATTTTTTACAATTACCATTTTAATATCCTCAACAAAAACAAATAATTCGATTTAAAAACATTAAAATCATATGCATACACGAATAACAGTGTGATTCCCTTTTTAAAAATCAATTTGAAGCTGTCAAAGTTAAAAGAAAACATGATCAAATAACATAAAAACGGTCAGAATTTAGATAATTTTACTTAATTAAAATCTCTTAAAGTCAGTAAATAAATAAAAAAAAATAAGACCAATGTAGTTGTTGATCGAGAAGATATAAAAAAAAAAGAAAAAAAAAAGAAAAAGTCGTATACTAACGCGTGTGATTTTCACTGAATTGAGCTTTCGAGTGGTGTATATTCACGGCCCGCAACATTAATCACAAGGGAAGAGAGATTGCTTGCGCACATTACCCATAGACCAGAGCATAATTCCGCCCAGGAATCCATCATATGTCTATTGTCTGTGCTTATATAAGAACTTTCCTCGTGATGTGGTAGCTAGCTGGTCGACAGATGACAAGTAGGTGACGAGGCTGCGGCAAGAAACTCAAGAAGGGTAGCTCTTGCATTTGCATGCGTGCAGGGAAATTAATGGTGGGCCATCTTTCTCTGGGCATTTTGGATTTTTCTCATTTCTTCCAAAAAAAAAATCCAGTCATTTAAGTTTCCTCAAATGAGTAATTGTTTTATTTCCTAAATCTTTCAAAAACAAAAAAAAAAATATTTTTTGACCCCCCGCCTAAAAATATATATTTTTCTAAAAATGAATTATTATTTTCTTACTTCCTAGACATGATTGAGAATTTTCAAAATCCTTTATATTACACTATAAGCTAAATCAAGGTATCGGATTATTATGTATTATAATAGTATAATTATTATTCTTGAAATTATGAGTGTTTTTCGTTTTTTTCTGGGTATAATAAAATTATTTTACTCCTACTACTAGCATGTAACAAGCAACTGTGCACCAGGGTATATTCTAATTTTCATACAGTATGAAACATGAATAAGTATTTTTTTATAACTTGCACGTCCTGATCTTGAACTTATTGAATATCTTGCATTAATTCAGTGAACTCACTAAATATCTTATGAAGATGATAGACATGCATATTAAAACGAGGATAATAGACATGCATATTGAAACTTGAATACTGATATAGAAAAAAAAAAACAACTAAAAACTCAAAATTGATGCACAATACGCATCTATTTTTGGAACCTGAGCCAATTTTTAATAACTAAATGCTAAAAACTGGACATCACATCACATGCCTCTCATCTCTAATAAACAAATATTTCAGAGTAAATCATAACTATCTCTAAAAAATCTACAAGTGCACCTTGTGGAGATCAGTAAAATATAGTTTGAGTGTAAAATCTACCGAAACTGGAGAAGTTCCACGTTGGCTTTTTTACATATATATAAAATCTGAAATACATAATTTTAATCATTTTTAATATAAACTTACTTTCAATTGCATATTTTAATTCTAAATCAAACACTTAAAGGCTATGGACAAACAAAGCTGAGGCTGTCAGTTTTGAGTCACTGGTAGACTGGTTAGAAAGGCATTTTTAAAGCACGTGAGCATCTCAGCTAACCCTCTGCTATTATTGTAGTTGGAATAAGCTCCCAGCTAACCTCTCGTTTCTCTTGTGTACTCTATATATAAACCACATTCTCTTCAAACTTCTCAAACGCATCCCTCACAATATTTACACCACCTAGCTAGGCTACTGCTGTGGTGCTTAGCGTGAATCCCCTTTGTGATCTTGATCTCCGAGAAAAACAATGGTGACCGTCGATGAAGTTCGGAAGGCTCAACGGGCAGAAGGCCCGGCCACCATCATGGCCATCGGAACAGCAACCCCTCCGAATTGTGTTGATCAGAGCGAGTACCCTGACTACTATTTTCGTATCACAAACAGCGAGCATAAGGTGGAGCTCAAAGAAAAATTCAAGCGAATGTGTAAGATTTGCTTGTGATCATTATTACGCTATTGGCATTTCAATTGCACAAATATTACTTCATCATGATCATGTTTCTTTGAGGATAATCTCATCACCTTCCTTGTTATTCCAGCTGCTAGATTATGTCCCCTAATTCAATTCTGAAAATCTAGTTACTCGCCAAAGATTCCTCCATGGATTTTGGAAATGATATATAGGATCAAGAGAATCGTGGAACTAAGATGGCTAAATCGTGTGCCTTTTTTGAGGAAAACTCATGAATATAAAATCTGTCCACAGATATATGTGTTGTAGAATAATTGACATGGAGTTGTTAAACCAGTGGTGCCCTGATTGTCTTGCTAGGTTTTTATGAAATTTTGTTTTGACATGATTTCAGGCGAGAAATCCATGATCAAGAAGAGGTACATGCACTTGACTGAGGAGATCTTGAAAGAAAATCCTAAAGTTTGCGAATACATGGCACCTTCATTGGATGCCAGGCAAGACATGGTGGTGGTCGAGGTCCCAAAGTTGGGCAAGGAAGCAGCTACCAAGGCCATCAAAGAATGGGGCCAGCCCAAGTCCAAGATAACCCATTTGATCTTCTGCACAACTAGCGGTGTCGACATGCCCGGAGCTGACTATCAGCTGACCAAGCTCCTGGGTCTCCGCCCATATGTCAAACGTTTCATGATGTACCAGCAAGGTTGTTTTGCCGGCGGCACGGTTATCCGTCTAGCTAAAGACCTTGCCGAGAACAACAAAGGCGCTCGTGTGCTGGTCGTTTGCTCGGAAATTACAGCGGTGACATTCCGTGGCCCTAGTGACACCCACCTTGATAGTCTCGTGGGCCAGGCATTGTTTGGCGATGGTGCGGCTGCTCTCATTGTAGGCTCCGACCCTGTGCTAGGGATCGAGAAGCCTTTGTTTGAGGTGGTGTCTGCTGCCCAAACTATTCTACCGGACAGTGATGGGGCTATAGATGGACATCTCCGTGAAGTTGGGCTTACATTTCACCTTCTCAAGGATGTGCCTGGGCTTATCTCCAAAAACATCGAGAAGAGTCTAACCGAGGCTTTCAAGCCTCTGGGGATCTCAGACTGGAACTCCCTTTTCTGGATTGCGCACCCTGGTGGCCCGGCAATTCTGGACCAGGTGGAGGCTAAGTTGGAGCTCAAACCTGAAAAACTGCGAGCCACTCGGCAGGTACTGTCTGACTACGGCAACATGTCCAGTGCCTGCGTGCTGTTTATTTTGGATGAGATGAGGAAGAAGTCCGCGGAGAATGGGCTTCAATCCACTGGAGAAGGGCTGGAGTGGGGTGTCCTTTTCGGGTTTGGGCCTGGTCTTACTGTTGAAACTGTGGTGCTCCACAGTGTGCCTGCCACGATTTAGAAGCTGCTTCTGTTGGTTTACATGGTCACCATGCTTTTCAACCTTCATGGCATTGGTGTACTTCAATTTGCTTTTATTTTCTTTTCCATTTGTACCCTTTTTTTTATTTGAGCTTTCTCTCCTGAGAGAGCTATATGTCTAGTTAAGATCAGAATTGTCGTGTCTTGCTTTGCCTTCGTAATAAATTCTATTCTGAAAAAGCTCTGTGAACAATTTATAGTATGATCGTACCATATTTCACTGGTAATATGAATCGAAACCTATAATTCTTAACATTTCGATTGACAATGCTTGCAGTGTCTTTAACCTAAGATTCCTTGTTTTTGTTGGTGGAATCGGTTTCTATGATTTTACTATCAAGAGAATAAATTATTTTCTTATCTGTTTAATAGTATGATTGATGTTATTTTTTAAAAATATTTTTTATTTAAAAATACATCAAAATAAAAAAATTCGATACTGACATATGAAAATGATTTAAAAATGCCAAAATAAATAATATAAAATAAAAAAACTTTTAATTTTTTCAAAATCATTTTGAAAATGCATTATCAAACATGCTTCAATAAATGATAATCCACAAAAATAATAAACGTGGCAAAATATTTTCACCATGTGTGATCAGTAATTACTATCTCAAAATAAAACGAAAATAAATTAATACAATATACGTCAATGTATTTCTTATTCGAACCGTATATATAAAAAAAACTCATTTTAAAATTATTCTAAAAACAAATACAATTCCACTTATCTTTTCAGCCAAATATACTTTTACTTTATTTTTATCTTAAAATACTATCCAAACACAATCATGCTATTCATAGCCACACGAGTTTAGATTTTTGTCTCAGAAAAATCAAACTACAAGAAACGATTGTTAGAGAGACAAGCAATATACACATTCATACTTGTCATTACAAGTTGCACCGACAAGCAACATTTCTTTAGTAACTTTTTGTGGGGGCCGGTGGCGTGGTGCTTTATATTTATTGCAGTACAATCTTCCTCCAAAAGCTCGAGAAAAGGATATGGTGAAGGGAATAATTAGACATCCCTTTCAGGAGGGACAAAATCATGCTGATAAATTAACTCATTCACCAAGGTCAGAGAATGGATGTGTAAATAAAATGGAAGGGTATTGGCATAATCATAATATGGCAATCGAGTGGTACTAATGAGCTTTTATTATTAATATTAACATGAATATTAGAAGTAGTTTACATGCAATTCGATTGATCTCATGAGCCCTGAAGATGCTAATCATGTAAACTTATAATGATTACCATATTTTAACAATCATAATACTCGTGAGGGGGAATAATATAAATCTATCATGGAGTCTCACTTGTAAGCTTAAACTTTGAGGTGGGATAATTCCTTAACACGGTATTAAAACCTTGTTGACCCAACGATCACGAGTTCGAATCTCAACACCCCCATTTTATTTGATTAAAATCAAGCGCAAGGTGATGTGGGTCTATGCAAGTTTCAAGTCCAAAGAGTTTTCACTTGAGGGCGTGTGTTAGAAAATAACATAAATCATAGCTTTGTTGACCCAACGGTCACGAGTTTGAATCTCAACATCCTCATTCTATTTGATTAAAACCAAACACAAGGTGATATGGGTCTATGTAAGTTTCAAGTTCAAAGAATTTTCACTTGAGGGGGTATATTAGATAATAACATAAATCATATTACAAGATCTCGTTTATAAGCTTAATCTTTTAGGTGAGATGGTTTCTTGACAACTTGAATTTGAAATCACAATGAAAAAAACTTTTTAATTCTAAAGTTTTACCATTAGGCCACCCAAGACTACAAAAAAAAAAATCCTTTAAGATTGATAATGTTCACTGTTTTATTTGATTGAGAAGGTTCATGCTTTAAATATTTCCACAAGAATACAGCAGTCTCCTCTCTCATTTTCCCCGGAAGATGCCATACGAGTAGTATAGTGCTATCTTGCCTAACAATTTTGTGGAGATTATGCTATATGAAACAGGTGGCCGGTCCCATCAATTTAATAATTGGGTTTGAACAAAATAAAATAAAATTTGCATTCCTTGCAATAGAACACAATATGCATATGGTGAAATCACTTGTGCTGATGAATACCTTGCAAAACATGAATCGATGGGGGTCGGTACGAGAGATTCTTTTTTTCATGGATGAACGACGATGAAAGTGTTTGATTTCATGATTTTTTAAGTGTTTTTTTGATCTTATAGTATAAAGAAATATTTTAATGTATTTTAATTAAAAAAACATTGTGTGTTATCAAATACAAACGAAGATCTGCGAGAAATTGTTTTATTTTAATTTGATTTAAGATTTCTGAATTACTTGAGGACATATATGAGTTCATCAAGATGTATAAAATATTTTATAAGTATTTTTAATTAAAAATAAGTTGGATCTAGGGAAGAAGCATACGATGCAACAACTAGCATAACAGATGACATATTACTTGTATATATATATATATATATACATATAAAAATAAACTTAAGGATAGCGTTCACCCTATAAAAATTAAAAAACAAAGTCAGTCCAAGCGTGCATGCTCAGGTTGAAAGGCCTGTGCAATTGGGATTTGTTTTTCCTTTTATTAATTTTATAATATACTGTTATATGTTGTATGATGAGAAATAGTAATTTAGGTGTGCTGTGTGCATGAATATGATAATTATCTCACTTTTTTTTTCTTCAATTTGTCAATATATAATAATTTAGAGGCTTTTGAGTTGGAGGTGTTATCCATCTTATTTACAATTTGCCATGCATGTAGATCCAACGTGGATGCAATGACCCATGTATTTCCCTCGACACAAACAATTCCCTTATAAATTGGTATTAGAGCCGACCCCCCCCCATGGTGGAGCAAACGAGCTAATCATCGAGCTTTGGACATCAAACTCTAATATTTTTAATTGAAAAAATGACTCAATAATTTAAGTTTTTGAATCCGAGATGACTCGGTAATTCAAATAATATATTTTATAGAACCACTGAATGAGTAAAATCCTATTTATTCAAATTTTTTATAATAAATATATATTTTAAATTCAAGACCTGTATACAGATGTTAAATCATTTAACATCACATAACACCATGGTGTATGACGATACATGCATTCTCCTAAATGTACACAAGCAACTTCCTGGTTAGATGTCTGTCTAGAAAACAACTAGGCTGTCAATTGCAAGACTCAATGAGTGTCTGTTTTTTATTTTATTTTAGAAGTGCTTTTTTTTTAAAAAAAAATAATATTTATAAATTATTTTGATGTAGTGATATTAAAAATATTTTTTAAAAAATAATAAGAAAATATTGCATACTTTTCTAAATGAAAATTACAACTTCTATCCTAGAAGCACAGGAGAAAACGCGAGGAGGCTGCTGCGAAATCCGAAACACAAACCTTCTTGGGAGAACCCTACTCAGGTCAAACAAATGATCGTACATGGGCTGCCATGACATGATACGAATTTCCAAATACTCGTGTTCCAATATTTCTCGTCTATTTTTCATGCCTTGACAAAGAACGTAGTGGATGCATGCATTTATTAAAAAAATGATATTATTTATCAAGGCATGTAATTTATTTATTTTATTAAATGGACATATGAACTTTTCAATTTATATTTTATCGATCCATATGAACATATTTATAATTTCTATCAATTATAATAAAAATGTTAACATCGCTTGCATGCTTTTGAAAAGTCGCGTATACACAGTTGAATAAAATATGGAAAATTGATATTTATGATGATATATTAATACTAGTCCAACATGATCCACATGATGGTCCAACAAATACAAAAATCTGCAATAGATCAACGATATTTGTGATTCCTTACCCACCCTAGGTACCATTCACGTGACGTTTTCCTCACATGAATTCATAGAAATTATTTTTAGATGTTTTTAAATTATTTTCATGTAATTGTATTAAAAGTAATTTTTAAAAAATAAAAAATATTATTTTAAATTATTTTCAAACAAAGTGAATCATATTTCCTGATAAAAAATATATTATCATTACATATATTCTTCTGAACCCTTAAAAAAAATTTGAAATTTATTTTTAATATGAGAATATTAAAACAATTTATAAATATAAAATATTAATATATATATATATATATATATATATATATATATCAACATTATCGTATTATTCAAATCAAATCAAATTTGGACCACGAATCACAGCTAACAACTCAACCAATCAATCCCATTGAAATCTCTTCCTTATTGCATATGAACTTATTTATTTTTATATATTAAAAAATCATTAATCATTAAATATACACTCACATGCTGCCCTTTCCATTTTAGACTCTGCCTTCCACTGACAAACCTCACATTTCTGTCTTCGTGCTTCTCTTCTTTTTTTACTGTTCTTTAAAATTATTTTTAATTTGATTATTTTTTAATATTTTCAAATCATTTTAATATATTGATATTAAAAACTATTTTTTTAAAAAAATAAAAAATATCATAATATATTTTTAAATAAAAAACAATTTCATAAAAACTACCGCACACATTCCACTCCAGTAGTGGTGAGTTAGTATACTAATGTTTCTTGAAGATAAATAAAAATCAAATCCTTGTTTACAATAGTACATAAACTACAAATTAAAAAAGAAGAAAGGAAAAAACACTCTCTATCTTGTTCTACCCCCTTCTTTAGTCCTTATCAAGCAACAAAATATACATCGATACACAATTTATTTATCGACCCTCTTGTCTTGTTCTTATATTCAAACTTGTAGCAGTCATTAGACTTTGATTCTTCAACTCTTTGGTGTGCAATATATAAGAAGCTCTAGAGGCTACACTTTGTGCGATATTTTATTTTATTGTGGGAGGTTTGGTTGGATAATGGGTTTTTGCCAGCCACTTTCTTGTATTCCTTTCTTAAAAATTTTGCATCTTTTTTCTATTTCTTCTATCAGATTCCCCATTTATGTTCCTTTCTAATACTATAAAGTATCAATCTTTCTTGGGTTCTTTTTCGAAATCTTTTTTTTTTTCCTCTTCAGACACCCTCACATGCATATTTTTAGGTTTGTCTGATCTGGATTGGATCGCAAGGATCTCTCTAGAGAGAGGGAGAGAGAGAGAGAGAGGTGGGGTTTTGGTGACTTAAGTTTCTTTTGGAGAATCTTGGTTTCTTTTGGGAGGAGAAGAGCAAAGAGAGTAAGAAGCTTAGTAGGAGGTGAGATTTCTTGGCTTCTTGGATTTGTTTTTTTTCTTGCTGTGGTTTTGCTTCCTGATAATTGCTGCAAGTTTGATGATTTTTCGGCTGTTTTCTTGTTCCATCTGGGTGTAACTTGAACTAGGCTTATTCTGTTCAGGGAAAGTTTGCAAGATATAGTTTATACTGTTTTTGGTGAATAATTATGAACTGGACCTAATTTCACATGTCAGAAAGTCAGTTGTTTATACCTGCAAATGGTTGATTGCGTTTTTTCTTTCTTTCTTTCTAGGTTCTAATTCGGGGCATTGCTTATCAGTAATCTCTATCGAGTTCTATAGTTGGATGGTTGAATTGAGGTTTTGAGTTTGTTTATATTTTTAACTTGCGTTGATCTTTATATACTCCTGAGGGATGGCGGGCATTGACATTTCTAAATATGCCCATAGTCCTGTGCATAAGGCCATTGCAACCAAAGATTATGCCACTCTCAGGAAGATAGTAGCTGGCCTTCCCCGTCTTTGCAATCCTGCTGAGATTCGGAATGAGGCGATTTCATTGGCTGAGGAAGAGAAGGCTGAGGCTATTGCTACCGCAATTGATAGGCGTGATGTACCGTACCGTGACACCCCTCTTCACTTGGCTGTCAAACTGGGTGATGAAACTGCAACTGAGATGCTTATGGTTGCCGGTGCAGATTGGAGTTTGCAGAATGAGCAGGGATGGAGCGCTCTCCAAGAAGCTATCTGCAATAGAGAAGAAGGGATTGCAATGATTATTGTCAGGCATTACCAGCCATTGGCATGGGCAAAGTGGTGTAGGAGGTTGCCTCGTTTGGTGGGAACAATGCGAAGGATGAGGGATTTCTACATGGAAATAACATTCCATTTTGAGAGTTCTGTGATACCTTTTATCTCGAGGATTGCTCCTTCAGATACTTACAAAATCTGGAAGAGAGGTGCAAATTTGAGGGCTGATATGACTTTGGCTGGTTTCGATGGTTTTAGGATTCAGCGTTCAGATCAGAGTATTCTTTTCCTTGGTGATGGATCGGAGGATGGGAGAGTCCCCTCTGGGTCGCTTTGCATGATTACACACAAGGATAAAGAGGTGATGAATGCTTTGGATGGTGCTGGTTCTCTGGCAACTGATGAAGAGGTTCGGCAAGAAGTGGCTGCAATGTCTCAGACTAATATATTCAGGCCAGGGATAGATGTGACCGAAGCAGTTCTTTTGCCACAGCTGACATGGAGGCGGCTGGAGAAAACAGAAATGGTGGGTTCATGGAAGGCAAAGGTCTATGACATGCACAATGTGGTTGTTAGCATCAAATCTAGAAAGGTCCCAGGGGCTATGTCGGATGATGAGTTCTTCTCTTCCTGCAATGATAATGAAACTGAAAGTGAGGAGCTCAATGACATTTTGACAGAAGAAGAAAGAAGGCAACTTGAAGTTGCTCTTAAATTGGATACGTCAGAGATGAGCTCTGAGAATGGCGATGGGATTATTGCACATCGTCATAGTTGTTATGAGCACAGGGAGGTTCCTGTTGAAGATGCAAATGGTAGTAGAAATGGAGAGACTAAGCAGGAAAAGAAAGGGTGGTTTGGTGGTTGGAGGAAACGGGATTCTAAAGTTGAAGGGCCAAAGAAAATTGTTCCACCAAGAAGTTCTCTTTGTGTGGATGAGAAGGTGAGTGATTTACTAGGGGACTCTCCATCCGAAAGTCAGCCTAAACCAGGAAGACATTCTGTGGAGATTGTTTCGAGGGATGAGAATCGGAAAGGGAGAGATAGCAAGGCATCTACTTCTATGAGTTCTGAGAGCAATAATCGTCGCAAAGAAGGAGGCCGTGAGAATGAGTATAAGAAAGGATTAAGACCTACTCTCTGGCTTTCTCCAAACTTCCCTTTGCAAACTGAAGAACTTCTTCCACTGCTTGATATTCTTGCAAACAAGGTTAAGGCAATTCGTCGCTTAAGAGAGCTGCTCACAACTAAACTTCCCATGGGAACCTTTCCAGTTAAGGTATGGTGTTTTCTCTTATATCCAGTTGAATCTGACAATATAAAACTCTTTTAGTACAAGGCGCTCAATAGCTTGCTGTTTAATTTTGTCATCACACAGACACACACCACTGCCCTGCCCACACAATTATTTTTTCTCTTTGATTTCTGTATTGGTTGGTTGTATGATGGCCTTGCTAGATCTATACTAAATAACCCCATGATCTTTATGGTACGAATAGGGCTTTTCCTGTCAATTTTCTTAAAATTGAGTGCACTTTTTGAATCAATTTGATGATATAAATCATATTAGACAGAAGCTTTTCATGTGTTCTCTTATAAATGGTGCATGGGGCTTTTGATTTGCTAAGGTTTGGGCATAGGTTGTTGGAGCAACTTCACCTAATTTGAGGCTATTGCATCTCCAGCCCCAGGGAGTTATGTTGAGTGAAGGTCATAAAATCACGATGTTTTCCATAATTATAGATAAGCATTTTATTGGGTTACCATGTGGGCGCAGTTATGTGTGGCTAGATTTTCAATATTAGAGCAGAATTAATCTTATGCAATGTTTGCCTTGTAATGGAGGACAACTTCTGAGCACATTTTTGGCATTGCATTTCCAAAACTTTGATTTCCATCTAAACCATGGTTTAAAAAGTAGCAAATTGTTTCTTTCTCAAAATCGTGGTTTTCAGTGTCTTTGACATTCCAGCACCCTGGCTTCATGAAAACATCCAAGCACTCAAAATTTGTTTTTTGGCTTCAAGCATTCCTTTTCCTAACTCTACCATAATGTCAATCACAGTCCGACTAGTCTTCAAATGTGTGGTGGTTATTGATGAAGGACCCACAAAAGATTTAGATATTCTTGCAATGGAAACATAATTAATATAAAACTATCTAAAATCCTTTGCGGGTCCTTCACTAGCCCTTTAAGGAAAATGTTCTACAACTGCACCCAGCAACACCTTTTACCCTGCTATCCGTTGGCATCTTTTTAATACCCATATGTCTGCAGGGCCTGCGTATAGTGTAAATATCTTGAAAAAAAGAATTGGTGGAGAAATCCATAATAGTTTTCTTTATCCGATACCAGTTAGAATATTATAAAACAAGCTTCAGTATTTTTTTTTAAAGTTTTCCAGTAGGAGTATTAAAGTCAAGGAATAGCGTAGCTCATTCCACTTTAGTTACAGCCAGCTATGGTGTCCTGGTTTAGGTGTAAGATTACCTGGGGTGACGTGTGGTGTAACATATTATATAGTCAATATAATACTCTAATGTGTTGCGTTTTCCATGCTGAAACGACCATGTAGGATTGATGTTTGTAAACCCCAACCCCTAACATGCGAGATTCTCTTCATTAGCCTTTGATTGATCTGCTGATAAATTGACTAGCTCCTTTGTGAGAGGCTAGTTGGCATGATGCACTTAATAAATAATATCCTCTTTGTCGTGAATAACCACAATAACATGGAATTGCTTGGTGTTCGTATCTTCAATAAATATTGGCTTGGCTTTTCACTGAAGTTGGTGAAGGAATTGCTCTGGTGATACAAGGTAAGTTATTGTTTTGAAATGCACAATGCTTGTTATTATACCAGTTTATACTGCCCGAAGAATGAAAGAAGGTGATGATTTTACCTTAAATGATAAATCCCAAGAATTTTATGTGCTTATTCCTGGGATTTTTTTTAGCGAGTCAAAGGTAGCATTTCTGCAGACTGTGCTATCAGTATCATTATGTTTGGGTTTTGCAAATATCCATGTCTTGCTTAGTCTCTCCTTTTACTGGTCTAGCCACATGCTTCTTGTTTTTTTGATGCAAGGTAGAAGCATAGTTATCATATCCATCCAGCCCTGTCTAGCTGGTCAAACCAGTAACCCAGTTAACCAGACACTTGGCAATGTCTAGGTATGTGATAGGATCATCTATGAGTGAACTTGACAGAAAAAATAATTCAATTCTGCTGAATTTGAGAAGTTGCCTGCTTGGCTCAATTTTTAGAAATGCCACTAGACCAAAGTATGACAGAATAGGATTTGAACCTGGCCTTGTGGAAAGAGAGCATCTACCACTTACTGTCACGTGTCCAGCCATGCCAGATAAAATATCTAAACACTGCATAAATATCTGATTGATATGCATATATATTAATATGGATGCTATAAATCCAAATGACCTGATTTGGCTTCTTGGCCAAGTTTTAACAAATATGAGTTGGTTGATATTTTGTTAGCAGTCCCTTGCACCTATGTAAAGTTTTGGACTCCCTCAGTGTCATTCTTTCCTTCCAAATTTACTGACATGCTTTCATTAGATATGGGAAAATCACTTCAAAATTTATAATGCTTATGATTCTTATCCTGTAGCTTTGTTTAAACCACACTTTGGTCTGATTGTTTTGTTAATATCTGAATATGTTTTCTAAACGCTTCTTGGTTACTTCCAGGTTGCTATCCCAGTAGTTCCTACAATCAGGGTACTGGTCACATTTACGAAGTTTGAAGAACTACAGCCATTGGATGAGTTTGCAACACCCCCTTCAAGTCCTACTGCTGCATTACGAGAAAGTCCGACGGTTATGCAGTCCTCAACTTCATCTTGGTTTCAGTGGATAAAAGCTCCTTATCAACGCCCTAGCTCATCTGCTGGTGGCTCTAGCAATAGGATAGAAAACATTCAGGACACATTTGCTATTCCTCCAGATTATACTTGGGTTACAGCTGAAGCAAAGAAGAAGAAGATGCAGGAAAAGAACAAATCAAAGAAAGCAAGAAATCATGGTCATTAAAGGCTTGTGTGAGATTGTAACCGATATGTAAAAGAGCTATTAACTTGCAAAATGAGCTGCTGCTGATCAGCAGATGCCAAATAGGGAATAGTGTGTTATAAGACCATGATATTGTGATACTGTGAGTAAAAAAAGGGATCCCCGTGTTGGGAGAAAATTTGGTGCATCATTGTGGGGGTTGGGAAGGAGGAAAATTGTGATTCTTTCTTACAACAATTGCTTGGCTTTTGTTGCATGTAACACGTTAACTCCATGTAGATCGATTTGTTTCGCCACCTTTGTATGTTATTGATTTGTTTAACTCTTACTGACAAAATCAGCTAGTTTCATTTGTACTTGCCATCTTTCATTTCATCTACAAGTACATAGAGGGTTCCGTATCTTTTTTTTTCTTTCTAGTCACTTCTTTGGTCTTCGACGTGGCCCCCCAGCTCCACCCCTGCTACCTACTGACCGAAGCTCCCACCGTACACCGTCAGCCTAGTTCAGTGGTGTACCTTTAAATTTTCACCACAAACCGATTAAGAAATATTTGGAGTTGAGTTGGACATGCGAGCGGGGAATTTCATATCAGTAATGAATAAGAAGTTTGAGGTGTTCCTGTATAAGATAAATTTAGAGCTCATTATTACAGACTTTTGGTTAGCTAGGGCCGGGTATTAAAAAAAACAATCCCGAGCTAATTTAGTTTTTTTTTTTGTCAAACCCCAGTTTAATTTTTCAAAATAATGTTGTTTAGAATTATATTTTCTTAATGATTTCAGATGAATTCACCTAACTCATCGGGCAAACCCTGGATTGAGTTTAATGACTGGATAAAGGGGCAACTTTTCCAGAGGGAGAATGACAACGAAAGGACTGGTTGGTCTTGGTTTTGTTAGAAATCTATTTCCAAGGTCCAATGGTCGTGCAACTTGGCCAAGCGTTACGTAAACGATTGGACAGAACCATTTCCATAGAATCCTGGATGGTTGGTTTATTTCTTTCAACAGTTTCTGTTTTTTCTACTCATGTTTTCTGCCTTCAATGTGATACAAGACTCGAGTTAAATCTATATTAAGAAATAGTACAAGAATGTGAATACTGTGAAATGTTCTTGAAGAACTGCATCATCAGGAGATCCACCTGTAAGAAGATAAAGTTATAAATGTTAGAAAAACTGTGTGGGAAACTTTTGGAAAAAAGAAAGACAACTGTAAGGATAAGAGGCAGATTATTTTATATTGAGTTATCAGCGACAGAAATTTATTTTATATCTTCAGCTACACATATCAATGAAAACGTATTTTGTGGGTGCAAGTGAACGAGTAAAACCCTAGTTGTTCCATGTTCTCACAAAAGAAATGCACGCCCTGACTCAAACTCAAGACTTGCTGTGTAAATCACAAGTTCTTTGTCATCATACCGTGCCCCGGAGACACATACATGCATCATATATCTTCTATACGTACAGTACAGATGCCTTAAGATTTTATTTCTCCCTGGAATTCTTATAGAGATAAAGTTATATAGATCATTAGGTACTCCCAGCATTTTGTTTGAAAGAAAGACCCTCATGGTCTAATCATATATACCTGCATTCTGCTTCCATCAACATTTATAGAGAATTTCAGCAGGCACCCCTTTCTAACAGAAATCTCAGTCGAAGCTTGCACATTGCATGTCCTAATTGAGAAACTATTTGCATATGATGATGGCTGAAGGAGTTAAATTCATGTTTTGACCATACATTGAAGCCATAACTTGATAACATCATCAGGCTAGCCCGAGAGGGCTGGCTGAATTGCAATTTCGTGTTAGTCCGGGCCATTTATGCAGACCCTTTCCCCACAAATCTGGTATTTAGGGTAATTAAGGAAGAACTTAAGATCTATCCACATGTTGACTATGTTTTGTTTCTCTTGTGATTTTTTCTTAAAACTAACTTATTATTGCTAATAGAAGAGATGATGGATGACACTTGTTTTCAGACCAGCCCCCCCCCCCCCCACAGCTCCTTTCTACCTAGCTATGTTGTCCAAACACCTCAGAGTTCAAAGTGAAAGTTTTTTTTTTTTTTATAAAAATGATTTTTTTAACTTTTATTTTAAATTAAAAAAAATAGTGTTTTTAAATTATTTTCATGTGTGGCTATCAAAAATGATTTTTAAAAAATAAAACAAAAAATATTATTTTGATACATTTTTAAATGAAATACATTTTTAAAAGTAATCAACCGCACTCCCAAACAATCACATTGTGTTTATGAACTATATTATCGGCCATTAAAACTTTTAAAGGTAGTGTTTGATATTACATGGTAATAATTATTTTTCATAGTATTAATTTATTTAAAATATAATATAATAATATATTTTTAAAATTTCAATCTTAACATCAACAAGTCAAAACAAAAATAAATAAATAAATAAAAACATAGTTGCAATATGTAAACAAACACACTCAGTCTTCAAAGGTCAGTTTGCATATCCTGGGAAGATGCATTATAACTCACGGTAGGCATTGTATGTGATTATATTTTGAGCCACCTTCCACGTTCAAATGAAATTGCACTCAACAAGGACATGCACCTAATTGGTTCTTGTGTCAATAATCAAAATAATTATAACTAATGATTTAATTCATTTTTTTTCTTACAAGGATCTAACAAGATATATCTGTGTGTGTGTGTGTGTTTTGCCAATTTATATATTATGATCCTGAAGATATATATTCCTTAAATCAGTAAAGAGCAATTAAATTGTGCGCGGTACCTCTCTGGATTGCTTGTTCACTGAATTGTACAAACACAAGAGTTCCTTACTCCTTCAAGTTCTCCATCATCAGAGGTGCTGTGACATTTTGAAAGAGAATGAAAATACAGTGGGAGTGAACCTTAAAATATATACATGGCATATATGGAACCTTCATTTTCTAGAAATTGTTCACGCAAGCATGCCCCTACACATCATAATTTAAAAAAAAAAACCCTTATAACTGTTGAAGATTCTAATGGCAATAATTTGCTTATCAAAAACACTTTCTGAGGCCAGGGCTTTCATCATCTAATCACGCAATCAAAACCCAATCATGCAAATTAAGTATGGTAGGGAGGAGATGGTTGATTTTAATCACCTTGATTCGAATTCAAGAACATGAGCAATATCTGCTCCATGAGCAATATCAGGCCAGCTAACTTTTCTCTTTTGACGATCTTTCCTTGCTTGATTTCCCCCAGTTACAGCGCTGCTAGTTTTCTTGAGAGTGCTCTTGAGAGGAGAAGTTTCTAAGTGAGGTCCATTATTAGACCCACTAGCAGTACAGCTTCCACTATTTCTCCCACCATTGCTCTTTTGATGATCCTGTACTGATTCATCATTCCTGGCTTCTTCCATGACCCCATTTTCTTTCTTTTCTGCCAAGGATCCCTTCGTAGTGTTGTTGCAGACTTCAACTTTGTTGTTGAAGTTTGCTGAAGGTGCATAGCAGGAGCACACTAAAGAAGTGCACCTATTCTGCCCTGAGGCCGCCAGGAGTACAGTCAATAGGGTCAAACCTGATATGTATATCTCTGTATATTTTCTCTCTATCTATATATTGATATACCATGCATCATATCCAACAAACCTTGTAGCTGCGTCTGTCACAACCAGTAATGGTCTGGAACCAGCCTATATATATTAATGCTTCTAGGGTTTGGTTATCGCTAAATGATTATGGTTTATTGCTTTGGATCTAAGAAAGTGGGGAAATGGCTACATATTTTGATTTTTGAAAGTGGGGCTGTGAGTGTTGGGATATGCAAGGCAATTGAGAGAAGATGATTGGATATAGAAGCACAGGTACAATCATGGCGATTACCTCACCCACCACTCAGACTTGTTTATTATCCTTTGGCTTTTCTTCTCAGCACTCATCATTGTGCTGTGGTGAGTTCGGGTGAAACAAGAAAGATGCGGTTCATGTTTTCTCTTTTACTTTTGACCGTGTCTGTGTCTGTGTCTGTGTCTGTGGGGATAATACACATATTATTCATTGCTTGTTTACAGTTGGAAATGGACGTGTAATCTCTCTACTGCATCGCGCGAGGGCACGCGACCGATGATCAGTGGAGACGATTATTATAAAGAGAGTCACAAGATCTTCTTTTTGTTTGCAATATCCTGACTCTAATGATATAATCTTATCAATAATTTTTTAATACGATATTATCTGAGCTTTGCTGATCTTGCCGTCATAAAGTTCGAATCTTATCACGTTTATTTTATTTGATAAAAAAATCAAGTATAAAATAATATGGATCTTTGTAAATTTCAAATTTAAAAAGCTTTATTGAAGAGATGTGTTAAATATTAATATAAATTATATTCAACAAATTTATCTAATAATTTAAAATTTTAGATAAAATAATTTATTTTATAGACGCTCGAGAGAGGGTTAGTATCTTTGCCCTGTAAACATCATTCCAAACACTTTCCCCTCCCTTCTTTTTACCCTGTTGCATAGCTAGCTGGATTACAGAAACAGTGAGGAGCGAGTTCTTCCATGCCAAACGCTATTATCATTCGGAAGGGAGCACGGAATCTTGGATCAGCTAGCTAATAGCTATGATGTTCACTTGATATAATTATGGTCCAATATTGGTTTTGTCGTCTCGGGCTAGTAGGGCACATCTCCTTGTTTGTGTCAGGCGAAAAATTCAGCGCATTCACATCCACCAGCAGGGAGGAGTTGTGATTTGTAATGCAGCAGCAGTGTCACCACTTATACCTTTTTCTTGCAATTATTTTGGCTGGAGCTCGACCTCAAGCCTTATAACATTTTGATCTTGTGTTTTAGAATTGTTTTATAAAAAATATATTTTTTTTGTGTTTTTAGATAATTTTGATGTGATGATATTAAAAATGATTTTTTTAAAATAAAAATAAAATATTATTTTGATACATTTCTGAATGAAAAATACTTTAAAAAACATTTGCAATTACAATTCCAAACAGGCGGCATATCATAAATCATGGCTAAACCGGGTTAAATTACTTGAGCCAAAATCTCTTATCTATTGAGGAGTGTTTAACCCTGCGTTTCAAAGTATATTTTAAATAAATAAATAAATAAATTTTTTATTTTGTATTTTTAGATCATTTTGATGTGTCAATGTTAAAAATAATTTAAAAAATAAAACAATATTATTTTAATATATTTTTAAACGAAAATATTTTAAAAAACAACTCGAATACAATTTCAATCAAACTAGGTTATAAGTAATTAAAGTAGTATTTTGTATTATAATAATGGTTTTTTAAGTACTTTTTATTTTTAACACCTACACAAACCTAATAAAAAAATCTTTTTTTTCCTTCAGAAATTATGTAACAACACATTGAACGTACTCAAGAAATAGACTATACAGTATTTGGAGGCCGACGAGCTTTCACTAGCAAATGGACCTTTTGCTTAATAAACTGACAAAAATTATCTTTTGTCGTTATATAATTTATGTCAGAAGGCAAAAACCGACCAATTTATTTATTTTTCTTTTTATTGGCTTAGATCACAATTGCGCTTAAAGAGACCATTCACCATAAAGATAGGAAATCTGGAGCCACACACACATAAATAAATAAATAAATAAAAGCAATTTAGATTTCATTAACCCAGAACTTTCGGAGAAGATGTTATTGTTTGGTTTAAATTATTTTTTATATAGAAATATATTAAAATAATATTTTTTATTTTTAAAAATTATTTTTAATACTAACAAACTAAATCAGAAACGGTAAACTTAGTCTCGACGAGGCTCACGAGCCTATACCTAAGGATTAGCTGAAAAACACCAAAATAAACACGCAAATAAAACGTGTGGAGTGGCCATAGAGTTGTAGAGTTAAATTATTGATGGTTAAAATTGTATTTCGAGTCAAACCATGAAAAATAGTACACTTTTAGTATATACATGTCATTTCTTTGGTTAACTAAATTAAGAAGGTGTTTAATTGGTTAATTTGACCTAGAAAATAACTTGGTATGACACTTGGGTTATATTTTAATATATATATATATTTTTTAAAAAATCATGTTTATATATAGATATATAGATATAGATATAAATATAGATAAATAGATAGATAAACAGAGTTTTAACCAAGTCAATCAAAATACAGATTACCTCGTCTCGTCAGATTGATTAGATCAACTCTAAATTATTATCTCTCAAACCTAAGTTGATCAAATCTTAGATCAGCCGGCTAATAGTTTGTTTAATATCACACCATGTTTTTAAAAAATATTTTTCAGTGAAAAATATATTTTTTTAGTTTTTATTTTCTTTCAAATTAAAATCATAAAACAATTCTAAAAACTTATAAGACAAACATATTTCTAAGAAAAACAAATACCTAAAAGCTTTCCTTCAAGCATTGTTTGTTATTAATATTTTTCTTATATTTTTAAATTATTTTTATACGTTAAAAATATTTTTTAAAAAATATAAATATTATTTTTAAATCATTACAATGACAGTACCAACGAGTTCTAAACCACACCTTGCTCACTACCTATTAGGAAATGCGGTATGTTTTAAATAAATAAAAAAAAAGGAGGCGGCGATTTAGCCTTTGATGGATTAGCTAGAAAAACGCATTACTTGAAAGTCTTGAATGCATAAAACAACTGCCATTCTTTCTACAATTATTTACAGTAGCTGCCCAAGCATGGTGTTTTGAGTAATTTAGCCCATATCTAGTCTTTAAATTTCTTTTGTTAAGTTAAACGGAGCCCAACCTGGCCCTTGTAGCTACGACCAGCTCCGTCCAGCCCATATCACTCTTTGTTTTCTTGCCTCCCCTGACCCCCTCCCTCCCTTCCTCTAAATTCATGATCGCTGAAATTCTGCAGTCGCAAGAATGAACAGGTACCCATGTCAAGTTACTCTTATGAAATTCTTATTTAATTAATTTAATTATGTTTTTTAACTCATTCTTATTATTATTAAGTAAAATCTTTTTTCCCTTTTTTTTAAACATTCAACAAATGACAGGGTGATTGCAAGGAAAGTTGTTCCTACTTATCATCAAATATTCAAACTTTCAAGGAAGCAATTTTGCAGTGATGAAGCTGCAAAATCATCCGTTGCTGCTGCTTCTTCCCAATTTAATCAGGTAATGGTTTCCTTTATCATTAATTGTATTAGGTGTGTTTTCATGTTTTATGCATTGATGGGTTTCTTTTTTTACTATAATTTTTGCTCTTGCAATCTTATTTTTTCCAAAAATTAATCTCTCTCTATAATGGCTAATGGGTTCTTGTAAAGTTTAAATCTTTGTGGTACAATATTGGATTTGATTGTTTTGGTTTTGGTGTAGCAGGAGAGTGATGCCAACCTGAGTCTTACTGGCAATGTTCAACCATATGACATTGCCATTGTTGGGGGAGGCATGGTTGGCATGGCCCTAGCTTGTTCCTTGGGTAGGCTTTTTTTCCTCCCATCTGCACTAGTTTACTATCATGCTGTCACTGCTCCATTTATTCTTCCATGCTTGTCAGTTGGAAGTTGGGTTGGGTTTAAACAAACAAGATCAGATGGAAAAGACAGGAGCTTTCTTGCCAATGGCTTTTGATACTGTATGCTCTTGCAGTATAAATGAGCCAATTCTCATTGATGCATTATGTTTTGTATTCATCAAGTTATTAACTTTGTTGCTTGCAGCAACCACGCCATTGACGAAGCATTTGCGTGTTGCCATCATTGATAGCAGTCCTGCTTTGGCCAATAAACCATGCATAAAGAGAGAAGACCCACCTGATCCAAGGGTCAGTACAGTCACACCTGCAACTATATCTTTTTTCAAAGGTATCGTAATAAATGTGCGCAATTCCTCTTGCGACATACCTTTTTTTCAATGGTATTACAATTGTGTATCTCCTGTGTTTTTGTTAATAACCCACACTGTGAAGTTACAGAAACCTCAAGACTGATTTTTCCATGCATAAATAGTTGTATTATGAAATTAAAAACACCTGATTTTATCAAGACAACAATTTGTTTCCTAGAAGACTTGGCATCGCAATTAGTTGCTTGAAAGTACCACAACAAGAGACTGCTGATGTTTAGCACACTGTTTGGCAACAGGCACTAAACATAATCTTTGGATCTGCATTGATGGTTTTGCAGATACTGGTGCCTGGCAATATGTTCAACAACATCGGCATGCTTACTTTGATAAGATGCAGGTGATGACTGTTTTATTTACTTTTGTTTTATGCATTTCTAAGTTTCACATAATTGTCATAGTCTGTTTCAAATCTTGAATTACTAACATTGCCGATGCATTTTAATTTGACTTATGAATTTGATGTGTTCTGGCACATACGAAGCTTCTGTTTGGCATCTGCAACTAAATAGAAACTTTGTTACAAGGCTTGGGAAGTTTTAATAACAGAATTTGGTTCACATTAGAATGATTTATTGTTACTGCTATGCTTCTATCTCTTCTATCAGGTTTTTTACTCTTATTTGCAGCTGCATAGAAAGTTTTATCTTTTAAATTGCTTGATTTTGTCCTCTGCAATGAAATATATACTGTACTGTTACATAACATATGATGCCATCAGTTGCCTGCTACTTGATTTTCTGCAGGTTTGGGATTACACTAGCTTAGGATATACAAAATATAATGCAAGAGATGTAGACAAAGAAGTCTTAGGGTAAGCCACATGTAGAGGTGAAAAATATATTGTGATCCTGCTGTTAGATATCGCAGACGATGCTGATTTTGGACTCATCATGATGCAGGTGTGTGGTGGAGAATAAGGTGCTCCATAGATCTCTGTTATCAAGAATTGAGGTATTCCTTACACCAAACTGCTTATCTTCATACACAACAGGAAATCTAAATCTGTTGATGCTATATGCCATACCTGATGGGAACTTTAAATTTGTTGATGGTATATGTTATCTATTGCATAAATTCTATTACCATTATGTATATTCTAATCAGAATCTATATGGGTCTATTGTATATTTTATTTTCTGAGCAATATCACCTATTTTTTGTTACCTCCTTTTAATTTCTGAATGGAATTATACTTTCCATCAATAATTAAAATACAAACATGTACTATGTTCCTAAAGGTCCAGGTCTTACTTAGACACTGGATATGCCTGTTTTCATCTCTCTTTTGCGAAAACTCTCATGCTTTATCTAGTGCTTCATTTTCTTTACGTGTTGCATTTGTGATGTGGAATAACCTTTGAAGTCCTTGTCCTCTGACTGAACACAGCCATTCCTTAAGAGAAAATTTTCTTTGTTCATATCAGTTCCCTTGACATTTCTAGGGTGAATTATCTGATAAACGTGTGAGATAATAATCTAGGTAATGCATCCTGTTCTTGTGCATGTGCATGTCTTCTTGATTCTGTTATGCTGTATGTAATCTCCAAATGGACATTAAGTGATATAAATTTTCTTATTCATGTATCAATAACAAAACCAAAGCTTTCCAAGACTAAAGAAATGCTCTCTTTTGTGATTTCTGATACTAAAAAGTTGAACGTACAGGACACAGATTTCCAAAAGACAATATACCATTCTAGATTAACTTCAATGTCTCTGCATCCAAGCACATCATCCATAGTGGTGGACAGTACAGCCCCAACAGAAGCGTCATATGCCAGGGGACGTTTAGCAAAGCTGGAACTTAGTGATGGAAACAGCCTTTATGCAAAGTTGGTGGTAATTTAACTTGCACTTATGAAGTTATGTTATACCTTTAAAATATGTTAGAATGAAAGATTTGCAATTTTAGACAAGAGACACTTGAAAATGTTTTTTGTGAATAACAAAATAATCAGTATTGAGTTATTTTGCATTCATCATAGGTTGGATCTGATGGTGGAAAGTCACAAGTCCGAGAGCTTGCAGGATTTAAAACAACTGGGTGGAAATACTCGCAGAATGCGGTAATATGCACTGTAGAACATTCAGTAGAAAATTATTGCGCTTGGCAACGGTTTCTACCAGCAGGTCCAATTGCACTTCTGCCAATTGGGGACAAATTCAGCAATATCGTTTGGACCATGAACCCAGAGGAGTCATCTGATTTTAAATCAGTGAAAGAGGATGATTTTGTGAAAGCGGTAAATCATGCTCTGGATTATGGATATGGTCCTCATCCTAAGTCAAGTCTACCAGGTAGTGCAGGCATGTTTTCATGGCTCAGAGGAAATGTGACAATATTAGCTAATGAGTCTTTTGAAATTCCACCAAAAGTGGTCAAGTTGGCATCTGAGAGGATGGCATTTCCATTGTCTTTAATGCATGCAAATGAATATGCATCAAAGCGTGTTGTTCTGATTGGTGATGCGGCACACACGGTTCATCCTTTAGCTGGCCAGGGAGTTAATTTGGGTTTTGGAGATGCATTTGCTCTTTCAAGAATCATTGCTGAAGGAATTGCTGTGGGCATGGACATTGGGGAGGTATGTCATCTTCTGCGTCTCTTAATTGTACTTGGAGTAGTTATTTATCACCATACACTTGCTTATATTCTTCAATAATCTACACTGTTGAAATATCATTTACCTTAAATACCATGTCAAAAAACTGATGTAATGAAAATTGGATCACTTTTCCTTGGGCGTGTTATTTTCCCCAGGGTATTTAGCCATAATTACATTCTATATTTTGCATTTTCACCCTTGCCTTGGAAGTTAGTTCTTGATGGCTTTTTCACGGATTACATTGGATTAGTTTTGTTACTGAGTTTCTAGCTAGTGATGATGCATATCCTGACGATGGCCATGTTGATGCATTTATTGATCATTCTACATGATAAGAAAAATTGTCACTAGTAATCAACTTGGATATAAACATAGATGATTTCTTTGTGGGTATTATTTCTAACAGACTTCGTGCTTTATCTAAAAAATTATGTTAAAATACTAGGGTGGATTGGTCCATGACACCCTAGTATTTTAAAGAAAATCGGGGAAAGAAAATCTGTCATGGCAGATTTGTACTTTTCCACGAAAACTACTCAGTGCCTTCCTTATCTAACTGCAGAATTAATAAAAACAGAAAAATGATTGAGCTGCTCATTTCTTGAAGAAAAAGTATATTAGATAGAAGTGATTCGACCCAAGAAATCCTCTTTTCAAGTTGCCAATAAGGCCAGGCGTTCATACATTTTACAGAATTGAGCACTCCAATATCCTACTGTTAAACACGATTCTGGTGGATGTACAACACCACTTTCCTAACAAATCAGTTATATAATGTACATATATATATAGACAACATAGTTTGTGATGGGATGTCAAGTTTTGGCCAAGTTGTCTTTCATGATGGTAAATCTTAATTGGTTATGTTTGCTGATGTAAAATTGATTTGCTTTATGCAGGTAACGTTGTTGAAAAAATATGAAGCAGAGAGAAAACTTGCAAACATGACTATGATGGCTATTCTAGATGGCTTTCAGAAGGCATACTCCATTGATTTCGGCCCTCTAAATATACTACGTGCTGCTGCATTTCATGGGGCACACTTTATTTCACCGCTGAAGAAGAGTATCATTTCGTATGCCTCGGGAGAGCAAAGATTACCACTTTTTTATTGAGCCAGTCTAGCAACATTACGAATTAGACTCAACTTTAAATTTCCAGTTTTTGTATGACGCAGTAAATTGTAATTTTTCTCCACACCACATGCACTACTATACTAACTCGCCAAAATCCCAAAAGAACTAGGATGAGTGTTCTACCCCTTTTCAAGTGGATATTTGTTTGTGTCCACTTGAACCCGGATGGTAGATAATGAAGCCTGCCTTGTAAATGATGGGACTCTGATCGTATTGGAGAATAAAGCTTGCATGTCTTGTAAATGCTTGGGTTGCTGATTGTCGCACTTCTAACTAAACTAGTTCAATAAGAGTTTTTATCTCGAGGATTTGATGTTGATTATCATGTATGTTTTGGTAGACTATTTATTTAGCTTTAGTTGAGAACATAAGCTGGTACGCCCTGGGTGCTGCTGCACAATCGTGGCCAATCTTGTTGATATCCTGAATCCTGATCAACTAGTATGTCATCATAATTTGTACAGTGCTAGTCAATAACCACAAAGGACTGCTGGGATTGTTGCTCTGCATCCTTGTTTCAAGTAGATGTGCTTGTATGTCCCTTAAACCAAGATGTTACGTACCAAAAGCTGCAACACATGATTTTCCAGGAGAATGCATGCTCTGTTAATATTGGCCAAAACTTGCACTGGTGATTTTTTGTCCAAAGATTTGATCCTGATGATATGAATATTGATTAACTTTTTTTTTGTTGCTCTTTATGTCAAACTCAATCAATAAAAGCTGATACCTTTCATCGCTCATTACACCATCCTGGTCTGGTCCATTTTGGACTAATGTATCACTGGTTTTTCTCAAAATATTCAGTGTGATTATTACGGGAATCACTGCTAACTTGGCAGGGAAAGGAGAAATCAATTCAGATTTAACATCAGGCTGTACTTGCCATGGGAATTTCTGGCGAATCTGACACTGTACAATGGTGAAAATTCAAAATCCATTCTTATTCAGATTCCTGCACGGAGCATTTGGCAACCTTACAGTCCACAAAGATTTCAGCTTTACTTTCAAAGCCAGAATCTTGAAGACATGTATCACGACCAACTGTGAGCGAGTAATCTGGCAAATAAATAGCACAAGTCTTGTTTAAATTGTCACAACAGAGAATAAAAATAGGAGCTTAAGAACTCATATGATATTGAAATGTACTAGAGATTAAGGTTTCAATGAACAAAAGCACCTCAGCAAAATTCAATTGCAGAAGCCAGAATTCAGCAGCCACAGTGGGAATTGAAATATAATGCCTGTGGTTTACGATTATGTGTTTTCCTCAGATGCACATTGCACATGCTGTAGAAAAGAGATCGTGTATTTTCCTCAGATTGTACATTGCACTCATTTCGGCAGGACTATCTAAATCTAAGCATGAAATCACTAACAAGCTGACTGATCAACATCAGATCAGGAATCTAACACTTGAATTTCCTCCACTTCTGTCCTTTCCTTCTACAATTAAGCTAATAAACACTTGCCAGTCAGTCATGCTAACAATATTCATTTTATCCTCATAGTATTGCTAGCTACTCCGAAACTTAATTCCTGGAGTTCATGATCTCTACATCTAAGAACAATGCAAGAAAAAATCAACTCGGATCAAACCAAATAGACTCGGAAAGTTCATCACGGGAAGACAGCAGTGAGCTTTCCAAGAGTCAGTGGCTTTATAATGCAGCTGTCGGCGCCTGAGTCCATGAAAGCTAGTCGCTTAAACTCACGAGTGACACCAATAATATGGCTGTCAACACCCATCCTGCGTAACAGCTTTGTTGCCTGACAGATGAGCAAAAATGCCGGTGGTCATTTGCAGAATTTGTACAAATTTGTTACCCTAATTATATTCTGACCTATCAACAAAAGAAAAATAGATAAACAGAGAGATTCTTTATCACGATCTGAGTCTGGCAGCAATGGTCTATATATATAATGATCAAATATTCAAAGACTTTCTTAATTAAGCTCGATGGCAAAATACAAACCTCAATTCCATCCATGAAGGGCACCCGGTCATCCATGATAATCATATCAAAGGAAGCCCCAGCAAGATGAAGATAAACAGCTTCTATTCCATTTTTGGCCACTGAAACATCCATTTGAAGTTTCTTTTGATACCCGAGCAACACCAGGAGCCTCTGGCGGGTTTCTCGAAGATCACGACTGTCATGGACAACAAGTACCGAGAACCTGTTGCTGTAAACATGAAAAAGAACGATAGCAATTGATCTTTAATGTACATTTTAAGAAAATAATTCATTAAGCAATATCTCAAGACAATAATTCTCAGAAAAAAGTTCACACATACCCTTTTTTGTCTCCACTTTCAATACTCCGTGTCTTCTGATCATTCAACCATTGGTTCGTATAAGCAACCAACGATCCCACTTCAAGATCGTTCCTTGTATCACAAATTTCAAGAGTAAGTTTCAAATTCGTGGCTTCTTCTCTATCTCTATTGATTTCTTCCCTGGAGGATATCTTCTCTAATAAATGCAACTCTTGATCCACCTTTGCCATGTAGCGTTCCAGTTTTCTATCTAGAATCTGAATTTGCTGGAAATCAGTATTGTTTCCTGTAAGATTGGTCGGAGCCACCATAACATCCCTCTTTCTGAAACATCTACCCTCACTATCTTCTTCTTTGATCTTGACTTCATCAATCAGCAATGGAATTGCTTTTCCAAGAAGTGCTTCAATGTTTTCCTTGGCATCAGTCAACTTTCCTTTCAAATTTGTGATTTGATTATCCAGTATAGCAAATAAAGCCTTAATTTCTTGTTCAATTTGAGTGCTATCTTCCTCATCTGAAAGTTGACTTGCCATCATAGGCTCCGTCTGTGGTGTTATTGGTTCGACAGCCATTAGTTCATCGCTATTTCGTTCGAATTGAGTGCTATCTTCCTCATCTGAAAGTTGACTTGTCATCATAGGCTCCGTTGGTGGTGGTGTTGGTTCGACATCCATTGATTCATCAATGGTTCGTTCGAATTGAGTGCTATCTTCCTCATCTGAAAGTTGACTTGTCATCATAGGCTCCGTTGGTGGTGTTATTGGTTCGACAGCCATTGATTCATCAATGGTTCGTTCGATTTGAGTGCTATCTTCCTCATCTGAAACTTGACCAGTCGTCATAGGCTCCGTTGGTGATGTTATTGGCTCGACGACAGCCATTGATGAATCAATGGTTTCTTGATTTTAAGAGAGAGAAACTGAGAGGATGGCAAGAAAAGTGAATGAGTTGGTGAAGAGAGAGAGATAGAGAAGCGCCAAAGTTAGTTCTTTTAAACAACTTTCTTTACCTGTCAGCAAGTACTAGGAGAGAAGCAGTTAAGGTCACATGTCGGTGAGATATTGAGGTTAAAGGAGGTCGAGAGATGGTTAAATATGACTGGCAATAGTTTAGTTCACTCGATGAGCAATATATATATATATATATATATATATATATATATATATATCAAAATCCATCAAGCAAGCAGATACTTCAACGTTTTTGTGGGTACATCGCTGCCATCCCACTCTATCAAGTAGATGTTTCTAATGCAGTTCTTCGTGCAAACTGTAATCTTGAATGGTTTCTCTCTTAATTATTAAAACAAGGAATTAACTTTCTGAAATCGCACTGGCATGCCACAATTCCATTCATGATGGGCAGTGAATCATCCATACAATCATATCAAAATAAGCCGCAGCGCCATGAAGATGAACAGCTTCTTTTCCATTTTTTCAACCTGAATGTGAGATATAGGGATCGAAATTGAAGATTGTAATTTCCAGAATTGTTTAATACATCTCTGTTACAAATGACAGCATATATATATATGCTTATGTACAGCAGTAGATCCCACAATTACATACAATCAATTTCCTTAATCTAATCCCTGATTTTGCTCAACAGATTATACACAATTAACCAATCTAATCTAATCCCAGATTTCCTCAATTATGCAGTTGTGTGATCTGCACAGTCATCCTTCATCATGATCTTCTTCCTGATTTGCAGGTGATTCAATATTCTCTTCTACACTGAACAACAATTGATAAGATGGATTCAGAGAAAACGTTTTCACACAAATGGTTAATATGCTGTAACTAGTTAAGTTAGAGCGACAACCATTTAATCTATAGAAAAGGTGATTAAGATGAAAAAATGTAAGGCTGAGATGTGTTGCTTTTTTGTATAGATATAGATACATGTTCTGGAGATGAATGAGAGAAATAAATTTTTTTTCTGCAGTGTTTTTATCTTCCCTGTTCATGCTTTTCTGGGAAAGTTGCAGACTTGTTTTTTATCTGAAGACTAGCAAGCTAATAACTTAGCCAACACAAGCTCCTCTGACTCTGAGTCTCCACTATTAACACTCCCCGTCTTATGATTCAGCCATTGATTCACGTAAGCAATCCTTCGTCTTACTTCAAGATCCTTCCTTCTATCACCAGATTGAAGAACAAGTTTCAAAGAATCGGCATGGAAGCATGGAAGATCATTATTCATTATAATAATATGATTATCATTTTTCTCTTCCTAAAAAAATCAATAAAATACTAATTATCATCATTTTTAAGGGTAGATTTGTGTTTTTCATTTTGAAGAACACTGGAATTACATCTAGGGTTTGTTTTGTCTTTTACTTTTTATTTTTTCAAATACTGTATAATGACTAAATTACCTTTAGAAAATAAAAATAAACTGACATACATGGGTTTTATTATCTTTTTATCCTTGATTTTCATGCTTGGACCTCCAAGTTTTCAAAGTAGACCTTCAATTTATTTTTTCTTTAGATTTAGTCCACGTTCCTCTTATTGTTATTTTTTAATTTGAAATGATTTATAAAATTGATTTTATTCAAAAAAAAATATTTTAATGTTCTTGTTAATCGTTTTCTAAGAAAACTATTTCATCTCATTTTGATTTATTTGCTTTAGTCAGTTTAGTGTTTTACTTGGTTTACTCTGGCAATTTTTCTAGATTGAATTTTTTGTTTCATCATTCATTTTTAAAATAGTTACGAACTGAGCTTCTTGAGTGGACTCATATCTAGGATTTTATGGGTTACGAGTATAAAAAATTAGTTCATATTTAATAGATGTGTACGAGTTTGCTTGTTTTTTTCCTTTCTTTATACTCATGTTTTTTTGTCCAGTTTTATCCTTCAATGTTAATTTATTTATTAAATTTCATCTCTAATTTTAATTAGGTAATAACTTTTCAATTTGGTTCCATATTTAATCTAACATGAGGTCAAGGGCCAAATAGGAAAAGGAAAGACACAAATTATCCAACTAGGTTAGATCATTATTTTTCAAAACTTCTCAATATTTTTCCACCCAACACATCAATTAACCTCAAAATCATTATTTCTACCTAAAATATTTCAAATAAACCATTATACATTGCAATTAATTCATCAAGTATACCCAAAACAAAATCTTCAATAAATCCAAAATCTTAACTAATAGCAACCCTTATACATATTAAAACATAAATATTACCTTAATGTGTTAATATTATTTTAATATATTTTTATAATTTCTCATCTGTCCTAATGTCCTAATTTGAAAGCATCATTTCATAATCCTCCATAAGAAAAGGACATTTATGTGATGGGAAGTTAACTTTTACAGTTAGAAGACCCAACTTAGAATCAGCTCCGACCCAAGATTAGAGCCATATATGGGTTGGTTTACTTGATCTACCAAAGAGTCGAGGGTTTCAGACATTCAATCAGCCGAAGCACCGGAGAAAAACGTAATGCAAGAAGCCAGCAGGCAGCAATTACAAGAAGGCCTTGGTAGTTTAGGATCATTTTCAAATACGTAAAAGGAATTCAAAGGCTTCAGAAACCAAATCCAAACGCTGCAAAAATGGAATCAGCATGTCATGGTAATCAAAGCATAGCTAGCTAGTCAAGAAATTTATCCGAGGAGTTCATCTCTGCAACTAAGAACCTTCCAAGAAAAGCAAAAGCAGACGGGGATTAGTCTGAGAAG
>CM063588.1:2275974-2363756 GCA_032356905.1 Salix exigua | reverse complement strand
ACAAATTGATCCGTACTCGACTAGCCCCATTTTATTGGGTATAAGCCTTATATTTCTAACCTTGTTCATATCCAAGCACTTTTTAGTTGCTATTTGGCTTCAATTTTATGGGTAACCCACTTTTCCCCCAAGCATGATTGAACTTGGTTTTTGGGTGGGTGTTAGCCTTGGATTTTCGGACAATTTGATACGGACTCGGCTAGCCCCGTTTTAATGGGTATTAGGCTTATATTTCTAACCTTGTTCATATCCAAGCACTTTTTAGTTGCTATTAGGCTTCAATTTTATGGGTAACACACTTTTCCCCCAAGCATGATTGAACTTGGTTTTTGGGTGGGTGTTAGCCTTGGATTTTCGGACAATTTGATCCGGACTCGACTAGCCCCGTTTTAATGGGTATTAGGCTTATATTTCTAACCTTGTTCATATCCAAGCACTTTTTAGTTGCTATTAGGCTTCAATTTTATGGGTAACACACTTTTCCCCCAAGCATGATTGAACTTGGTTTTTGGGTGGGTGTTAGCCTTGGATTTTTGGACAAATTGATCCGGACTCGACTAGCCCCGTTTTAATGGGTATTAGCCTTAGATTTCTAACCTTGTTCATATCCAAGCACTTTTTAGTTGCTATTAGGCTTGAATTTTATGGGTAACACACTTTTCTCCAATCATGATTGAACTTGGTTTTTGGGTGGGTGTTAGCCTTGGATTTTCGGACAAATTGATCCTGAATCGACTAGCCCCATTTTAATGGGTATTAGGCTTATATTTCTAACCTTGTTCACATCCAAGCACTTTTTAGTTGCTATTAGGCTTCAATTTTATGGCTAACACACTTTTCCCCAAGCATGATTGAACTTGGTTTTTGGGTGGGTGTTAGCCTTGGATTTTCTGGACAAATTGATCCTGACTCTAATAGCACCATTTTAATGGGTTTTTGCATTATATTTATAACCTTGTTCATATCCAAGCACTTTTTAGTTGCTATTAGGCTTCAATTTTATGTGTAACACACTTTTCCTCCAAGCATGATTGACCTTGGTTTTGGGTGGGTGTTAGCCTTGGATTTTCTGACAAATTGATCCGCACTCGACTAGCCCCGCTTTATTGGGTATTAGCCTTATATTTCTAACCTTGTTCATATCAAAGACTTTTTTAGTTGGTATTAGGCTTCAATTTTATGGGTAACACACTTTTCCCCAACCATGATTGAACTTGTTTTTTGGTTGGGTGTTAGCCTTGGATTTTCTGGACAAATTGATCCTGAATCGACTAGCCCCATTTTAATGGGTGTAAGCCTTATATTTCTAACCTTGTTCATATCCATTCCCTTTTAAGTTGCTATTAGGCTTCAATTTTATGGGTAACACACTTTTCTCCAATAATGATTAAACTTGGATTTTGGGTGGGTGTTAGCCTTGGATTTTCGGACAATTTGATACGGAATCGGCTAGCCCCCTTTTAATGGGTATTAGCCTTATATTTCTAACCTTGTTCATATTCAAGCACTTTTTAGTTGCTATTTGGCTGCAATTCTATGGCTAACACACTTTTCCCCCAAGCATGATTGAACTTGGTTTTTGGGTAGGTGTTAGCCTTGGATTTTCGGACAAATTGATCCGGACTCGGCAAGCCCCGTTTTATTGGGTATTAGGCTTATATTTCTAACCTTGTTCATATCGAAGCACGTTTTAGTTGCTATTAGGCTTCAATTTTATGGGTAAGCCACTTTTCCCCCAAGCATGATTGAACTTGGTTTTTGGGTGGGTGTTAGCCTTGGATTTTCTGAAAAATTGATCTGGACTCGGAAAGCCCCGTTTTATTGGGTATTAGGCTTATATTTCTAACCTTGTTCATATCCAAGCACTTTTTAGTTGCTATTAGGCTTCAATTTTATGGGTAACACACTTTTCCCCCAAGCATGATTGAACTTGGTTTTTGGGTGGGTGTTAGCCTTGGATTTTCGGACAAATTGATCCGGACTCGACTAGCCCCGTTTTAATGGGTATTAGCCTTAGATTTCTAACCTTGTTCATATCCAAGCACTTTTTGTTGCTATTAGGCTTCAATTTTATGGGTAACACACTTTTCTCCAATCATGATTGAACTTGGTTTTTCGGTGGGTGTTAGCCTTGGATTTTCGGACAAATTGATCTTGAATCGACTAGCCCCATTTTAATGGGTGTAAGCCTTATATTTCTAACCTTGTTCATATCCAAGCACTTTTTAGTTGCTATTAGGCTTCAATTTTATGGGTAACCCACTTTTCCCACAAGCATGATTGAACTTGGTTTTTGGGTGGGTGTTAGTCTTGGATTTTCGGACAAATTGATCCGGACTCGACTAGCCCCGTTTTATTGGGTATTAGGCTTATATTTCTAACCTTGTTCATATCAAAGCACTTTTAATTGCTATTAGGCTTCAATTTTATGGGTAACCCACTTTTCCCCCAAGCATGATTGAACGTGGTTTTTGGGTGGGTGTTAGCCATGGATCTTCTGGACAAATTGATCCGGACTCGACTAGCCCCGTTTTATTGGGTATTAGGCTTATATTTCTAACCTTGTTCATATCCAAGCACTTTTTAGTTGCTATTAGGCTTCAATTTTATGGGTAACACACTTTTCCCCCAAGCATGATTGAACTTGGTTTTTGGGTGGGTGTTAGCCTTGGATTTTCGGACAATTTGATCCGGACTCGACTAGCCCCCTTTTAATGGGTATTAGGCTTATATTTCTAACCTTGTTCATATCCAAGCACTTTTTAGTTGCTATTAGGCTTCAATTTTATGGGTAACACACTTTTCCCCCAAGCATGATTGAACTTGGTTTTTGGGTGGGTGTTAGCCTTGGATTTTCGGACAAATTGATACGGAATCGGCTAGCCCCCTTTTAATGGGTATTAGGCTTATATTTCTAACCTTGTTCATATCCAAGCACTTTTTAGTTGCTGTTAGGCTTCAATTTTATGGGTAACACACTTTTCCCCCAAGCATGATTGAACTTGGTTTTTGGGTGGGTGTTAGCCTTGGATTTTCGGACAAATTGATCCGGACTCGCCTAGCCCCGCTTTATTTGGTATTAGGCTTATATTTCTAACCTTGTTCATATCCAAGCACTTTTTAGTTGCTATTAGGCTTCAATTTTATGGGTAACACACTTTTCCCCAAGCATGATTGAACTTGGTTTTTGGGTGGGTGTTAGCCTTGGATTTTCTGGACAAATTGATCCTGACTCGACTAGCCCCGCTTTAATGGGTATTAGGCTTATATTTCTAACCTTGGCCATATCCAAGCACTTTTTAGTTGCTATTAGGCTTCAATTTTATGGGTAACACACTTTTCTCCAATCATGATTGAACTTGGTTTTTGGGTGGGTGTTAGCCTTGGAATTTCTGACAAATAGATCCGACTCGACTAGCCCCGCTTTTATTGGGTATTAGCCTTATATTTCTAACCTTGTTCATATCCAAGCACTTTTTAGTTGCTATTAGTCTTCAATTTTGTGGGTAACCCACTTTTCCCCCAAGCATCATTGAACTTGGTTTTTTGAAAAGATATCTAGTACACGCTCGATCACCTGAAATGAAATAATAATGCTTGACATTACAGTGAAAAATACTTTTTAAAAATATTTTTAATTTTTAATTTAATTAGAATAATTCTGTTTTCTTGATTTTTTTCATGTTATTTTTAATATCCCATTAAAAAAAACAATAATATGTAAATATTTTTCTAAATAAAATATATTTTAAAATACAATTAAAAATAAAAGCTATCACGCGCCGAAGCAATCACAAATCCTTTAATTTACCCTTTCAATCACAAAATTCTTATGCTTTTTTGGATGCCACATAGGTGACTTAATGGAAATTGTTAACCTACCGGACAATTTAAAATATCAAGACACTAAAATGAAAACAAATGCAAAGTTGATGTACTTGATTGAGATGAAAAGTTTTTTTTCCCGCGCATTGTCTTTCCATTTTCCCTCCAAAACCAGGGAACCATCTTTCCTCACTATCTCTGCCGTCGCTGCCCTCACAGTCACTTGATCTGAAGCTCCTCCATCAATGGACATGGAGATGGACATCCCTCTCCCGGACGAGCTTGAATTACTTGAAGCCGACTCTCACTTATTCCAAGACTCCTTTGACCCCCCCTCACCTGATCCCTACACTTGCTCGCCTCAACTAGAACTGGAACAATCACCTCCTCAATCACCCTCTCCTTACCAAATTAACGACCACAACAAGCGCCCTAGATCCGAAGGTCCAGGTTCACCAAATCAGGAAGACGCCGTCCTCTTCGACGAGAAGAGAAGCAAAATCGACGATGATGAGGACTGGCTCCGTCCTGTGCAGGATAGGAACAGCGGGAACGAGGAGGAGATTGTGGAAGTTGTTGTTGTCGAGGAGGAGGAGGAGATTGTGGAAGTTGTTGTTGTTGAGGAGGAGGAGGAGGAGAAGATTGTGTCTAGATACGTGTCGGAGATTGACGGCGATTTTATTCCAGTGACGGCGCCTAGTGGTGGCGATAGGGTTTACGCAAAAATTTGTAGAGTGGAAACGGAACAGGGAGCGAAGAAATTGGATTTCAAATCGCAATCAAATGGTAGAAATTAATTTTTGCTTAGTCTAAGATTTCATGTTCGTTTAGTAATTTTAGAAACTGGATAAATAATTAAATAAAATAATCACTAGTTAGATCTCATTGAAGGTGAAATTTAAGAATCACAACTGAATTGAAGTGGGCATGAAGAGAAGGGTTATTGGATTACTGGTGGGCTAATTTTTTTTTATATAAATCTATTCCTTTTGTAGGTCTTATATCGGAACCGATTAATGTTCTTTTGCAAAAAATGGAGCAAGAAGCTTTCACCAAGGTATGAACATTACATGATACTTGGCAGTTAAGCAAAATTGAAGTGTCAAGAAATATTCAGAATCTGAAATATCATGTTGATTTTGCTCAGAAAAAAATCAGTGCTCTGTAATCATGCAATCATGATTTTGAAACTTTGTTTTAACCTGTGTTTTCGGTTGAGTGGGTCAATGCCCACGACACACGTCATAAGAAAGTCTTCCATTTAGTTTTTAGAGAATAACCCAAAGGGACAAGTGACGAAGATGTGGCGCATGCTACTCTAGAGCTGTATTCATCAATAACTCATCAAAGCAAGTTTTTTTGATTCTAGTTGTTTTATATCAGGAATATGCCCCCTTTGAAATGTGGTCTGAAAACTGAAGAAATTAACCTCACGAGCCATTGTGATTTCTCTACCACCATGGTTTTCCTTGATATTTCCAATCTGGTATCTGCTTACGATTTCTGTCATTAATGGTATAGCAAATGATTTGTTAGTGGCCAGAGCCCTATGGATCTAGCTTAGGTGGTAGAGGGGTGCAGGGATTATTCGGGCCTATTTTTAGGATATAATCTTAACGGCGATAATTAATCCCCTGTGAGATTCCTCATACACTATTCTTGTGGTGCTGAAGGCCTTGCAAGCTAGTTCTGAAGATCAGATCGGTGAGATTCTTCCAGAAACACAAGTGATGCATGAAAAATTATGGGTGGACAAATATGCTCCAAATTCATTTACTGAGTTGCTCAGTGATGAGCAGACAAATCGAGAGGTACGTTGCATTCATTGGTCAACGTTCCTATAAGGTTGAATTACTCATCATAAAAAACAATGGTTCTCAAGCTGAACTCTTTCAGGATCTTGTTATCTTTGCTCACAATTTAGAGAAACTGTTCCATTGCAGGTCCTCTTGTGGTTTAAACAATGGGACTCTTGTGTTTTTGGATCTGATATTAGGAGTACATCAGATGACATTTTGTCTGCTTTAAGGCGTCATTCTTCTATCACTCAACATCCAAAACCTTCTGATTCAACTTTCTTCAGCAAGAACAAAGGACATGCATGGAGTAGAGGGAATTTTAGACACTCCAATAATCTGGAGCAAGAAAATAGTAAACCAAAAGGATTTCAGGACAAGTGTACCAAGAAATCAAGGCTTACTGGTCCACCAGAACAGAAGGTAAGCTAAGAAAATTATATATTTTTCCTTAAATCTGGCCTGGACAGAGAAGCGGTAGTAGTTGTTTATACATATGCAATTTTCCATTCATGTTTATGCTTAAGCTGCTTTCATGAATTCAATTTATGTACTGATGAACGTAGATAAGTTGCTGTGCAAATCTCTACTCTTGATGGTTCATGGCTTTCAAGTTGGATTGCTTGCTTTCCTAATTCCTCTTAATGTGCGGGTTATATGTATCTAATATAAGCTATTTAGATAGTGAAACTCATTAGCACAGCAATGTTTTAAGTTGCAGTCACTTCTTCACACCTTTAAAGGGAAAAAATATGACGCCATGATGCCTGACAATGATCAATCTAGATGCATCCGCTTTGGCATCTCCAGTTCGTCAACGATGAATTCTTGAGAGTGGATGAGTTTTACCGTGTGTGTTTGCAGTTGGCTGTGCATTGAAGCTGTGGAACTGTCCTATCAGCTGACCTTTTGTGGGTGCTGATAGGTCTACAACTGTTCAGAATGTCAACATGCTGAATTTACTGGTCTGCCTTCATGTATGTGAAGCTTGTCCGCATCTTAGCTCGACAGACACATTCTATAGGAGCCCACAAATCATTTTTATTCTTTTTATATATGGGTTTGCGTGTCGTGGACATATATTTCAATAAATCTCGGATTGCTTATTAATGTAGATGATGGCCATGACCTTGGATTATCTTGGCTGATTTAGCTCTTGTATATTCTACGTCTAGCATACAGCTGAATTGTCAACTGTTTTTTCAAGGATCTTTTACTCTTTCTATTTATGTGTTGTAGTAACTGTACTTTTGGTCTCAACCAGATTTTAGTTTCCAAATTATTGTATCATAGTTTATACCTTAGATTTTTTCTTGTTACCATCGTGAAACTTTGTTGTGTTTGCAGTAGCAAGAAATATTTGAATTTTTCTTTGTATTACGTAACTTCATCTGAATTCAGATTAAAAATTATTTATATTTTCTTGTTATTTATGATATTTGTTTCTTTGCGGTCAACTTTTATCCTTGAAAACCTTGAGTAATTGAATCTTGTGACCATGGCAGATCCTTTTGCTTTGTGGTCCCCCCGGGCTTGGAAAGACAACACTTGCACATGTAGCTGCTAAGCATTGTGGATATCGAGTTGTGGAGGTCCTGCTTTTTACTTCTAACTGATTCGCATATGCATGCAAGCAAAATCATGATTAATTAAGGCCATAATATTTCTGTGTTTGTTTTGGTTTCCTGTGATTGTTAGTTTGTCCATATTTCTGTTACTTCTGATTTATTTGGTTTGAACAAGCTTACACAAAAAAAAAATTAAAGATGTTATCATAACAAGGCATGGCAAAGCTCTTTATTTTGTGCTTGTTGTAGGTTACATTGATTCATTTTAGTAATCTTAATGTTCTGCGTTTATCCTAGCTTTTAAGGCAATCTTGTTTTTTAACGTGAAACTTCACTAAGCTTTCTATAATAGGTCTTTCCTTCTTATTGAGATTTTGAAACTGTACAGATTAATGCTAGCGATGATAGGTCTTCTTCAACGATCGAAACTAAAATTCTTGATGTGGTTCAGATGAACTCTGTGATGGCTGACTCAAGACCGAAATGCCTGGTCAGTTACATTCCTTCCCCTTGTGCTTGTTTTTCTCTCACTTGGGACCTGGATATTTAAAAGAAGACACTGGTTTCTCTATAGGTGATTGATGAAATAGATGGAGCACTCAATGATGGAAAAGGTGTGGTGGAGGTTCTTCTAAAAATGGTACTTGAATGGCATTCTGATCTTACATCTTCATGTTTTATTAATACTACTTGAGGCCACCCTTTTCCCTTGCCTATTTTCTGTATTTTTTTAAATTCTTTATTGTAATTTCCATCCTCTTTATCACTGAGTTCCCCTTGAGACCTCTGAACTTCTTGGTTGCATTAGATTGTGCTTTTATAATTTTTCCTCATCAAAATGAAATGTAGCAGGGGCACTGAATTATTCATTGGCCACAGTTTAATTTTGGAGACCACACTCTAGATTCTGATCCAAATAATATATTTGATATATTGTTCTCCTCTTGGACTCAATGCTAGTGCTTCCTGTTTGCCCTACCTTGAAGCTGGAAAACACATGGTTTATTTTTACCAATATTATAGAATTCTAGAATATACATAAACTTTTAGACATGGAAGGAATCTGCCACAAATTCTCTTCTTAAGGTCATCTAACAATTAAAGTGCTATTCATTCCATGCAAGTTGTCGTAACTCATAACTCCTTTAGAGGCAGAACCCCGATGCAAGAATAACCTTTCTTGTAGCATTAAAATATAACAGGCTTCTTAATTTGTGACCTCTAGTATTGTAATTGATTGAAGCTGATTTTCACAAGTACATTGATTTATAATATACTCCCTATTCTTTAATCTTCTTAATAAAAATTTATCTCTGGTTTTCCTGATAAAATAGCCATAAGATTTCAGAATTGTAGTTTTGAGAGTTGGAAATTCCATATTGATACGTTATTCTTGTGATCCATCAACACTTCTGATATATAATATTACCTGCTATGTAGTTTGAGCGCTTTGTGGTTTTACCATCTTTTGGATTTAATATGTTCATTCAGGTTTCTTCTGAAAGGAAGTCAGATACTGGGAAGGAAAATGTCACTAAAGGAGAGCAATCTGGAAGGGTATCCTCAAAAAAGGGGCAGAAAACAGCATCTCTGGCAAGACCTGTGAGTTTGAAGTTGTCATGGATAGTTTATTTTGTAATATCTCTGTTTCCTTTCCCTCTATATCCTTTGAAGTTGGTTGTCTATGTAGGTGATCTGCATATGTAATGACATATATGCACCTGCCTTGAGACCATTACGTCAGGTTGCAAAGTAAGTGTTTCTTACAAATATTGCAGTGGCATACTTCTGGTAAAGTCTATGAAGTTATCTTATGGAATCTCAATGCTTCCTATATTCAAGTTCTTTTAAATATAGTTTAACTGAAAATTTTCTAATCTGGTATCAATCTTGGTTTGAATTGAATCAAAGCTGCAGTGCATTTGTATAAAAGAGTCTATTTATAATGTTCTAATGTGTACTTTCTTCTGAGAGAATTGCAATGTAACAATGTGGAAGAGATCTCCTGAATCTTGGAATTACCATTTTTGGGAAGTTTCATCAAACAATATCGACTTATTCCGGGCTTACAATTTTATGACTTGACTTTCTCATTTTCTGCAACCTGAGTTACTGAATGATATATCAGTGCGAAGATGAAAAAGGATTCAATATTCTTAACCCACTGTAATATAAGTACCTTTTTCAAGTTACATTCAATACAAGGACCTTGTTTAACCAATCTGACTTTGTCAATTCGGATCTCCGCCTTCAGGCAATGTTAGATTTAGTTGAAAACATAAAATTGTCTTCACTGTGTCAACCTTCTTAGTTCGAACCGTGTACATCAGTTCTTGGCATAGTTATATGAATTACTTGGAGTTTAGGAGTTTCAAATCATTATATTAACATGTACATGCTCTTTTCACAGGGTCCATTTATTTGTTCAGCCGACAGTCAACCGTGTTGTAAGCAGGTGATGGCTGCCAATGATTTATTCATAGCTCTCTCATTTTCTATCATGTTCTTGGTAAACAAGTTAATTGATCGGCCAATTCTGAGTATCCTTCCCTAGCTATAATATTGAAAGTTGTCATATGCAAATTCCCATCCAAAAGAATAGTATTTTATCATATCTGAAACAATGCATTGATACGATCTGGAAATAAGACTTCCCCGCCAAAGTAAGAAAAAAATGACCAAAACTCTAGGGACTTCGTTTTATTTAACATCAGCCAAGGAGAATGCTCTAGAAGCTCCAAGAATCCTCTAATTAGTCAAAATCCTCAATAAGGTCTAATCTTAGTTTACCGACTTTTTGCTTATTTATTGATACTCAACGTCTACATTAGACAACACTTTGTTGTGAAAGAAGATTAAAAGCCATATTTGTTAGTCCTCTGAAATAAATTAGCGCTTTTACAACACTAATTTTATGAAAATTGGGCATCACAGGCTCAAATATATATGTAACAAGGAGGGAATTAAGACAAGCTCCATTGCACTTTCCGCACTTGCAGATTACACTGGTGAGTTATAATCCCTATCAGATATGCGACGAGCTTTAATTTTTCTGATCCTGTCTTTGATTCTTGTAGTCCTATAAGACTTTATAATCAAAATACTACAATTGGTTTGCAATATGAAACATCTACAAAGAAAATTTCTTGCCTTTTTTTTTTGTTAATTTCTACCCATTTCATTTTAACTTCACAGAATGTGATATACGCTCTTGCCTGAACACCCTCCAGTTTCTCAACAAGAAGAGACAAGTTCTTAACGTGGTGAGCCTTTGATGTGAAATTCATTCTAAACTATTTATTAATTTACTAAATCTCCCCGGTAATGCCAAATATAGGTCAACTTTAATGTTTATGAGTTGGTGATTCTGTTTTGACATTGACGGTAAATTCCTCTGGGAACTGCAACATTGGTTTTTGCTCCCTCTGTTTTTCTTAGTCTCATGGATATTGAGCATAACACGATACCCATTATCATATATCCGAGAACAATGAAAGTTACTGAGTAATGAATTCAGCCTGAAACCATAAAGGAAAAACTTTAATATGAGAAGGGGCATTGGTCATGAACCATAGTTCAGTATTGTTTTTCTAGTAAATCAAGCCCCTATATTAGTCATTTCTACAATTATTTATTAGCTGCACCGATATTTTTAATCTCTTTTTGAAGGATCTCGCAGAAAGACATCAAATCTGGTTATGTATTGTATCAATATACTGGCAAAGTAACGAGTAAATGAAAAAATTATTTCACCATTGAAATTTGCATTAAATCCTAAACTCTTGATTGATTTTCAGTATTCTTTTTAAAGGCATCCCACACAACAATTCTTCTTATCAAGAACACTGGCCAGTTCTTGTGCTACCATCTTGATTTTTATTATGGTGGTTCAGGGGAGATTTAGTACTTTTTTAAGGATGATGATGATGCTCTCTCTCTCTCTCTCTCTGTTTTTTTTGCTACTTTAATTGACTGACAGTGTTTTGTCTACTCGGCCTCAGCTGGAGATCAGCTCCCAGGTGGTTGGTCGAAAGGACATGTCAAGAAGTGTTTTTGATATTTGGAAGGAGGTAACATAAATATTGTACATTCCATAATGTGTTTCCTAACTATTCATCCCTTTCCAGCTTCTTTATTTGTGAGTGTGTGCTATTTTCTCTGTAGATTTTCCAAAAGAGAAAAATGAAGCAGGATAGAAAATCTAAAGGTAGCTGTGGCAGCTTGAGCAATGAATTTGACTCTTTGCTCTCCCTTGTATCTAATCGGTAGACGATCAATACTTGAAAACCTCATTACTCATTCTTCCTTTAGTTTAAACCTGCCTCTTTCTAGCTGTAATACTTCCTGTATGTGCAGTGGTGATTATGATGTGATTTTCGATGGGATCTATGATAACATCTTGCAGCTCCATTACCATGATCCAGTGATGCAAAAAACAGTAAGCCTTGGCTCCATTCTTTTTTGGGCGGCTACCATATCTAACTATTTTATCTCTTACCTATTTAAATCATTATTAAATTTGACTTATTTGCAGGTCAAGTGTTTCAATAGTCTTGGTGTTTCTGATGTGATTCACCAATACATTATGCGTTCACAGCAAATGCCCCTTTATGGTAAGCACGTGCCTAGCTGTCTTTCCTATGAGTTTTCCCAATGCTGAAAAAGTTTTGAATTTTAACTTCTCATCTCATTTTCCACTTCTCTTTTGAGCAGCATATCAGCCTTGCATTGCGCTTTCTGTACATCGACAGGTAGCACAAATTCAAAAACCAAATATTGAGTGGCCAAGGTCTTATCAAAGGTATTTATAACTCCACTGTATTTGGCATTTGATGTCTAACATGTGCACTCACTTTTATACTATTATCATATCTTTTGCAAATCTTTAGATACCGAACTGTATTGATGGAAAAGATGGACAAGTTAAGGTCTTGGCAGAACAAAATTCCACCACATATTTCAAGGCACTTATCCACCAAATCTTTCGTAGAAGACGCTGTTTCTCCCATCTTACATATCATCTCTCCAACTCTAAGGCCGGTAATCTACTTGCACTTATTTACAAATTCATTTAATTGGTACGGTCCCCCCCCCCTTATTCTTTTGAGCTGATTTCCTCATCATCACTTATTCTTTTGAACGAAATTTTTCTCTTATTCTTTACTTGCATTTATTTACAGGTTCATTTAATTGGTACGCTTTCATACTGTCCTCCCTCTCCCAGTCTGTTATGTTGCACCTTTTTTTTCCTCTGCATAATGAAAAACTAGTTCTTATTTCCATTTATATCTTGTTTTGAGTCTGTATGTCCCTGTGATAAAAAAAAAGAATTCTTTTGAACGAAAGTTTTTCACTTATTCTTTTGAGCTGATTTCCTCATTCATAATTTTTTTAATGAAAAGATTGTTTGTAATGACACAAGTTTTTTAAATTTTGTTGCTCTCCGATGTATTAATGACACAGCCTCAATAGCTCTGATTTTTTCTAAAAGTCTGAAATTCAATAACCTCCTTCTAAAAACAGCCCTCATGGCTATTTAAATACAAAAAAGCATTCTAATTAGTAAATTCCTAATTAAACTGAAAGTCCTCATCTAAATAGGAAAAAGAATCCAAATACACAAGGGAAAAAAACTACAGAGTAATTTCTGGACTGAATTTGGGAGTGTAGGGGAACTCAGATGAAGTGTCCTTTTCATCTCTTAGGTAACCGGGCCTTTAGAATGCTATGGAAATTTTTTAGCCTGATCCAACCTTCAAATAGTGCTTATTTTCTTTCTTTTGCTTGTTGATGTTCTCGTATAATTTGGAATTCTTGGTGCTTTTTCTCAGGTAGCAGTGCACTTATTAACAGAAAGAGAGAAGAATGATCTTGCTCAGTTAGTTAGCACAATGGTATCCTATTCCATGACATATAAGAATATCAAGCCAGATCCACTTGCCTGTAAGCAGGAAAACGAAGCTGCTTTAGATACCTCGTCACTTTCTGTTGATCCTCCCATTCATGAATTCATTAACTTCAAGGTCTGCATTGTTCTTTGTCTCTGCAAAGCCAGTATAATTCCATATCTCATGTTTGTTGTCTGCTTGTCTTCTTGGAATTAACAGGGCTATAGTTCTTGTCACTATGCACTTCCCTTAGCCGTGAAGCAAGTTTTGGTACATGAGGTGAGTGACAGTAATTTCTTGCTTATTAATGTAGTTTTCGTTTAACAGCATGATCACCTTAAGATCCAAAATTTAAGAAGGCAAAAGATCCTAAGTTGGTTTATGCAGACTGTAATGATAATCTAAATGGTTGCCTTGTTCTTTTTAAGTAGATTTGGATTTGTTTGCAAGCAACTTATCGCTGTTGCAACTTTTCTATAGTTGGACTTCAATAGAGGTGTAGTATTGAAAGGTATATATGGTCCAAATGGATTCTGATAATCAAAAGAGCAAGCACATGTAAAAAAAGCTGGTTTTGTCCGTTGTCATCATCTTATCTTTAGTCCGAATCCCATGCTGATGTATGGTTTACTATCGGTTTAGTTACCAGTGTATCTAAATCTGTTCCCTGTCTCAGCCCTTTGACTTGAAATGAAGTCTTAGGACACTGCTTATACTGCAAGCATCACCAATCTCTCAGTTAGATATTCATGCTTTAGCATTTGTTGAAGTCAACCATACCACGCATCTTTTATTGGACATATAAACAGGGAGGACACTGGTGTCATCACTCTTCACCCTTCACATATCATGGCTTGTCAATTTTATCATTAAATAACATATAAAATGTCACTTTGATGCGATATAGTAGAAATCTTTCAATGAATTGAAAGTTACAATTATTAATATTTATTGGAAAATGATAAGAGGCCGGCTATAGGGAACAAATTTTGCTCCTGAAATAGGAGGGCAAGTGAGGCCATATTAGTCTACTGTGAGATCTGAAATCTTTCACGTGATTTATGTTTTACTTCTTGATCTCTCATTCAAGAAAGAGCAGTTTGTCATGGTTGTCATTTCTATTTTTCTTAACATGAAAAGGAGTTCAATCTTGTGCTCGCTTTATATGGGTATTTGTCTCTTGGGAAACTTGGATCTTATTAGCTATTTTGTGGAGTGCAAAATTTAACTCTTAAAATAAAACTGTATTCCAGGTGGAAAAGCAAAAGATTTTGCAAGCAAGTAGATCTGTACATTTAACAGATGGGCACGACAAACAAAATATGTACTTGGCAGAGCGGGAGACTGCAGTGCAGTCAGCCAAAATTAACCATGCAGCTGCATTTTCTGGTAAGAGCATCAGCAATGAAAAAAGCATGATAAATTCCGGGCAATGTGTTCCAGGTGACGCAGCAACATCTCCAATCATGGATTCTAGTAGAAGGGGCTTGTCCAATGTAAAACTAAATCCTTCAGTAAATCAAAAGAAGCTTTCTAGAAGCTCTACCAGCTTCTTTGACAGGTATGAATGCTAAACAAACATCCAGTTATCTGTGCCATTATCTCAATGCTTGCAATCTTCAATTATATCAAGATCTTAACTTCAATTTTTGTGGTTTCTAATAAACTTTTCTAACATGTTCAAGCTATTCATATAATTATGTATCTTTCATCAAAGTGACCTATGTTCGGTCCAAAGTTTGCACAAGCTCATCTTGTTTAACAACACAGCTAATTATTGCAGTAAAACTCTGGCTAATGTGGACTTCTGCATAGCCTTGTTTATCACACTTGTACATTTTTAGCTGTTCTAGAGGTTACCTTTCGATGTAGATGTGTTTGATAAAAAGCAACATAATCGTCAATTCCTGTGATTCTAAACTAAAAACTGTATAAGAATTGCAATTCTAATGAGGAAACCTATTGACATATCTTTACATAATTCATGTTTCCTCCATCTCATTCTTGTACAAAAATATTATTCTATCGTAACCTTTCAATTTTTTCTATCAAAATTAATGGTCACATGCACTGCACTTGAAAGGTAGTCATGATCTGACTTGAATGCCTTGTCAAGAGTTATGGATTTTTTTTTTTAAATCTAATATTAGTTAATTAAATTTATTCTAAAATAGATATTTACAATCATAATATATCTTATTTTAAACTATATTTTATATTTTCATTTAATGTTTATCTTATAAAAAATAAATTTAATCAATTATTTAATTAATATGATTGTGCATTTTTTAAATAAATTTTAAATTAAATGACAAATAAATGTATTAATTTACAAACGAGTATATAAATATTTTTTTAAATAGCTTGAATTACAAATGACTTGATTTTGATGGGGAAAAAATGACATATGAGCATATTAGAAAATGTGGATAAACTCAAGGTTACGATAAATTGCTTTTTATAAAAGGGGTATGATTGAGAAAACGTGTGATATATTAGGATATGCTGATGATAAGCTCCCCTCGAATTTCTATTTATGAAGAAAACCATTTTTCGTCTACTCAGACTGATACTAGAAATAATAAAGAGTTAGCATGGTCAGGTTACATGGAAATAGTAACATATTTCTTTAGTTGCTGATATGTGTTTCTTCACTCGAACCAGGTTTAGGAAAGCAAACAGTAAAGGTTCTCAGAGTACTGACAGTGCTGGATGGAAGACAACAACCTTGGAAAGAGATTCACGTCCTCTGATATTCAAATTTAATGAGGTACGCTAACATGGTTGTTATTCATCCTTTTTGGGTTAAATCCCAGTAGCATATTTGCAAATTGCTAAACATTTGAATATGATAATAGATAGTTTGTCTATCCATGAGCTGCATAGGATCGGTGAGGCATAAATACGTGGGAGTTTTTTATTTGATCAACTTTACGGGGCAAAGAGGATAGAAAATGATTTTTGTTAGGCTTGACTTCACATTCAAGTTAAGAAAATGCAGGAGTCAACACCGAACTACATTTGTAACAACGTATTAAGTTTTCTGTTGCCATTCTCTACGATTAACGTAAAATGACTAGCCTGGCTGTGCAACATCAACATTTCTGGTGGAACCGGTAATGAATTGAGGTTATGTTTGATATGACTTTTACAAATTGATTTAAGCTGCTTCTTCTATTTTTTTTACTTCTTTTGACTTGAAAAGCTTAGAAGTATGTTGGGTTAAAAATAACGTTTGATTTAGTTCAAAAGCTGGTTACAAAATTGAGTAAATTTTTTAATTTAATCGAAAGCTGAAAATTTTAACTTTTGACTCATGGATTTTAATTTATTTTTCAAAATAGTTGTTTTGAGTCAGGTTTGTCAAATATGCTTCTAACTTTAAGTCATTTTAACTCATTTTTGCCACTAGTTATTTATGAAAAACAAATTGAGTTTTTACTCGATCAATATTATATTTCAAAAGCCATGCCAAAGGACTCCAGACATACTTCCAACTTGAAGTCAATTTTTCCCTGAAGTGAAAATAACTTTTGAATTATGGCTTATAGCCATGTCATAAAATAGACTCTAAATAAATACACGCAATTACTTACTCTGCAAATATATATGCCATACATGTTTTTGTTATGATAGTTTAACTTAAGATGGGCTTCTACAAATGCATAGTTTATTATAATAATTAGATAGTGGATCTTTTGATTGTTTGCCTTACTGGATGCTTTTATCATTGTCGTTTTGGCAACTAAAACTATGAAAAGCGATCAAATCTGCCCATTGTTTTACCATCAATGTTAACTCCATTTGGTAGCAGCTATCTTTTGAACTTTTGAAAAAGTTTTAAGAGCCAGCAAAATCCTAGCCTGTTTTATGACCATTGTTGATTTCACAGAAATTTCAATGAAGCTCACTGCTTTAACAACATATATTTGAAAAAAAATCAGATCACATGCTTACCGTATCCTCTCCCTCACCCTCTTTTCCCTATCTGTGCAGGGTTTTACAAATGCTGTAAAAAGGCCAGTACGAATGCGTGACTTTCTGCTATGATTAATTGCAGTGCCTGGAGGCAATACAGCAGTATCGATTTCACATCACAATGTAAAGTTCCATGTGTTCATTCTTTGCCTTCTCAAACTTGTGCAGTCCAGAATTTGTTTTATAAATTAACACATGAACTTTCTTATTTTTATCAGTGATTTGATAGGAGCCCAAATACACGTCTATATTGTTGTTCAGGTCACGGCAGTTTTGGTGATTTTAATACATGGAAATAGTAATGGGTTTGAGATTCACAGAGCTCGCCATCTCAATATATTGCAGCCGCCATAGTAAACGTGCCTTATCAACTGTTCTTTCATTAACTATATTTCGATGGCTAAAATGTACGGAGGTTCTTGAATCATTGGCTGTTTTGATCAGACATACATGAATTATGGGGTATTTGGATTGTTACCTCTATGATGTCTTGCCATTACTTGAGGTGAGACCATTACCAAAAGGAAGATTTCGTTCACGCCTGTTTATTCATACCAATTTCTGACTCAGCCTTCACTCTATTTCAGGTGTTTTAATGCTTGAAAATCTCTTACTTAAAAATCAAAATCCAGGTTCTTGTGTTTTACTCGAGTTTGAAAATGGTTTTTGATGTTGGAAAACTGTTTATGATGATGAAAAGATGTTATGGCCTTTTTGGAAAGAATTGGTGACCGGATCTATGGAGTTTTTTGACAGCCGGGAATGACAGATGACGGGTTCACGAAAGCGAAATAAAGGGGGTGCCAAGAAAACGACTGATTGCAGGACCTTCTAATCACAGTCAATAGCAAACCCTAAACCAATTGCAGGAAAAAAAAGAAACAAAAATCCCCGATATATTCGTGTCCTGTAAATAGTGAATTGACATGAATTTAGGTTTTCTGCACCGTGTTCAAGATAGTGATTGAAATGAAATATACAACTGTTACTGAACTCTATAACATGCTGGGTGGGATGTTTCCGAGAAAGTAATACGAAATGAAGGGACTACTAATTTTCTGATGCTAATCACGTCTACATTACTTTCTTTTGCCTGATGAAATACATCTAAAAAAAATACCCCATGAAAAAAAAAGTGCTTCGACCTCAGTTCTTGTTGTCGGTCATTATACCTCAAGTTTTCCACGATTTTCACTCGTGATTGAAATCCAAAGCAAAGACACAGTAATAGAAACCAGTCCTGACCAGACATACACAATTGTCGGCACTCTTCCTCTCCTTCCCAGCAGACCTTTCACGAACGGGTACATGTGAGACAGCACCCAGAAGCTGAAAAAGAGTCCTCCCATCAACTTGCCCCATTCTGGTATCTCACTGTATAGTGTCCTCGAGCACCCAATAACAATGGCTACGAGGTTTACTACTATGATGGTAAGTGGCATTAAGAAGAGACCTGTCCACTTGACGATATAAAGATCAGCGTAAATATCATCTTCATCTTCTCCCGCAGACTTTGAGGTTAAAGTGAAAGAAATCTCAACCCCAGCTACCACTTTTAGAAGGCCTTGGATCACAGCAACAAGGTGAGCGCTCGTGCCGCCGATAGCCCAAAATTGCTCGTTACGCCACCATTCCTCGAGCCCAACGCCGGACCATCTTATTTCAAGAAGGGAGATGAGAGTTAGTGTTACAGTGATGGTCAAGAGGTAAAGGAGGAAACTTATATCCAGGCTTTGAACAATGAAGGTTCCGGTGAAAAGGGAAAGCGCAGGGAGGAAGCAGTAAGTGACCAAGAAGAAGGAGGTGAAGGGGTAAATGCCAACATTGAGGTACGCAATTCGCTGCAAGAATTTCAGTCGCCGGCTTCCAAAAAGGGCATTGTTTTTGGAGAAAAAGATTTCTACCGAACCGGTTGCCCATCGTAGCACCTGGTGAAGGCGGTCGGTGAGGTTGATTGGTGCTGTGCCACGGAAGGCATCTCTCTTTGTTACGCAGTACACAGATCGCCAACCACGGTTGTGCATCCGATAGCCAGTCACCACATCTTCTGTGACCGAGCCATAAATCCAACCTATCTTATCCCCCCAGTCAGTCTTGTCCTCGTACCTGTGCTCGACATCAAAACACCACATTCAGAATTGGATTTCTGTGACTCAAAAATTAGGTTCCCGGTGCAAGAATCATATCGATACAGGAAGGTATTGGTATGATTATTACCAGCAAGAGATTACAGCGATTGCTTCAGCAACTGTGGGTGCATCTAGAGGAGGACGTGGCAGGAGAAGTGCACCGGGAGGCCTGCCATTCTTCACCGATTTGTGATCGGCGAGTGGCCGTCCTTGGAATTCAGCAACAGCTATAGACTCATTGAACGTGGCTGAATTCCCAAACTTCTTTGGCAGGTTCAAGTCAGGGTGTGATGTAAGCGGCTGAGCCTCTGACTCATCTTCTAAATGACCCGGAGCCCTTCTTTTCGTGCTGCCGAACATGCCCAGGTATTCGTTTGCCCTCGGTGGGAGGAACCCGTATAGTGCGTATCTACGAAACATGCACCCTGTCCCTACATACACCGGACCTTGAAGACCATCCAGTGCTCGCATACTTCCTGTTTTGTAACAAGGTAACGTTCAAGATATGTTGATGATGATGCCTCGAGGTTTCAAAACCAGAATTTCCGATTGATAATTGAAAACCTTTCAGCTGGTATGTTTTCTTATATTTGTATCTTTCTAAAAATGGTATATAGGAAAGTGCTTTACATATACATGGATAGAAATAAATAAAACAGTTTATTTAGCTTCTTCATGCCTGCTATAACTAGTTATTGCGGTTTTCTGCAATGCGTTGTATTTCATATTTTTCTTGTTCTGGTCTGTTTTAGCAGAGAAGTAGTGTCTTAGTCTAGGCAGAAAGTGAAAACCATATCATTTCAGGTCCTGAGTTAAACAAACAAAAACTAAACCTAGAAACAGATGGAGTGGAGGATCAACATGTTGGAAAAGTTCAAGGCATTCGTGTTTTCTGTAGTTCTACAAATATATTTTCATGGACAGAAAACCCCCACCAATAAGACCTGGAAGAGTATAGCCTGAAGTATGCTTAGCCATTTCAAAATCTCGAAGATTATTTTCATAACAAAAATGCTATCAATTTCATTGCAAATTTTTAAGTGAAATCCAAAGCATTACCATCAAAGAAGACAGTGTTGTGATTTGCATATCGATCGGATGGGTCGATCCCTTCAAATCTTTGTGGAAACTGGATGTAGCATATGCGGTCACCACCACGGTCCATCATAAAGCACATTCCCTCCCTTATAGCTTGACAATTGTAGAAATAATGATCACAATCCAAGTTGAGTATGAATGATCCATTTGACAATACAGCTGAAGCTCTAACCAGTGCATTCATGGCTCCAGCCTTCTTGTTGTGGTCAAAGCCAGGCCTTTTTTCACGTGATACATATGCAAACACTGGTATCCTGATGTCAACTCCAGTGAAATCTAATTTTTTCTCATCTGGCTGACCCATCACCTTCTCATTTTCTGGGACCTTGGTCATTACCTTCATGGTGCATGGTAACAGATTCAAGTTTCAAAAGTTAATTCCGCACAAGAGACATATTAGAGAAGAATCTGTTCAAGAAATATTAGACAGTTATTTTCCTCTTTCAATTTGTAGAAAAAAATTGTTGACGGATTGAGTAATGCATGCCAAACAACGAAAAATCAAGTGAAACTTCACTTTCCTCTTTTATGCTGATGAATGAGAGATCATTCCATACTCTTCATGCAATCACTTGAACCTTTTTCATTAACACAGGATCTATAAATGTGACTATTTATTGAGAAATCATTTAGAAGTGTAATCACCTGCAAGATTCCAGCATGGTCCCCCTTTTTGTGATCTGTTGTTTGATCTAGCCATGTGCCAGGCCACTGCGTGCCATCAGCCATCCAAGTAGCTTTAGGGACGTCGACAGCCCCCTCCGACGGCAACACACCACCATTCTTCTCCCTGGCGAGACTTTTGGCCTTCTTCAGCTCCATAGAGTTGAATGATTTGCTTCTCCTTCGTATTGCTTCTGGCAGACCATTGATCCTGACCTTGAACTCATCATACTCTCTCTTCATCCATCTGCGGTCCTTGACAAAATCAGGCCGTTTCTTGTTTTTAGTGTGGTCAGATTTTAGGTTGAAGTAACTATCCGGATTCCTCAGATCAATGTCATGTTTTCGACAAAATGGCACCCAAACCTGAGTGAACAATCAAACAAAGCATGCGTAGTTAGAGGGCGTAGAATCTATATGGGTGTAAATTCAATCACTAAACAAATATTCATGAAACCAAAAATTGTGTTTCGTTGGATGTAAGGGATAGTATTTTCTGAATTAAACAATATATTGTCCATGATGCAACGAAAAGAGTGGTATGTTTGAAACTGATCTTGGGATGATGCTCATTTAAACATTGAATGAAAGCACAGGATTGTTTATTGGTGTCATTTGTGTTATGGTAATGAAGGGCCACTAGTTTCAGTGAAAAGCAACGGTGCCAAATGCCTTCAATAGGACATATCAAGCAGGGAAAATCTCAGTTCTAGCTTTTAAAGGTTTTAGTCACTTCAAACTGGGCTGGTTTGTTTTGGTTCTTTTTCCCCCCAGTTCATTTTGGTGTTCAAGATTGTAAAAGAACCTCTGCAAATTTAACAGCTTCAGCCATAGCCTCGAAGGTGAGTATGGCACCGCCATCATCAGAAATGTAGCAGGAGAGCTTCTCAACAGGGTAGTCAGCTGCAAGAATAGATAAAACTGTGTTGGCAGTGACAAGTGGCGGTTCCTTATCAGGATCAGCAGTGGAGACAAAAACATCAACTCCTGGAAGGTCTGACCGGCCATGAGGGTTCGCAGGGGAGGGCTGCTCAAACTTGTCACGCAGAGCAGCAAGGTCAGTGGATCGGTTGATGGGATTGTACTTGGGAAAAATGTCTAGTAGCCATGAGAAAGCAAACCAAATCTCACAAACGATAGACAGGCCCCACAGCCACATGGCATCACGATTGGGGTTCTGGACTCTCCACCGAAGGAAGAAACATAGAAGTACCGAACGGATCATCACAAGTATCCTGTTCATACATAACTTATGTTTAGCAAATTCTAAGATAAATTTGACAATGATAAAAGCCTAAATACCCTCGTTAATTGAGCTGAAACCTATATATTATAAGGTCTAGCAGAATTAAAATCAAGGGTAAACTTGGCTTTCTGCAAAGATTTGTCAAGTGCTGAACATAAACTAGCTTTATTTTGTATTACAACCTTAGTGGTCTTTTAGTCCTGCAAAAGCTAGAGGTATTGCATAGGACTAGAAGGGCATGATACGATCAGCATACATTCAAGAAATGAGATTCTATCCACCATTTACCTGCTCTTGATATGTTAAATGCATTTGTCAGGTATAGAAGAGCGCACCTGTAAGGGCTGAGAATAGCTGCCGGAACCCTAATCTTCCTGGAGAGTGGTTTCCAAGGCTTGTCCAGAAAATCCGACATACTCAGCTCTGTATTCTGACCATACTTGTCTTGGTTTGACCAATACGCATTTCCAACTCCATAGGTTCCTCTTGTCTCAAACAACCACCTGTTATGATCAAAATCTCCTGTTTGGCTCCTCGACAATATAGATCTATTATTCGATTTCATTATCGACATTCGTCGTTCCATTTTTGCTTTGTCATTGTTACGTCCACTACCACCACGGCTTCCATAATTATCTTCTAGCTCTCCTGCCTGCCTGGACGCGTTCTGTGCGTCAGAACCAAAACGGCTCGTAGGCTCATCGGATTTATTTTCTGAGGATGGCCATGCAGGCTGGTTATCAGGGGTGGGGGGCATGACAACAGTGTAATTGATGTAGTCATTCTGTCCTGAAAAGTCACCAGACAAGTCCAAATCCTCGTCGTGTGAAAAGCTGACGATGCGTCCAGTAGATGTCCGGCGTGCAAATTTCACAGCCTGTTGAGGACGGCCAGCGGCTGATGCTTGTGATGACAAATTCTTCGCTTTAGGTTTTGTTGAGGTTTCCATTACATAAATGTTGTGGTATTGGTTACAAATTCCTCAGAAAACCATTGCATTTCTCGCAACATACATAGAAATGGTTTTTTGTTCTTGATTGAATTTCTTCCATGAAACTTAAGATTTCCATGCTGAAGATAGGAAAACCACATTGGACTCTACGGGCAAATGTGGTCCACAATTCTTTCTATTTTTTCTATTTGATGCAACGAACTTTGTTCCCTTATTTTAAGCTTAGCCTCTCTAATACACCTAGCTATAATGCGATTAATTAGGTGCAAAATAAATTCTTGACATCTCCTTCTCGTCTGTGGGTTACAAAGAGACAGAACAGACTGATAACACTGTGGAACGAAACGGAAGAACTCCCTGAATAGAAATTGAAGGGATAGAAATATCTGAATCCACTAGGCAAACCCTTCAATCCACAAGAACAAAGAGCAAAACCCACCTGTTTAAGTGACTAAACAGAAGGCATGTTTGATATTGACATGTTGTGCTGTGTTTTGGTCACTGTGCTCTGCTGCTCTGTAAGAAAGAAAGTTTCAATTTTTCTGATCTGAATTCACTTTCATTCATATTTCATCCCCTTCTCCACAATTTCTCCGTGTTACATTCTAGAGATTCTCCGTGTTATATTCTAGAGATTACATCACAATGTATATATGACACTTGAAACTACGTCACATATCTCAAGACAATAACTTAACCACGATAAACTCTCGAGTTACTTAAACCGGCTCTAATGAGCTAACTTATCAGTTAACTCTCCAGAACATAAACTTTTACTTTGTAAAAAATGATACCTTTTGAAAGTTACGTATACGGTGGTACAAGACTGGAGCATTTTCCCATCACAATTTCAGGATTTCCCGGAATGTAAAAGGTCCATAATCACTGTATTATTGAACAGTTAAAAGCATCTGTGACCCATAGCTGCTAACTAAAAAGCTGATTTAGGAGGATCGATGTGTTACCTGAATTTGCCGATGACAAATAGTCACTGTAATTAGTATTAAGTTACTTATGCACAATTTTACAAGTAAAATCATGATTTTAACAACATTTATCAGCAAATGCTACCATCATCTTCTCGGCTCCTGCTCTGGGCTAGGCACACAAGCCTGCCCTTCATGCAGTCCATGCACATGGGCCAGGCCTTAGCATGAACTTAGACCGCATCGAAGACCACCCACTGCAGGCCTGGTCTCTCTCTATTTTATTTTTTTCTTCTTATCCTTAATTTCGATGTTGATTAAAATTATTTTTTTATCCTTTTATAAGAGTACTTAAGAAAACTAGAAAATATTGTCGATGGAGAATTCTTTTGTCAATAATGGAGATTGAACTTGGTAACTGATTTAACATGAGATAAGCAAATAAAAATGCTAAAATAAATAAATTGCATCACATTTTTTTTTGTAAATATAAAACGCAGAACAAGTAAACGTTTTTAATCAAAAATAAAGCTGAATCATTAAAGTTTTCCGGAATACAAAGTCATCAAATAAATTTGAAGCATACAACCACATATATTTTGAAGCAGAGCTGGATAGAATTCTACAGGCAGTACATGGTTTACTTTCAGGGACATGGAAGCCAAAAGCTGACAGGAGTTGTATGCTACAAATGACATGGATCATTTGGTCGGGAATTTATTTACCCTCTTTTGGCCTAAACTCGATTCCTTCAATAATGAGACCATTTTTAGTAGTGTAATTATCAACCTCCCTTAGAGAAGCCACCACGCCGCCAGCATCTTCATCGTCATAGAAAAATTCACCCATCTCAACCTCCATCCACCCATCGCTTCTCTCCCGAGGCTGTGGGGACGTAAAATAGCCTGGAGGGACATCCAGGAACAAACGGAGCTTTTCCTCGCCCGCACTTCCTTCAAAGTGGACACTCAGTTCAACAAGTTTCTCATCAAAACCGCTTGTGGAATCAGTCAACTTAAACACAAGGTAAGCTGCGTAGGTAGTTTTGGGAGACAAAATTTTAACATCTATCCTCCCAACGACTTCGAGCCACCACACGTACCTAAGCTCGGCAACTTCAGCGAACCTATAAATTTATTATCACAGAGCAATATGGTTGTGAAAAATGACAAGTTGGAATCAATGCAGAAAACTAACAAGGAAATAAAAGATTTGCTATGTACAATAATGGACTCATGGATTTCGGATTCGAAGATGAGACCTCTTTGCACACATTAAATAATGCAGAAAACTATCAGCACCATTTGATTTCTTTTCCATGTTAGCATTCATGAACTTGTATGTTCTGAGAGAGAAGAAAAATTCTTTCCTTCTCTGCCAAAAAGGTTATTTGGTCAACATAATCACATGTATCAACCGATAGGAGCCAGCCGACTTAATAGCCCAGCAATTTCGTTGGAGGAAATTTCCTATATATAAAGTTCAGGGAGAAACACAAGGATTTGGTTAATCTACTAGGCACTAGGCATTTACAACCTCTTGTAAGATTGGGAATCAAATACAAAATAAAGCATATCTTCTTCGTGATACGTTTTGCTTTTCGTGGAATTTGAATTCCGATTCCTGTAATCTACGTTTTTTTATGAGAAGTCAGCATCACTGATGATAGTTGAATCTAGAAAACAAGTATAACAAAATAACAAGCATGTCTACAATCGCATGAGTTTTTGGTTTAAAGGGTAGAGACACTGATCCTCCAGTCTGTTTAACAACAGCACCCATACTAACAAAGAAAAAAAACCTTTAAACCATCTGGGTGTCCAGTGGTAAGAGTTTGAGACCAAATAATTTGCTCTCTTTGTGGTCTTAAGTTCGAGCTATGTGGTTGCTAATATGATGATCACTAGAGGCTTACATATTCGTTAACTTCAAGACCGGTGAGATTAGTCTAGGTGCGCGCAAGCTGGTCCGAACACCGACATTAATAAAAATAAAAGAGAAGAAAATACTTTCCCGTCATAAACTTTATAGGTCTATATATCTAAGAACCTGGTTTTAGTTCTTGACTAGCTATGTTCAAAACATCATTTGGTAAATATATCAGTAAAATGAGAGTTAGAGAGAGAGAGAAGAAACCTAGACTCATCTGGTAAGGATTTCCATGCCCAATAGGCAGGTACATCTCCCCAGATAATAGAAAGTGCTCTCGCTCCAATCATGTAACATTTTTTCCCACCATGCTTCTCCAGTGCAAAGCTCTGTTTTAAGTTAAAAAGAAAAAGGAACGTCTAAAATCATCATAGTATAACGGGAGCAAGAGAAAAAACCAATACTCCGCTGAAACATGCAGACCACCACACAGTGGCGGAGCTAAGATGTTTTGTTTGGGCGGGGGAACTCATTTGCAATACCGTAAACACAAATAAAAATTATACTTTAAAGAGATGCTAAACATCAAGACAAAGCTTTTGTAGGATGTATTTTTTTTTTATGTTAAAAGTTGGTTTAAAAGATGGTCAAAGGGTACTTTTAAGGTCAAATTCATTCGAAGACTTTGCTGAAAAAATTCTTCTACATAGATATTTTTAATACATAAGTTTTAACGTGTGTAATTTTAATTATGAAATTGATCTCAAAAACTTTTAATTAACAATTTTTTTCGAGTCTAAAATTGCAATTTTATATTGAAATATTTTAAGAATTAATTGTGGCTTATGTAATAATATATAGTCTGAGAAGTTAAAATTGGACTTACATGGCATTAAAGCTTTTAGAAAATAAAAACCCTATATTATATAGACTTTGGACTTAAATCACATGTGCACGCTCAAATTTAATCTTAACAACAATGTTTTTTATATTCATTAGCTTGAAATTCATCATCAAGTTATGAGCTTTGATGCTTATTTTATTTATTTATGAAATATATTGTATGCAAATCAATTATTGCATGCTTTGCTTTTTAAGACTCTGATTTTTATTTCTTTTTCTTGTTATAGTTTTTTACACACACGTGTCCTCTTTCATGTGTATTGATGTTCATGTAATTTTGTGAAGTTATTATTCTACTAGTTAATCAGTAATTTTGCAGCACGATTAATAATATTTTGCTCATAATATCTGGATCACATCAAATTAAATTAACTATTTGCAAATTATTTAATATTTTCTTAATTAGTCCAATATTTCATGTGCATTTGTTTCTTAAATTTTGACTCTTCCTGCAATTTTATTCCAAACTAGTTAGTTAGTGCTAGAATGTTTTTCAGGAATTCTTATTGCTTGACATTGAAATAAGTTTTTTTAGATTTTTATTATTTTTATATTAATATATTAAAATCATTAAAAACATGCAAAATAATATTAACTGAATATATTTTATAAGCAAATATATTTTTAAAACGCATCTAAAAATAGAAGTTATTCATTTATAAACACATCCATACTGTTGAAACTGATTGAATCTTATACGAAAAATTATAAAATTTCATCTTTTAGGATGGGCGAATCACAGGCAAAAATACATCGAGTTTCAAAATTTTAAAAAGTTAGAAAAACATTAAAGGATTTGACTTTGTATTTGCCGTGATTATTTTGTAAAGTTCTTTTCATGCTACACTTGCATTGCCACAGTTATTAAATCTAATATTTTAGATTAAAAATTATATATATTATTTTTTAAAAACATTAAGAATAATTATTGAATCTTAACTAGATTAATCAAGTCGACAATCAATCCTTTTTTTATTTATTAAATCACACCAAATTAACCTTCTTGAGTTCTATAAAAATTAAGTCAGACATGATTTTTAATTAACCAGATACTAGACTGTCCAAGTTTTATATCTAAGAAAATAACTTTTCAAATACACAATAGATATACTTCACACCATGTTTGGAACCCATTCCATGACTTATTTCAATAACTTTTCAAATACACAATAGATATAATTTAAAATAAAATATTTTTTTTTCAAAAGTAATTTTGAAACCCACCTAAACCTCTTCGTTTTCTAGCTTTACTTTCTCTCTTCGATTGGTGGTGTCTTTTGATGCTCAAGGAGGTCGATCGGTGTAGTTTTGAGGCTACTGTTTTTGCTACTACCATGAATCTTGATGAGAGGTGTTGATCCATTTTATAACACGTACGGTTAGTATACTTGATTTGGGATCGTCCGATGTAAAATAATGTTATTTTGAAAATAATATTTTCTTGAGAAAATCACTCGAGTTCCAACGGAGAAGTTAGTAAATTTAAGTTTTTGATTGAATTATACTATGCAAACTCACTTTATTTTTCTGATAAGAACTCACTTTAATGTAACTCGAATCAAATCGTGTGATAACAGTAATTTGTAAATGAAGAATCATCCTTACCATGATACCATCGTTGATGAGGATGGGGTTATTGCAGTGATGGAAGTAAAGTTCCTTCTTGGATAAACCGGCCAGCTTCGAGGACGATGAGGCTGGCGCACTGGATATGATTTCAGCATAATCGGGGGGCAGAAATCGTTTCCAAACGGCATCAGAGTCTGCAGCAAAGTGGAAGTTACGAGAGACCAGAGCAGATCGGCAAGCATCCGGCGGCGATGTGAAGGAAATGATGTGGGCTAGGCACTCCTCTGGGAAAACTTCGGAAATATCCATCTTTTTTCGAACTTCTTTTGTGTTTTCCCCAGATGTATGTTCTTGCATATTATATACTTGTAGAGGTCTTGTATACTTCTGTGTAAGAATCTCTTGGGTCCTTCACATTGTTGATTGCCCAATTGATACCTCCATCTATTCAAATTTTTATCAATCACCCCCCTGTGATGTATAATTAATTAACGATCCGTTAAATAGAAATGTAGGACCACTCGATAGTGGAGGACTTGATTGAGACAGACATGATAGTTTAGGAGCAAATATATTATTTCCTCTAAATTATAATTTCCACATGCGCGACCATTCCAGGTATATACTTTTATACAGCGACTGCCGCGTGAATTTCTGCCGGTACATCCCATGAAGAAAAACCAAGTCAACAGCTGAAACACTCTAACAGGGCAAGGAGTACACGCGGTGCTTATGTAGCTGGGCAGGTGAGAGCAAATTACGAAGTAATTTTTAAATTGACGTGACATCTCTAGCTTCTCTTAAGATGGGTTTCACGTGTAAAAAAAAAGACTTTTATTCGAATGCACATGACAAGTCACCGTGTTTAAAAATAAAAAAAGACTTTCATTCTAACCTAAAAAAAATCTTTAATCAATAAAAAATATCAACCCAAAATAAAAAATAATAATCACAGGTTCCTGTATGATTATTTCTGGTAATATTGGGGATAAAAACATTTAAATGAAACTCATCTGGTCAATTAAAACCATTTGACATCAAGATGCGAGTGTAGTTAAGACTGTTTTTTAAAGTGAGTTTCGTTCAGAAATGCATCAAAATATTATTTTTTAAAAAATATTTTTGATATCAGCACATAAAAATAATATAATAACACATAAAAAAATAATTTAATTTAAAAAAAAATTAAAAAAATTTCGAGACACGGCGCAAAATACTCCTTACCTTTTAGTTTTTGAAACATGCACAAACAACTTTCTCTGCAGTTACTACTCTGTCATGTTTCTCTGCAGTGATTTTTTTTTTGTAATAAATCTTTTGATCCCAGGAGCAATGTGATTTTTTTTAACATATGTGTTAATATTATCTAAATTAATTCAACATGCTGAATATAAAAATATGGACTAAACAAGTGCCTCGTATTTAATCATTGAAGATTTAGGATCCAGAAATAAAATTACTGGCACGAAATTGAATTTAGCATTACTTATTTGATCATTTCGGTTGATCGAATTAATGAAACAAAATATCTGAATTAATTGAAATTTTATTAATCATAGAAGTTGCTTGGTTTGTTGGATAACGGTGAGCAATAAAATAAATAAATTACACTCTTAAAGCATAAATTGTCTTAATACATACATAATTTTATATAAAAAAATAAATTAAAAACAGCTAGTCAAATAAACAGTAAGTAAAGCAAGAATGGAGGGTGGAAATACTAAGGATGTAGTTTCACTGTTCAGGTTCTAGATCTGCTCTTTTTATCGATTCAATTTTGATAAATTTTAGGGTTAATTGAATTTTTTTCAAAATATATAAAATTAATTGAAAGATAAATAAAGTGATCTGAACATATGATATAATAATATATTATAATATAAATAAATGGTGTGGCTAAAGACACGATAGTGGAGTCTAGAAACCTCGCATAGCAGAGGCTCTAACCCTTCAAATAGTTCTAGAAAAGCTTCAATCACAGAGCTAAGGCAATGCCATTATGGGATCTGATGCCAAAAACCTAGTAGCTGGGATTGGTTACACAAGCTTATTGCAAATTGATCTCAGAATTTGGTTTGATTTTACAACTGTAGAGGATTGATTGATTGATGGGGCAGATATGGTTAAGGTTGTCTGCTGTAATATATTTATAGTAGAGATTAATTTTTGAAGTAAATTTTACTTGAAAACATATTAAAATAATAATAATATGTATTTTTTTTAATATTAATATATTAAAATACACATGATAATATATAAAAATAAATTAATTTAAAGTTAAAAAAATAATAAAAAAGGTTTTAATTAAAAAAAAAACACAAGGACGATCCCCATAAATCATAAGCTAAACAAAAAACTCACTTGCTTTCCTCTATTTTTTTCTTCTCCTTCGCAAATCAAATCTCCAAATAGGTATTCTCTGTTTGATTTTCTTACTGTTTTTCCCGTTTGTATCTCGAGAAAAATGAAGGAAATTAAAAAAAAAACCCGAAATATTCGATGATTTTTTTGTTAATATTTTTTAGACTCGCTACTGCAGACGGTAGATTTTGTTTTCCGTCTTCGACTGGCGTTGATGTTTTTGTTATACGCGCTTTTCTTATTTCATTTTTCAACTAATTACATTATTAATCTGATTATCTTTGTGTGTGTGTGTGTGTGTGTGTGTGTGATCTCTCTCTCTCTCTCTCTTTTAAATTAAATTGTAGTTTTTGGCTGGTTTTAATTGGCATAGCTCTTAATTTCAGGGACCAGTGTAGTTTAGTTTGGGACTTAAGTGAGTGCCTTTGCAACCTTTGTTATTGAAATTTTAAGTGACTTTGTAATTCCTTATAATTTAAATAAATTTAGTGTTGACCCGGCTCTCTTTTTTGTGTGTGTATGGATTCAGTTAACAATCATGGCAAGAAAAATGCTTATTGATGGGGAGGTGAACCATACTAACCAAGTAGAAGAAGAGGCCCACTTTGATTTTGATTTGTTTGTTATTGGAGCTGGGAGTGGTGGTGTTCGTGCTGCTAGGTTTTCTGCTAATTATGGAGCTAAGGTATACTATTGTGTTCATGATATTGAGGATATTTAAAAAAAAATTAATAATCGAAGAAAACCTTTCATGGGTTTTTGATGGGGTTTGAGAAAGCTCTTGTTATTTATTTATTTGCGAATATGGTGTAATGAAGTTCGACGACATGCATATACTACATTGTCATTTGCTTTATGGCCACTTTATCAGAGAATAGAAGAAACCAGGTTGGTGCGTTTTTGTTAATCGGGTTTATGATTATTATTTTTTGTTTTTGCTGTTGTTGTAAAGGAATAATTGTTTTTGATCTGATTAATGGCGTTGCTTGATTGATGGAATTAACATGATATTGACCTGTTTTGATTCACTCGGGAAACCGTGTCAAACTGATTTCACAAGTTATTTTTTCTTGTTAAGTGAGAAACTTTAGCGTTCAGTGATATTAACAATTCACTTTTCTGTGAAACCATGATGGATAACTGCTCACTAATGATACCTAACATTGTGTTTCAAGGTTGGAATTTGTGAACTTCCATTCCATCCTATCAGCTCAGAAGTGATTGGAGGGGTTGGTGGAACGTAAGTCCATTTGAGCTCTTAATTTTGCCTTCTTAGCAAACTATCCCTGTTGCTGTCCAGCTTAAGTTTTACAATGTTTTAATTCAAGTGGGAGCTAAATAACATCTGGTGCTATATGCTTCTGTTTTATCTCCTTTTTTAGGGGGAGATTTATCTGACAGTGGTGTAATGCTGAGATGTTAATTATTTATGGTTCAGTTGAGTTCTTTTGACAGTTATTTGAGTTAACTCTAGAATAATTTAACGAAGAAAAAATGCTTTTGACATTAAATGACCTTTAATGGAATGTTACCTCTACGTTCATTTGTTTGACTAAATAAGAGATTTGGTTGCATTGTAGTTACAAGTTAACAATATTAAGCAATGACACTAGTTTTCACCGACATGATTTCTAACTAGTGTTGCTGAATTTTCAATTTCATGGCCAATTGATGAATATTTGATGAGTTTTGAATGGTGAGACATGCTCTTGATACTCCTCTATGATGGTAAAGGAAGTTTCTTGTTATTATTGAGAAATTCAAGAATTGTGACTTTTGAGGAATGTGAATTGACTGATGTTGAAACCTAATTTAAAATCAATGGTTTGTCCTCATTTGGTTTTGCAGGTGTGTTATTCGTGGCTGTGTTCCAAAGAAGATTTTAGTTTATGGAGCAAATTTTGGAGGTGAGATTGAGGTGAGGATACATACCAAAATGAAACAATCAATTTACTGAATGTGTTAGTGGCCATCTTATAGGGTTTTTTTTGAGTTGCAAAGATGAGAGTGAAGAGAATGTTCATGACAAATTGAGAACCTTTTATGTGGGATATGATCATCTGAGAGCATGTGGACATTGGACTGTATGCTTCTATTGTTAAATATCTCTGAAATTGATTGATTTCAAAAACATTAAGTTCCACTTAAACCGAAATTTGACAACTCACATTTGAAATTGTTTGAATGGTCAACGATTCCGGTATATTTTTTGTTATGCAAAGCAATGGTGCATGTGTAAAGTAAAGCACAATGAATTATGTAGAAATTTGAGTAGTGAAGATGTTTGATTTGTCGATACTACCATGTCATATCAATGAATTTTCTATCAAATGTAGACTTTAATATGTGAGGATCTATGTGGTTGGGAAATTTGACAACTCACATTTGAAATTGTTTGAATGGTCAACGATTCCGGTATATTTTTTGTTATGCAAAGCAATGGTGCATGTGTAAAGTAAAGCACAATGAATTATGTAGAAATTTGAGTAGTGAAGATGTTTGATTTGTCTGATACTACCATGTCATATCCAATGAATTTTTCTATCAAATGTAGACTTTAATATGTGAGGATCTATGTGGTTGTGGGGAAATTTTCCTTTATGGTCTTTTTGGGTGAGTTTAGCTATATTAAATGGTATTTGGTTTCATGAATGGAGGTTTTTGTTTTGTAGGATGCCAAGAATTATGGCTGGGAATTGAACGAGAAAGTGGACTATAACTGGAAAAAACTGTTGCAGAAAAAGGTTGGTGGCCCTATGAGTCTTGTCTTCATCTTTATGATGTTTGCATTATCTTACATGAGGTCAAGTTGGAATTGTTTCCTTCAACTTCATCCTTGTTTGCTTGAAAAAGGGAAAAAGATGAAGTGATTTATCACTCCACATTTTACTTCCTATCCTTCAATTCAAACAATGTTTAACTTTGAAGGAGAAATCTATTTCTTAGAGCATTTAGATTCCATTTGTCCCATGTGTCGCAATGATGTTTTTCATGCGGCCATCCTCGAGGAAATGACTTTTTTTCATAATCATAAAATTATGATTAGAATTTTTAGAAGTCGTCATCTAATATTAAGTAACTAGAAACCTAATGGTTTGCGAGAGTTTGAGTAAGGGGATTTGTTGTGCAAGAGAAAGACGTTTCATCCCCGGTGCTCCCTACATAAGTTAAACTGCATTGTTGTTTGATTGTATTCCTAGGTCAAATAACATTTGTTCTAAAGTTCAAAGTAGACCTCTCTTCATGAGTGAGTCTATCTCATTGGATCAAAAACCTAACCGTTCTAAGGTCTAAATTCTAGCACCACAATTCTTGTACTTTTAATATCTAAATGTGTACTTTACAATGTAGTTTTACACCCTAAATATCAAAGTCTACAACTTAATTCTAATCAATGAAGTGAACAGCATGGTTGTCGAAGATTGTTGATATTTTGGCGAGATCTAACGGAATAACCATAGATTAGTTGATGAATCTCATTGGTGTCATTAGAGAAACATGTAGAAGAGATGCAATGTTTGTTTTGTGAAAATATGCTAAAGAAAAAGTTTAGGATTCAGCTTCATGCAAGAAAATAAAACATGTTTTAAGAAATTTCAAAGAATCAAATATTTTATGTTGAGTCTTTATAATACAATGTAAGCATACAAACCGACATTGAAATCAAAAATCATATATTTTTTTTGAACTATCCATTTTTATTTTATTTTTCCTTTTAAACAATATTATTTTATTATTATATAATATAATATTACATTGGGTTGAACCGGGTTTGGCCCAAAATATTTGGGCTAGACCCTTCCCAAGCCCAACAAGTAAAATAAAGGAGGTTTCCTTGGCTGTCAGATTGGACAACTTAGGGTTACCCGAGCTGTCACATTTGGGGCGGTTGTAGTGTCAATCCGCCGACACTGACCATACCATAATGTAGGAAAATGTCATGTCATCATTTTTATATATTATTTTTCAAATTTGGTAAAGTATAAAGGCATCAAATGCACCTTCATATTAGACCCACGAATTGTCTTTTTAGGTGGATAAGGAAGAAGACAATGAACAGTAACTAGACGACGTCGTTTTATACTAGGATTTTGGGCCAAAGTTCAGTTTGGTCCTTCAATATTTAATTGATCAAATTACACCCTATATTGACTCAAAACTTTCAATTTCTTTTGATTTTGCCCCGTACAAATTTCAATGACAGTCCTGCATTTACGAGTTGTTTTCACTCGGGTCCTTGGTCTCGGATATATACAATCTGACCTCAATTGACCCTTAAAACTTTTATTTGCTTTTAATTTCACCCATGTTTTGGCCAATTGAACCCCTATAATTCAACGACTTTTACAAAATGGTTCTTGACTGCATATTTCTTCAATTTTGCCCCTAATTGACCCAAAAACATTGATTTTCTTGCAATTTACCCCTAATTTCAACCAATTAACTTGGTAAAAACTAAATGTGGTCTCCAAAAATTCTAATTTCTCAATTAAGCCCAAACTAAGCTTCCAAACTTAATGTTTCACCACTTAAGCTTCTAATAAAATTAATTTGACCAATTTAAATATAATTAAGTTCATGCACTTAATTAAAATTTTCAATTGGATTCTAAATTAATTTTTGATCATAATTAAATTTTAATCTGGCCCATGATTAAATCAAATTACCCTATTAAAAAATTTAATTATGCTTTTGAACTTAATTTTTATGCAGATGTATCCGATAACTATTTATTTTAACCTTGAATCTGTATTTTTTCTTCATTTTTGGCCACTATAGATGCATGGTCGGGCTTTCAAATTTGTCTAAAATTTTCAACTTGATTTTTCCATTACGTCAGCTCTCTTTTTATTTTATTTGTATTTTTTATTTTGAGTAAATTTTGTAGTAATCCAAAAATGGGTTATGGCACCATGTTTAAGATTATTTTCTTCTAGATATTCTTGGTACTTTTTTTGGCTATGTCTTGCCATAACCTAGAATAGAACAGTTCATGATTGTGAGTATATTGTCTCATCTATCTGCTGGTCAAAATTGCAGACGGATGAAATAATCAGGTTAAATGGAATTTACAAGAGGTTACTATCTAATGCCGGGGTTAAACTGTATGAAGGAGAGGGAAAGATTGTTGGTCCTAATGAAGTTGAGGTGACACAACTAGATGGGACTAAATTGAGGTATTTAGCAAAGCACATACTGATTGCAACTGGCAGTACGGCTCAACGGCTGGCTATTCCTGGACAGGTTAGTTACGTGATTTCTTCTTGAATGAACAGGAATCTCTGATGGGTATTCCGTGTCCTTGTGCATTTAAAACCTCAATTCATTTAACAGTTAATATCCCTGTCTGTTTTGTTCTCTTGAAGAGCCGTTGTTTTCTGATTATTAATTTGATATAGGCATGGTATAATATTCTTCCAGGTACCTCTTGTCCTGTCTTCTTAGGTAAAATGTTTTAAGAAATCAAATTTATGTTTCATTACTGAAGCTCCAAGGATCATAACTTGTAGTTTCTGCTAAAATAGCACTCCAGGAGGATCTGATAAAAAAATTAAATTTTACTTAACAGAGAAAAACCTACGGATTTGATGTGCCATTTCTTTTTATATTGATTTGTCAAACTAGTAAAAGGTAGTTACTAATAATTTTTTTCTTGATGATTAAATTGAAGGATTGTTCTATAGAATACAGAGATAAACTTAGGCTGATGTTTATAGGCAGTTTTAAAGAAGTATTGTTCTTGTTGAGAAACACTTGTTTAGCTTAACAAATTTCTCTGTATTGTTACCACATATAGATGCATGCCTGAAAATTACATTTGTGTTCTTTATTCTCTTTGATAAGATTTGTTGTAGACTTGTAGTTGCATGGACTTGCCAATAGAAAATTAATAAATATGACATTCATGCTGTAATGGGGCAGCATTCTTCTTATTGAAAATCTTTCCTAAAGGACTTCGTTTGTTTCAACTAGAAAAGGAAAGCATTATTGCTAATTATTATATGGCATGTGCACTAATTGCTACTTATTATATCAGCATGCGATAGTGCACCTTATCATTTGTAACATGTGCCCGAATAATAGCTGGTCATAAATCTGACAACCTTGTTTCATATTTTTATTTGAACAACATTTCCTCCTTCTCAACATGTCAGTCTCTCAAGCCACCATGTGGATAGCATTGAGTTTTTTTTTTTATCATTTGGTCTGCTTTAATCTTGTGTAAAGCAAACTTACATTTAATTATGCTTCATTATTTTGATATCAAATGTATTTTTAAAATAATAATTTTTTGCCAATATACAGCAGTCTGAGAGATTGTCATGTGTTGGGCTGTGGAGTTTAAATTTTCATTTGCTTCTCAGGTTTTGATTTTCTGTTTCATTGTAAACTTCTGCTTAACGATCCATGTGTACCCATTGTGGTGCTGCCTCAGCCATCATTATCCTTTTCAAGTCAATTGTTTTCTAAACGCTACACTTTCAAAGCTGCCCATAGTTTATCCATTCAGATGCATGGTGCTCATCTTTCATTCACACAATTGATTCTTGATTGCAATTACTGCTGGAATTACCTAGTTGAATTTAATTTGCTTGATCACATGAAATATATCACTGGGTTCAAGTTATGTCTGTGGTGTAGATAGCTTCTTGTTGAACTTGTTTCTTTTGTTTTCTTTTTTCTTGCGTGCTTACCTATTTACTGTTATTTTTTTATTAAATAGGAGCTGGCCATAACTTCTGATGAGGCATTGAGTTTGGAAGATTTGCCTAAGCGTGCAGTGGTGTTTGGTGGGGGGTAAACTCTCCAAAAGGCTTTGCTATCACTGTGTTTTAATTTATCATTTTCTAGCATATGCATGATTTTGAATAATTTTTTTTTTTGCTCAGGTACATTGCTGTTGAGTTTGCTTCCATATGGCGTGGCATGGGTGCTACTGTGGATCTATTTTTCAGAAAGGAACTTCCATTAAGGTTATTATTAAGGCCTTAATGTTGTTTTTTTTCTGAACGACCAAATTGGTGTCATATAGTAGCACACACAATATATGTTTGCAAGTAAACTGTGTAAAGAATATGTTTTCAACTGGGGTTCTCTTTTAATGTTTTCTTGACGATACTTCCTGGTCTGAAAAATTCCTTGCCAGAAGAGTTTTGAGTTTTAACTTGTCCACGGTGGTCTTCCCATTTTAACTTTCTATAATGGTTGGAATTGGAACTTGTAATCTAGCAAATTTTGGTGTTTCATAGTTTAAGTGGTGATTGACACTCAAGTATGTTACTGCAGTTTTGTATTATGCTTTTATAGTGGTAATTTTAATCTGTCGCTAAGGAGCCAGATGACATTTTTGGTCCAAGCATTTTGAAATCTAGACCACAGTTTGTGTTTCTCCTGCCAGTATATCTGATAGCTATCTAGTGCAGGGGCTTTGATGATGAAATGAGGGCTGTGGTTGCGAGAAATCTGGAAGGAAGGGGAATTAATTTGCATCCGAGAACAAATTTGACAGAGGTACTCTCTTTTATTAGAATTTGGTGTCAATGTGCCACGAGTTGCTTTTGTTTGAAGCTATTTCCTCCCCCTGAATTCTGTTATTTGTTGCCTTTTTTTCACTTCGTGTTTTGACTGTTCTATGTTATTATGTTATTTATGGTGAACTGCATTGTAAATACAGTTGACTAAAACAGAGAAGGGAATAAAAATTTACACCGATCACAAAGAGGAGCTGTTGGCAGATGTTGTTCTTTTTGCCACTGGTAATAACAATCCTTGTTTAAACCACACATTGTGAAGAAGTTTCATTATTAAGCTTGTACTGTAAGGTAGTGTTTGTTTTTGCGGTCCAACCTTGTTTTGAATTTTTTTTTGCTTCAAATTATATTATTTTATGGTATTTTTGTATTGTTTTGATATGCTGATGTCAAAAATAAATTAAAAAAAAATACTATTTTAATGCATTTATAACCGAAAAACATTTTGAAAAGCAACCATGTCAAACACTACCCAAGTAGAAAGCATGCGCTGCTGTTTCCAGTCTTTGCAGCCATATGAACCAGAATGTAATCGTGGGGTAAAATTGCAATTTACATGTGTTTTTACTTGGTAGATTTGATCTGTCTGATCCTATGCCCTTTCTAGAAGTATTTGGTATTTTAATTTTTTTCAGGGTTAACTTGTCCAGATGTGTTGCCAGTACCATGGATTGATATATTGATGAAATGGTGATGTTCATGTTTGGGGACTGGAGATGCATATTATGAAGGGTTACAATACTCTGGATTGCTAAAGCGGAATGCAATAGGGTCACTGTAGAACAGGAATGACAATTTGAATTTATAATTTTTCTCATTAAGTGATTAAAATGATAGTAGTATAGAAGATAATAATTATCCATTTTGGAATGAATATTCCAAATTGAAATCATTGAAGTATAGGTATTTAAGGTAACAAGCATTGGCTTTTGGAGCCTCAATAAAAATTATAAGGTGCCTTTTCTTTATTTGCTATTATTGGTTTACATTATCAACAGTGTTTGTTTTGTAAAAAAAAATTTGTTCACTATTCATGACAATGAATTTATTGATATTCTTTTCTCAATTTTTACAGGTAGAGCTCCCAATACGAAGAGATTAAATTTGGAAGCTGTAGGCGTTGAGCTTGATAATGCGGGAGCTGTGAAGGTCAGTAACTTTCAGCTGTCACTGTTTTAATCATAGAGTATTATGTTATTAGTGCATTATGTTATTGTTATTATGTTGTTTTAATCATTCAGCATTATGTTATCATAGATGTTTTGTTTTCTGCTTACACTTCCTTGTACACGGGTATTTATCACACCTGCTGCTGGTTGTGGGATATGGGATGATTTGTTATATCCCTGATACAGGTGTAATCATTATTCTATAGTGATTTTTCCTTGCACCATCATGTTTGGCTGATTTGGGACAATTTTTTATGAAGAATATAAATCTTGAGTAAAAAGAGGCTAAACCTGGCCAGAAGATGTCGGAGATCCCTGCAATTGTGTTATGGGGCGGGGGTCTATAAAACATGAAAGTGTCGGAAATGCATGTATTTGCCACGTTGCATCTGATTGATCAAAGGGGCATTGATTTCCAGCAAGGTTAAAAACACATGACCTTCTTTAGGTTTCTGACCATGTAGAAATTATCTTGTGTTATGACTATTGAAAGATCTAGCCTCTGAGACCATATTTGCTTTGTTTCTCCACCATTTTCTTTATTTATTGTGTTTTTGTTATTTTTTATGGTATTTTCTTGTTCGCTGTCCACTATGAAAAAAAATATGTTTTCTTAATCTTGTTCACATTTCTACAAGTCATGGGTCCCTGCTGCTTTCTTGATCAGGTTGATGAGTACTCTCGCACCAACATACCTACCATATGGGCTGTCGGTGATGTCACAAACCGAATGAATTTGACTCCTGTGGCCTTAATGGAGGGAACATGCTTTGCAGTATGTGTTTCTTGTGATCTGCTTTTTGTTTCTTCATATTCACATCAATTGTTTTTTGCTCCTCCTCCCTCCCTTTTTGGCAACCATGTAATTCATTTGATATTCAGTGAATCTGTTTCTGATGTATTGCATGCAGAAAACTGTTTTTGCGGGGCAACCTACCAAACCAGACTACAATCACATACCATGTGCTGTATTTAGGTATCTCCTGTTGGATTTTCTTGGACCGTTCATTTTCTTCCACCATATCTTGTTTGTATTATGCTAATAGTTGTTTCAGTTAAATGCAAATGCCATCATCTAGATGGTGGTTGGAATGTATATGTTTTAGAACTTTAGACATCTGCAGGAATTGTCCTGCCCATAGAATTTGTCCATATCCAGAGCATGGATTTATAGAATGCGACTTTTACATTGGATCACATTATTATCTTTTACTCATTTGTGAAACCTAGTGAGTTGTTATGTTGCCATGATAATGAATGAGAGCCGCAATCTATTCAAAGTATACCATGGTTGCAGTTAACATTTGGTTTTTGTGATTGGTCATATTTATCTTTTAAGGTCATCCAACCCAAGATTGTCAATACCGTTTCGGTTGTTCTATTGGTACGAAACGTTTCGGTTTCGGATTGTTTCGGGGTTGTACTATTTATGTATAATTAATTAATTATATATGTGAAAAAACTTAAAAGGTGAAAAAATTAAATATATTTTTTATTTTTTATAAAATCAAAGTTGACAATTTTATTTTTTAATATATATATATATATTTTTTTTATTTTTATTTTTGCATTTTCAATACATCTCATAAACAATAGTATATATATAATAGTAGTGTGTGTGTGTGTGTGTAATATGTAAATGGGCGAGAGAGGCGGGAATTATTTTTTTCCTAGGACCGAAACGGAACACCTGGAGTAATTCTGAGGTGTTTTGGCCGGTATTTCTGGTACGGACTGGTATTTAAAATGAGACAAAAATAGCGCCGTTTTGTCTCATTTTTTTGCCCGGTACGAAACGTTTCGGCCGAAATGAAACGGTATCAATAACTTTGATCCAACCTGTAAAAGATTCCATTAGTGCAAGACTGAATGAAGGCACGGATTTTTCAGTCAATTCTATAATGGTAGTGAAAGAAAAAAAAGTTACCCTAATTACAAATTCATTAAAGGTGGTTAGCGTTTTTGTTGCATTGTCACAAATCTCAGAGTTCATCCCATACATTTACTCAGCCATCCTTGAAGTACATAGGCATGCATCTTAAGTAGATGGTGTTACATTGTGCTATACAATAGAGGTTTGGATGTTCTTAACAGAAATAAGGTTAAGATTGATTTGATGACCTAGAGTTTCGCTTTTAGCCTTTTTTGCTACCTCGTTTCTAATTTTGTTGTTTGCATGATTGTTCCCTATCTTGCTGATACCATGCTGAATCTTGGGACTTGACTCCTGCATTTGATACACTCTCTGGTAATCCATTGATGTGTAGTCATAGCATTTTGTTGCTTCACTGGGACTCTCTCAAGTCTATCCATGTTGTTTCTATGATATCTGTTTTCTCCATTTTTTGCTGATACCATGCTCTTCACTGGGATTTTACACCTATATTTGGCACATACCATTGGGTTAATGTTGCTTGGTACTTACATTAGCACCATTTTGCTGCTTCAATGCAGCAAACTCTCACACCATAAATGTAGAAGTTTAAGTTTAATAGAAAATCTAGTGCTTGTGTTCATCTTTCTTCATTGGTGAATAACTTGTGATATTTGGTAATCTGCAGCATACCTCCTTTCTCTGTGGTGGGCCTCAGTGAGGAGCAGGCATTAGAGCAAGCAAATGGTGATGTATTGGTTTTCACTTCAAGTTTCAACCCTATGAAGAACACTATCTCTGGGTATGTGCTGAAATTTGCAATCTTATTTTTCTAAATAGGTCTGTATTATTACTAACAAACATATAGCATCATAGAATTCTTGAGAACATTGCTACATGAATGACGAATATAATAAGAGGATCAAAGCACTACATTTGTAAACTTAATCTGGTCAGGTAGAGAATCTCTCTGCCAAGAGGTATTGGACGTTTGTAGTGTCGAATACAGACTTCAATCAGATAGGACTACAAACATCTCTCACTATAGGCCTTTAGATAATAGTCACTATTTCAATCGCTTAACATCATCTTTACTCTTAGCATATCTTATAAGAACCTTCTGGCATTTCTGATCAGCGCTTACTCTACTTTGGCATAGTGCTGCTTATCACGATACCATTCTTATTCCTGGTGCTTTTAAACTGAATTTCCTGGTCTGCAAAGGTGCCACCTTTGCTTCAAAGGAAATGATTAGCACAATGAAGGATTGAGGTATGTTTATGAACAAAGATGAAGGATCATGGCAAATCATCCAAGTTCTCTGAGTGTCACTAAAATGGTGGTTGTGCACTCGTTAGTCAGTGGTAGTATATGAGCACCTGCCTCGTTTTACTCTAATCTGGCGAGGCGGTATCTGTGTTTCTTATGCATCCCCAAGCTTTTGGTGCTTAAAACATCCATGAGCTTGAGCTGCTTTTCAATTAATACGCATGTTCATATCTTTGTTTCCAGACGACAAGAGAAGACGGTAATGAAGCTTGTTGTTGATGCTGAGACGGATAAAGTTCTCGGAGCTTCCATGTGTGGACCTGATGCACCCGAAATTATGCAGGTGTGTGTATTTTCTGATTCATTAGCCATACCCATCCTTCAAGTTTTCTGCCACGTGTACTTTTTTTGTTTTGTTTTGTTATTCATTCATGTTCTGACTTCTGATCAATGTTTCTTGGTTATCTTCTCAGGGTATTGCAGTTGCACTGAAGTGTGGAGCAACAAAGCAACAATTTGACAGTACTGTAAGTACCACGTAACTTTCCTTTAGAGATGGGCTAAAGATAAGGCTGCTAGTTATTCTTTCCATCGCTGACATGCACTTACAATGACACATAGTTGATTTTGTTGTTGTCTAAGCATAATGATCGAAGACAATTAATGAACATAGAAGGGGATGTCTTCTTTAAAATTCTAAATTTTTATTATTTTGATTTCTAAATTTCTTTATGGTAGCATGTGGTGATGTGGCAAACTATCATTGGCTGTTCCCTCATTCACGATTGTGTACTACTGAGTTTTTTTTTCGTTTGTTTGCCTCAGGTGGGAATACACCCTTCTGCGGCCGAGGAATTTGTGACCATGCGTTCAGTGACTAGACGCGTTACTGCTAGTGGCAAACCAAAGGCAAATACATAAAAACATCAGTAGAAAAAGAAAATCCAAAATTGAACCCAATAAAAGTTCACGTCATTTTGTATGCCTGGTATTCCAGACGCTTCTATGGAATATATATATATATATATATATATATATATATATATATATATATAAAACCAAAGTAATTAGAATGTTACCAGTCAGTGGTGGACGAACACTATCTTAGAACCAATGTTGACTCTTTTTTTTCTAGTTACATATGGAATGCCCCTTTATGGTTTTGTGAAAAGTTTTTGTGCATTGTTTAATGTTCATGAAGGTAGGCTGTAAAAGCTGCTTGAATAAAGAACTCGATGGTGTTGATTATGGGGATATTGTTTCTTAGATCTATAATACAAGACTCTTGCTGTTGTAAGATTAACACCTGCTTGTATACAGATATATCAAAAAAGCATGTGATGTACCTAAATTGTTGTTTTCCCATCGCATACATCACATTTTGTGTACCCATGGCCTTCACAGTAAGGACAATTTGCTCCTTCATCAACCCATTCCAAAAACTGCATCATTGATTTTGATTGTGAGGATGTTGAAATGGAAAATAGCAATAAAAAATATAAAGGACGTTGTATGTGAAAAGGTTTTGTACCTGTGGCTCGACGTTTGGCTCACCCGTACCATCACATTCTGCAACAGAAAATCAATAATAAGCAACAAAAGGCGAACTGCGTCGTTTTTGGTTAAATGGCAAGCATGGCAAACTTCTAAGAGCTTCCTAGATGAAATCGTTGTCAATATTTGATTAGAATAACATGCCTGCATTTCGGGTGTTCAGATAACTTGAAAATTAGAGAGCAGGCTAAAAGGTTGAAGTGTTTGATGGCTGTATCAGCTGCCAAATCTAAAACCATTTCCAGAGCCCAAACTGCTGTATGTTGCAGGCAGAGGGATATCAAACCAAGCCAGATATACATATTTGCAATAGTGCATAATAAGATTGATATTTCCACTAGCTCTCCATTTGGTTACTAAAGATATGAATCTTTTCAAAGCTATGACAGCAATTGCTTCCTACATTATGGCAACACAAATGCATATGCATGTTACGAGGAATGCTACTATATATGAATTGGTAGCCGGTTAACCTATTTTTTTGTCCCTTGAATGTATTTTAAATATTGGGTATTCTCAGCTACGAACAAAAGCAATAAACAGGAGAAACCTGATATCAGTTCATCATGCCTGCTAAATAAATCGATATTCTATTCATAAATATGGATTTCCAATCCAGGTTGTGGCAACCACTTTACCTGTGCACAACAAACGACCCTCCCCACGACATGCAAGACACTGTTTTGCAGAATCCTTCGTTTTGCTCCCACTAACTTGTTTCTTTCTGCCGTTAAGTCTAGAAGGTTCTTCCCAACGATTCTCCCCCAGAAGAAATACTCTATGATGCGATACCTCATCTTCTGTTACATATTCTTTCACAACTGTCTGATGTGTTTCTGAGATTTCTGTTACAGACATAACAGCAGCTCCATCGGCACCTTCCTAATTAACAGTGGATTTAAAGTCAGCAATCACAAGGCATGTATTCTCAGTGTTCTTGCTAACCAGGGATCACTTGGAGTGCTATCTAAAACTAAAAATATTCTGCTCATCAAAATTCCAAGCATGTTATCATTACCGAATGCATCAGTGCAAGGAGACAGATTTACTGGGATATGCATCCATCAGCACACATGCACTCGAGTTATGTACTGAACCCATTAAACAACGATAGATTACAAGCAATTAAGTGGCGCTATACAGGACTTACCAGTAAGGATTCAGAATTGTGAGAATTTCACAACAAGAGCTTATACATGGCATTTCCATTCTTTATTCAGTATGGTTAAAAAGCATAATCCTATAGACAATGGGCTTTAGTTTGTCCTGGCTACTTCAGCAGTGTAACTCCAACATGGAAGGCTTATGAATTTTTTAAAGAAAGACATTACTTTCAGATTTCTGGTTAGAAAACTAGAAAGGGAGCCGGTGTTTGTGTTGTTCAGAAACAAGGCTAGAGTATTTCTTGTCTGCATAGCCACCCAGTCAAATGTATATCAACGGGATGGTGCATTTGAAACAAAAACAGAAACAAAGCACAACTTTTATACAATATCAATCCCGATTATTATATTGCTAAGAATATCATAATCTGCATGTACCTCTACTGGAGCAGCTTGAGCGCCTCCCTTTTGAGTTTCGCTAATACTTGACATTGGAGCATCAATATGTTGCTCCATATATAACCTTTTGAGGAGCTCTGTAGTCATCATTCCATCTTCAGAGACACCTAACGATGCCTGCCAAGCAAGCCCATATATATATATATAAACTGATCAATCGAACTATGCGCTTAAACTAATAGACACAAGCTAAGAGACTACCGGGATTTTAGAGAAAACAGCATGTGCATATGCATGTATGTACATTTTCCATGTACGAGGGGATGATAAAATCAAACCACGTGACATTTATTTCTGTCCATTTTAAGGAACCGCAAAATGGAAATCTAAAAACTTACTTGCCAGGTCCTCACAGCACGTTCAGTCCCAACTGAGAAGCTAGAATATTCCATGTCCTCTTCCCCGGAGTAAAATCCTAGTTTTTGCAAAGCTTCCTGTAACAATAAAAATTAGGACCGAAATATATCAAAACACAACACACAAGCTTCGATATCACCAATACAACAATTATTAAAAGAACAAAAAATACTTGTAGAAAGCAGCACAAATATCATGTATTTGATAAACAATAAAAGTAGTTTATATTGTCTAATACTTGTAGAAAGCAGCACACATATCATGTATTTGATAAACAATAAAAGTAGTTTACATTGTTCTCCAATTCCCAAAGTAAATTCTTTTGTGCCCCAATTCCTAATAATAATAGTAATAACTATTATTATAGCAAATGAAGAAATGAAATTTAGTTAGTAAAATAGAGGGTAGAGTCGGACCTGCATCTCTTTTACTTGTTCTCCTTCGCTTCCTTTCCTTAGAGTTTTCCTCTCCTTCTCCTTCTCCTTCTCCTTCTTCTCCTCCAAAACCCTATCGATCACTTCCTTCTGCTCTTCCACCGCCTTCTCCTCCAACACAATAGGTCTAGCACTGGACCCATTCTCTGCTATCAAATTGTTATTATTCTTGTCTTTCAGAACCTGCAGTAACAACCCTACTTTAGCTACCGTATCCTCTCCTCCTTGAAGGATTGAGATTCGATTCTCCAGAGCTTCGATTTGAAGCTTTAAGGATTGTATTTCAGTGAGGAGCGATTCTCTGTCGCGGCTCCACCGCTGCTCTTCACGGAGCCACCGCTGTTCTTCACGTAGCCACCGCTGCTCCTCTCGGAGCCACAGGAATTCCTCTCGGTCTGGGTTAGAAGAGAAGCAGATGTAGTGAGGTTTTGAAAGAGTAGAGCGTGAGAGTGGTAGTAGCGTTGTGTGTTTGGAGAATTGGAGTGGAGAGAGTGTGCTGTGAGATTGCTTGTGGAGATGAAAAGGTTTAGGATTTAGAGAGAGAGGAAAAGTAGAAGAAGACATTCTCATCATTATTATTAGTAGATTTTTGGGATATAAAAATAAAACAAGATGGAAAGGAGAGAGAGAAGAAGCCTGACCGCAAAGAAGATTTTTTAGCTTCTTCTTCAGAGTTTGAACCTTGAACCACACGATTGAATCGGAATAACAAAGGCTGGCTGGCGGGAAGATAAAAATTATTTATCTTATTTATTATTTTATTTACACTTTATCGGCTTCGATATTTTCTGTTTGGGAATTAGGAACATTGTTTCCTATCGTCTTGGGCCCCAGGCCCATTAAAAATTCTTCAGATTGGGTAGCCTAATCATGCAGAAGCCTGATTGGCAATATATTTCAAAAATTCTTTTAAAAAAAATTATTTTATATTTTATATTATATATTATATTTTATAATATTTTTAGTTTAATATCAAAAATAATTTTTAAAAAAATAATAAAAAAATATTATTTTAATACATTTTTGAATAAAACATTTTCAAGAAAAATTGCAACCAGACTTCAAAACAAAACAAGCACAGCATGAGAAAGTTGCCGTTTCGTTGAATCAAAATCTTGAAAGATGTTGATGGTAACTACAGATACAGGTCATGCTATTATCCTCTTATTCAAGAAATACACGCATATGCACACCAGCTTCGCCAGTGAAAAATAAATAAATAAATAAGATTGCATAATGATTGCTGTTCCACTTTCGCTCCCAAACAGGTTTTCTTGTAAGCCTTGTTCCCTTGGCTAATGACGCCTAGAACGCAAGCATCTGATTCGCTTGAGCAACCTTTTCGATAAAATCAAGGAATAGGGTTACGACAAGAGATCTGCAAATAACCCATTGGATGCAGGCTCGATGGTATCCTGAGGCAGGAAGAAGATCTATCAGCTTAGTCAAGCTTGACGTTAGAGTAGAGCAGGGTGTCCCTTGTTATTGGCATATTGAGGAGATAGTAGATCTGCAGCAAAGATAAGACAAACCAAGAAATGATTTTTATATTGCAGCAAAAATGAATCGAAATTCTAGAAAAAAAGTTGAAAGTGTCCCAGGTATGGTATGGAATCTCAGCCAAATTGTTCTGAGATGCAAACACTGATAATTTTTTTACAAAAATAGTACAAGTTTTCTGCAGGATTTACAAATTAAGATGTGTATTCTCTATCATCTCATCAAAAAGAGAGTGTAAAAAGTTGTCTGAAACCCTTGTTTTGAATGGTATGCCTATGAAATATATTGATTAAGAGATTCATATAAGCTATAATGTTTAGGAGGTATGCCTTGCTAAGTGAAGGGATTAAAGCTACCTTGTGAAGAAAACATTCAGCAAAGGCATTTGAGTAATGAAATTGAAAAAAAACGATTTCCCAGTTTTAAATCGGCATGGATAGTTCTATTCTTTCATAGCTTGTCCAGGTTTAATCTAACACAAGCAAGTGCTGTGAATCAAGGGATTAAGCAGAATCTTAGTCCTAAACTCAGGAATGTCACAAAATTTGTCTGGATTATTCTATAAAATGGTTCATGGATAGATAGTTATTCAACCCACCCCAACCCCTTCCTTTTCCTTCTCCGAAAAAAAAAAACCTAGAAGTCACATGCAATGCATCTTATTACTTTACCAGTAAGCAATCAAGATTTTTTTTTCGCTGAAAAATAATGTAAAAAACAAATATGGATGAATAAAAAAAGGGGTGGGCGATACGGAACAAGACAGCATTAGAGACGCTAATTAGCTACATTTACAGTGCAAAAGGTTTTTGTTGTGAGGTCTTACCCCCAAGAGAGTAGCAATGATAAGAACAATTCCAGTTATCCAAGCAAGGATCATTCTAACCAAGGCCACTTCTATAATGGTTCCAGTGCTTGGTGTTTTTGTTTCTTCCAACCAACGTGCAGATGGCCAGGAAGTCGATATGACATTCAGCATTGTTTCTGATTCTGAAGCAGGTGCTGTGTTTAAAAAGATTACTCCGGCAATTTGACCTGCAAAATTGTCAATTTCTATTGGTTTAACACAACATAATTTTCAGGCATAGCAATATGCAAGGGACCAAAAATTACTAATGGGAAAAGAGAGAATAATCTCATCCCTTGTATAGGTTAAAATCGTTTACGAGAGACAGCAAAGTTTAAAGACTCGGATGTTGATATAAACAAAATAAGAAATCTACAGTCGGGTAAATGATTGCAAACATCGTTCAAATAAAGTAGTTCAATACTCTTTTCACCCATCAATTACATGAAAACTACAGCATCACAGCTTAAGATTGTGCTGGTGACTTCCAAAAAAACCAACCTTTGTACGCTGCTTGCAATGAATCAAACATCTTGGACAATGTAATAAGTAATAACTCTAGCCCTTTCTGTGCAGCACCCTCGGGTCCATAGTGCTCTCCCAAAGCCTGTGATGTGCAATAGAATAAGTCATGAGACAACTGCTTTCTATCTGGGAATATTCTCTTGGGAGATTGGGGCAGAAAAGAATGAAAAAAGTTTTGCATTCTGAACTTAGATGATTTGGTGCAAAAAACCAAAAGAATTTTTGTATAAATACTTAAAAAAGGATAAACCATAACAGAATTAATCAGTTTTATAACTTTTTCATCATGATTAGCAAGATGATATCATTGTATGAAGAAATGAATTGGTGAAAAGGCAACTCACAATCACTCAAAAGGACGCAATCAAGCTCATTATATATCATTCTATTGGAAAACCCTCTAGAGCCGAAGGTGGAAGCCAACCCAAAAGGAAGTATTTGTTTTTTTCTCAACCTCAAGAATTACCAGGCTCACTCCAAAATTCTACCACAGCTTTCTTTTGAATTTCCACAGATTCACACACCAGTTAAACAAGTTGACCGACAACTGTCTTAATTCATGTAATATTCTATCCTAGAGCTAATTGCAATAAACACCATTATTTTCCAAATAAAAAAACAAAAACAAAAAACACCATGAACCGAAATTAGAAGCTGCTTGAATGCAATCAGAGACTTTATATGCTTTTCCTAGGAGATAGTATTTTATACTCCCGGTGCATTGCTTCCACACAAGGGTGGGATCCATGGATTCTTATCAAGTTGAGTGTCACTTTAATGAGTCAAGGACCAATACACCAGGAGTTTTTTTATATTTCTCCTTCCCAACTACATAAATCCTATGCTGAAGTAGATTTTACACAAAATCTATTCTGAATAAAAAAGAAAAGAAAAAAATATTTCAAAAATAGAAGGGGATATCATCACCTTAAGGCCATCAAAACAGCCCTTCACCAACTCTGCAGGTGGTTGAGTGCTCTGTGATAAATCTTCATGCATCTCTATTGCTCTTCTACTATTGTGGAACAGAGCTAGAAGACTTGCTATAAACTCCCTGTTTGCTTTCTGCAAACAATAAAAATGCAAACCTTCCAATAAAAATGCAAAATTTATAAAATGAATGTATCAATCTAAAATACAAAATGTTATAAATAATAACGAGTAAAGACCTTAGACATATGAAGACTCATAGTGGCACCACTAGCCAATGGGATAGCTAACTCTCCACTCAGTGCTTCCAAGGGATCAACAACATATGACCCGCCCAGCCATGATGCCTAAATAAACACGCAACGCCAATGACACATTTAAGTGAAATGATCAATGGCTAAGAAGAGATCAATAACACAGGATAAAGCAATAGATGGGGGTAAATGAAAATCAAGGCTTACAAAATCACTAATTTCCTTGTCAGTGAAGTCTGCTAACTCTTCATCTAGAGAAATCACTGAAACCTCTTCACCTGAAACAGATCTCATAAAAACAAAAATTCATTAAAATTCATGACCCACTTTTTCAAAAACAACAAATAGTCATATTAATGAAACAAGTTTTCCGATTTTTCAGAGTATATAGTGCACAAGTACCTGGAAGTTGAATGCCAGCCTTATCTGAACCAAGAACAATCTTGGTCTTGAAGGCACCATTGAACATGGCATTTGCTTGTTCAGCCACAAATGGGATTTCTGCACGTCAAAATCATTCACTTAAATACCAAGTCAGCAAAAAAAAACGAGTCAACAACAAGCCAAGAGACCCTCGCCTCCAGTGACTTCCAGCATGAAAACAGCACGTGGCCTGTTAAATGGATTAGGCATGAGAACCTCGTTCAACTGCAAAACCAAAAACAGAATTTATCAAAATGAACAATCTTCACAAGGCAGGAATATAACTACAAAAATTTAAGTCTGCAATACATGTTATTTGAAATGACCTTCGATGAACTAGCAGCTGAAAGAGCATCAGATGGCGCAAAACCAAGCAAGACCGATACAGCAGCACCAACTTCTCGAAGTGACATGGACTGTAAAAGCAGAAATTAAATTATTACAACACGCGCAAGTACATAATAAATAGAAGCGGTAACGAAATCATTGTTCGACATTGAAGATGGCCATCAATGAAGCACAAAAGATGTGTAAAAGGTGATGGAGCGACCCACCTTAAGGTAGCATGTCTAGTATAACTGTCCAAATTGAAATGCAGTTTCAACACTCATCGTTACGATTTTTCTAGTTCAATTGAGAAAATTTCTAATGCCAGTTTAAATCATCTCAGGTAACAGATACGAACACTGAATAACTGCCCTAAGCTTTCTATTAACCTATTACATCCAATAAATTACACATCAAAATTCGGCATTGGTCAGCTTGAATTGAAAAGCGTATAAATTAAGCATTGAAATGGCAAAAACCTGGACGACATCGTTTGGTGATGGAGTGCGCAGATACTGACGAGTATGGCTATCGATGAAAAAAACCGAGCCAGCAGTCTCAGCCTGGAAGGGACATGTTATTGAAATCAATCAAACGGTAACAAATTAGAAGATCATATCAGGCATGGATTGGTTTGCAGGTATGTGTGTTGAGAAATATACGAGGATAGAGAGGCAGGTACCTTCGCTAATGAGAAGAGAAAAGAGAAGATGACGATCAGGCGCAAAACGCTGCGCATTTGAAAATCCATTTGTCCAGAGAGAGAGAAGGAGCGGTGAGAGAGAGATCACTGGTCTCAGGAGAGGAGAGGACGCCTCGAAATTTCATTACTTTGTCCCGCACTCCCCTACGGGTGATATATTGTTTTTTAATAAATATTTACGAATAACTAAGTTTTTTTTATTATGTGTGAATTAAAAAAAGAAATTAATTTAATTAAACAAAACAGAATGTTTATAAATCAATATATTTAATTTTATAATATAAATCATTTATCTGATTATATTTCATGAATTTTTTTAATAAAATTAATGTTTTATTTAATCAAATAATAATAAAAATAAACATGTATAAAATTAATAAAATGCAAGGTTATACAATATTAAAAATATTATTAAATAAAAAAATTATATAATTTCTTTTATATGTACTGAACATAGATGAATAAGAATAATTTCTTCTTCAAATATTAAATATATATATATATAATAGAATAAATAAAAATGAACAAAATAAAATATATCGGAGAACTTGTACTAATTAAAATACAAATTAAAATTTTATTTAAAAAAATTACATATATATATATATACACACACACACACAGAAGAAAAAAAAGATAGGTATAATTGAGCTTGGCAAACTGGGATAGTGACTTGGCATATTTAAAGGTCCGTGCACAGATTTTTATTTTATAAAAATAATTGACGGGGCAAGTATTTTTGGAAGAAAAAATATGTTACATGACGGGCCTTGTATATTTACCCACATTTTTATCATTGTTGAGAAATCAAGGCTTATGGTTATTTGCCCTATAAATCCAGGTATTTTTTTATCAAAAATACTTAGAAATAAATAACAAATATCTCGATAGATTCATTTATGATCTAAAAAAACTTATAAAATAGTAAAAATTCTCAAAAATCAATCCAAAATAAATAAAAAAATCAAGCTTAAACATGTTTGTTTAGGCAATTTTAATATAGAAAAAACACGTAAATAAAAATTTTATCGTCAAAATAAAAATATTGATAGTATAATTGTTTTTTTTTGTGACCGGAACAAGTAAAAACTTTTTCTGATATATCTCGTCTCTCAGCCAAAAATTAGTAAACAAGAAAAATAAAATTTAAGACCAAAATTATTCTTGAAAAGTTCTTAAAATGAAAAGGTCTTAGTTTTTATAATTCAACTGGTACGAAGAATAAATTGAATATTTCACCAAAAAATTTAAAAAAAAAGTAGCACTCATCTCCTCCTCTTTCTTTACTTTAGTCCTCTGTCTCTTGATTTTGCGTATCCTTAACAATTTGAACTAAACTAACCTTCAATTTGGTCCCTCAAATAATAAAGCTAAGAAGTAGTCACGGGACAGTGAATCAGCAGTGTTCACGAGCTGTATTTCCCCGGAGTATGGTTAATTTATCAGGGAGAGAGCACGTGACGTTTTTCATAATGGGCTCATTTGTGGACTTTGAGCAGCTAGAATCGGGCCTCTTGCTTTGCTTGGAAAGAGAGAATTCTGGGCTGGTAGGCCGACTCAAGCTAATGCTCATAGGCCCATAATTAAATATAAAAAGGCTGCCATGGAAATCAGTTCGAATTCACCACCTTGAAACCACACGTGGCATTTGTATTCTTAATACAAAGTTGTCGGTTTATTGCTTCTTTTAAACTTCAATTACATTATTTGACTCGTCTTCAGTGGAAAGTGTAAGAGAAGGTAGAAAAATGTTGATCTAACTTCATGTTAAAAATTGGATATGAAAAATAATATATATATATATATATATAATCAATCAATATATTTTATATTAAAAAGCCTTTATTCATAAAGATTTATGACCATGAAGGATCAAGACTGAGAAGAAGCTTGGGAAAGGCTAGGATCAAGAATAAAAAGATTATGCAGAGATACCACTCTTGTTTTTTTTAATACATGCTCTAAAGAACTCGTAAATTTGGGAACAAATGCTCAAAGCGAGAATCCATGGTCGTCATCTCTCCACTCCCTAGCATGTTAAGAGTATTTTAAAGGTCATCTATACATCATATCGATATCAATATTGATTGTAATAAATGATCACATCGATATTAATATTGCGTACGGCTTGACATAAAACTATATTTCATAAGCATGTGGTATTCTCAACATCAAGTGTCTTGTAATGAGACACATTTAGACTATCAATCCTAATGTTCTTCCACTTAGATGAACAAAAAAGAAAAAAAGATTACAAATGCACCCTAAATAATCCCACAATTATAATTATCTATAAAAATAAACATTCTTGCTCTTAGAATCTAATGCTCATTCACTTTAAGTTTTCATAATAAAATTATTAGCTTAATCGCCGGAGGGTCCTATAATCGTTTAAAATGGACTGATTTGCAAAAATATAGAGCTTTTTATCACTAACTTTGAATTCCTCAATCACATTATCTATCCTCCAAACACGACGAGAAATGATTTCCCTAGAATTTCGGATCATGTATTATCAACATACGTATTAAACAAATGACAAAACAAATCTATTCATTTGACTTATACAGTGTTTCATGCTTCTGGAAATAGTCGTGTGGAACCACTAAATAAAGATAAATTTGATGTCATCATGCAAACAAAATGCACGCATCATATCCTGAACAGGTGCGAACAGAACGCACAACGTCAAAACAATATAAATTGACAGGCATTAATCATAAAGTTGATAAACCTAAAATCTTTAAAAACAGATCTGATATCCATGATTTGCTGCCATTTCATGTGACATTTCAATCAACTTCTCATGCTATTAAAAATGTTAACCCATCCATTAATTATTGTTTGGCTAGCAAGAAAATGATGGAGACCCGTCTACATAGATACAAAAACTGTAAAGCGAGGATGAACAGGAAAGACCTTTCCGTTCTTTGCCTGGATCCCCTTCTACATAATCTTATCGAACAGAAAACTCCTTATTCAAGTCATTCAGTGCATCCACTGCTTCTTCTTCTTGCATTTTTTTCTCTTAAGAAATAATAATACTTACATTTATATATATATATATATATATATATATATCCACAGAAACGTGAAATCCAAGAGTTTTAAAGGAATTTGGCACAATTCAAGTGAGGATTATCAAGCCCTTGACCACCAGAACATATAATATAAAGCATAATTTCTAGGTAAATGTCACGTTTCACCAATATCAATGGTACTGGATCATGCACTGAAACGACAATTCTAACATCTTTTTTTCCCTAATGGACCGGGCTGTTGGTGGTTACACATTTACTGATTATATAAAATGGTTTGCTATTGGTATTGATTTGAAGAGGCGTGATAAGATATATATATCAAGGCAATGAACGAAAGCAGAGAGAATAGACTTTATCGTTTTGTTGCCTATTTATCCATCACAATCTGTAGGCTACTTGCGTAAGGGCCCATGGAATGACTAATCATGCGTTTTGAATATTAAATATTTTCTTAATTATAGGTTTTGTCTTTCACCAACACGGGAAATTAATCTATACATCTCTAAACAATCCCACAATTATAAAAAAGATTACAAATGCACCCTAAACAATCCCACAATTGCAGTGGTCGTCTTTCATCCATGTGAACTCATGATGTCAGACATGGACTAGCACGAAGATATTGCCTGAAAACGCACCGGGTCATCAATATACTCCACGTATATCCGGGAGTGTCAATGATCAAAAGCTAAATCAACCTCTTAAATTCCCTAGGTACGTGGGAATGAAAAGATAACGTATGCATTAAGTAATAATTCTACTAAAAAATAAAACTTTTATTTATTTATTATTAAAGTGGATATCTGAACTAGTATGCGCGCAATTCAACTGGTCTCATAAATTTTAAAGTTAATGACCATATGATCTGTTTCCAGTGACCATCAAATTAGTAACCATAAAACTCAAATCTAAGATCACATTAATAACAAACATTTTAGTTTTAAACTTGTATCATTGAACCACCTACTAGATAATTAAAATACTCTAATTCTTGTGCGTGTATTTTTATTAACCCATGATGAATAATATAACAATAAAGTCTTAATTTTCTGTTGAAGAATCTATCTCCAACCGCTATATTTACATATACATAGCTGATCCTGAACCCAATTTATAATTAATAATCAATAACCGAAGTATTAAACTCAAGAATGTTCTCTTCATAAATCAAATTCCAATACACACACACACATATATATATATATATGATTTCAAGATGACGCTGCAGCGAAGTTGGTGTAGGGTGACCGTGGCCAGCACCTTCAGAACAGGAAGAAATTAAAAGAGGTAGAGAGGTGACGTTGATGGAGACTGAATTAAAGCTTCTGCGTGCTTTTACGTGGAAATTGCTTTACAGCATGCATGTGTTTTTCTTTCTTTTCTCTCTACATTTCAAAAGATGACCACCCTGGCACGTCACCGCGGAGGAGACTGCACAGGCAAATAAAGTTAAGGAACGCTTTCTTTTTCCTTTGGTCACCATCGAGGCCACCATGATGGGGAACTTTTCAGCAAACTTGAAAGCTGCGATCACACTAATAGCTATTGAGTTATTTATTAAAAAAAAGTTAAAACGTGTGGTTTTTAACTGTATTACCGTGGATTGTAATGATATTATTATTGTATTGCCCCTAGATTTGATGGTATTGTATATTATTTCAAGAGAGGTTCATATTCTTTGATTGTTTTGGGATATTTGATTTTTTTTTAGTATTTTTGCATATTAAAATTATATTTTTATTCTGCTATCAGTTAACAAACAGTTGATTACTCATGAGTATTTTTTATTTTTTATATTAATATTAAGAGTAAAATAACCAGTTATCCTCGAATAAGAGAAAAAACCATGAGTTGTCGGTAGAGTATTTCTGGTATTTTATTTTTTTTCTAAGCAGTGCAAGTACAAACGTGCCCTAAAAAATAGAAACAAAATCCAAGAGTTTGTTGTAGGGGTGTTTAGGTAATTTTATGTTTATTTTTTATTTTTTCTACAAAACACAACAATAGAAGATTCACAATACATGCATAAAAGAGAGTTTCTCTCTCTCATTTCACAACATCAAAACTAAACTTAGTCTATTTTGTAGTGCAAATTGTATTTACACACACGGATAAATAGCAATGAAAATTAAAAAATAAAACTAGGAATAAGAATATATATATATATATATATATGAACAAAAAAAAATTATCCTAGAAAGACAAAAAAAAAACGAAATATAAAACAAATATTACATTTATTGAAACAAAAAATAAAATCTCACAGCTATGGAGCGCCGGGCAAATAAATCTTAACACCTTCAATAGGTTTTTTGAGCCGCTCAACACAAATTATTGCTCCGTTTTATATAATTCTTTCACCCTGGCTAGCTGCTAATGATCCAGGGTTTTTTACTCCACCTTTTCTCGTGGGTAGTTGAATTTGACCACTCATCTAATAAACCTAACGAATATTAGGAATGGGTAAAGCCCGCATAAATAAATAAATAAAAGTTAGTGCGGATCGAGCTCTAGCTAGGTATCCCTGCACCTACATAGCACAGCTGAAATAAATTTTCCTAAGAAAATAACACCTCGAGTAACCAAGGAAAAGCATCCCAATCAAACCTCCTTCCAAAGAAATTTCTCAAGACTTCAAGACTATTATTATTCTATATATAAAGAGGCTATATATATATATCTTGTTGTTTAATGTACACCCAATCCACGTCAAATTAATAGGATTCAATAAATCCGACCAAATAAAGAATCCTACATTAAATAAAAAAACATAAACATTTTTTGCAACATAATGTTTAACCGTTATATATATATATATGTTTATATATTTAAACCTTGAAATTAATAAATAAATAAATAATGTTGGGATATATATCACACAGTGGAGAATGGAGATAGTTCTGTAATTGACAACACGTCATTGAATATGGAGGAGATGCTGGGGTAGGATTTCAATCGTCTCAAACATCCACATCGAAACAACCACAATTTCCTTCCCTCTAGCCACCAATTAAGGAGAAACTGCTACGAGCATGATTGAGGACGGAAATATGGATTATTTTATTCTTAGACTTATTTTGTACTCAAGAAATTATTAAAATCTATATTCTTTTTAAATTTGCCCATCGACTTTTTTTATTTTTATTTAAAAACAAAACAGTTTGATCCAATCAACCCTCGTAACTTATAGTTAAGGTTTTGTCAAATTATATCTTTTAAAATATATAATTTAAAAACTTGACTTGAGATAAAACCTTAGCAATAAGTCAATTAATAGGAAGATCTTCTTTTTTTTTAATTTCATATCCACGAGAAATACAATAAAGATTATAATGATGAGATTTTTTTTTAAATTCCGATTGAATATATTATGATTTATATCTCCCATTACTTAAATATGGATCGATTAATAGGAAGAAGATATTAATTCCTGATTACTACCAATCGGTTGCTAGCAAGCACAAGGTGATGTTTAAAACATTTTGGTGAATAGGGGTTTTCTTGATTTAAAAGAGAAGCATAATCTTAATTACATGATAGTTTGTATATTCAGCTCTCAAAAACTTGAGCTTTAATTATAATATATCTAAAAATATTTATTATATCAGTGTAAGAATAACACTAAATATTTTGGATAATTATATCATTAATGTTTTTCAAACTCTAATCTAGAATAACTAAGAAAATACTTTAAACTTAGACCTTAAATTTAATTCTAATTAACAAAAACTAGTTCATATAGAGAAAAGGATTCATCAAAACTTTGAAATTTAAAACATAGTTTAAAAATAAAAGAGTGAGCTCCAAAACATGTAATTGTCCATTACATTGTTTGTTTTTGTGTTTTAAAAGTATTTTTCAAAAAAAGTTATTTTTTTTTTTAGTTGGCTGTATATATTGATATAAAAAATATTTTTTTTTAAAAATAAAAATTATTATAATTATATATTATTAAATAAAATTTAAAAATAAATATGACACGATTCAATTATTTTTATTTAAAAATTCATTAAAATAATATTTTTTGAAATAATTTTTGATATAATCATATTAAAATAATAAAAAATAATTTAAAATAAAAATACTTCAACTTTCTTCCAAAATAATTTTAAAATACAGTAACAGACAGAAAGTTAACCTTCTCTACCACTAATAGGCCAAAAGGAAAAGAACACTTTTGTTTGGCTAGATTTACAAAATTAACCTTCACGTAACATGTGAATTTGTTTGCAGAGCAAGCCATAAAGGAGGTGGGGACCCTATGCATCAGATCATGGAGACAGGTCCTGGATTTTCATCAGCAGAGAAAGCAGAGATTGAGGATATGATGCTCTTTGCTTTCTCTCTGTGTTAATCTTTTTTTTTTTTCAATTTTCCATTAAGAAAAGAAATAACGCCGATAAATAAAAATTAAAGAAATTCAAACAACCACCACCCAATACGTGTAGACTTCTAAAGGGCTTAGCTGGGTTCTTCAGGTCAAACCAAAACAAAAGATTTCTAGGGCAAGCAGCCAAGCCACAAAAGGCCACGGCCCTCCTCTCATTCTGCTATCTTTATCTTTTCAGATTCTTTTTTTCGTACATGACCTAGACTACCCAAAGTTTGAACAATTAGCAATTACAAAGTGTGGTTTTCTCTAATCAAGAAAAGACACGAACAAAACAAAAACCAAAAGTCGGAGCAACTTAAGTTGATCTGGGACAGTTTGATGTTTGATGAGAGGTAAAGTTTTTAGTACGATCCAAATTAAGACCCGGCTCGACAGAAACAGGTGTTCTTCAAGACACAATCTTGCCCTCCGTTTTAGCTCAAATGTTAAATCCAATATAAAGCTCAATCATGTTAGTCAAGATTCCCTTGAAATTGATGTGTTGATGGCAAGAAGGGTAAAAATGGTATCATGGCAGAATATTATTTCATTACACTTCACATTTTAATTGGCAAGCTTATTATATAGAACTAGCTTACAGCACAAAACAACTAAAGTGGTCTCAAAATTGCAGAACTTCCTTACAATCTGCCATCACTTTTTCTATATCTTGGTCTGGTGTTTCGAAGTGGTTCATGGATATTGATCCCTTCTGGATTACTGGGGGGCGGTTCATAATTACTGATTTTGATTTCATGGCACCAGCTACAAAATCACCACTCTGCGAAACAGCAAAATGTCAAGCCAGGGTGCTTTTTCTTACTCTTCTCTTGATTGTCCCTCTCCTTGCTCGTCCCATAGATTTATCCAGGAATTCCACGGCCTCCTCGCCATCTACAGGAACAAAACATTCTGCCACAGAAATGCATCCAAATGAATCAAAGAATGCACCACCTTCTAGCACCACCACCACCGCTGCTGCTGCTGATATGACAAGCAGTACCACCACCACCACCACCACCAAAGTTCCTGCCACTCCTGCAGCTTCTGCTTCAGATCAACTGTTTAGAGCAGCTGCCCATGAAGTACCTAGTGGTCCAAATCCCGAATCAAATTAACAAGTAAGCTCGAGGAATCCTCCTTGATTCCGTCCATTATTCTTCCCGTGATTTTAAACGATATATCTTCCTCAAACTTGATAAGCGAAGACATTTATGGGTTTCGAAGTACACCACTTTCATTGTCTGTTTTGTCCTAGAGAGGTACCAGAATCAATACTGTGTATATAGATCGATCAAGCAACACTTCATTAATTAGTTTTTGTTCACTTTTGTTTATGTCAGTGCGTGTGCGTGTGAAATTTTAGTGTGCATGGGGTGACAGTACTGCTGGTCTTATGTAAGACCAGAATAATAGTAAATGTGTAGTGGATTATTGTAATGTTAAATGCTCATATTAAGTTCATCGTATGGCAAGGGTATAATTATAACATGGCCTGGTAGCTTTTTTTCCGGCAATTATCTGTCAGGGATAGTGGCGATGTTCTTAGTTAGGTCTAATTACTGAGAAATATTCAAAAGCCTGGCATGTAAACAACGCATGTCTTTTTAAATAGATTGTCATGATGAATCCAGTGGTTCCAGTCCTTTGGATTCTTGAAAAGTTGAGCTGAACAGTTCATGATGCAAATTGCGAGTGTGTGAGATGAATGGTCATCGTAGTACTGGGCACTTTTTGTTTCTTCTACTGTGGAATTATTAATGACCCTGGATTTTTGCATTTGTCTTTTAATCACAAAAAACAAGATACCTGACACCAAAAAAAAACAAAAACTATAATTGAGGCTTTCGCACACATAATTATTCATTTTTTTATTATACTATACTTTATCTATTTATCATTTTTTGTCATAATTTTTTTAGTTTTTCTTTTATATATATATATATATTGACATTTTTTTTCCCATCAAAAAAGGTTATTGACATTTTTTTCTCATATTTATTAGTACAAATGGTTTTGATGTATTTAATCAAATGCATGCGTGAACATTTTGTTATTTATAATTAGATTTAAAAATACATTTGAAAAGCCTGAATGTTTAGCTATTTACTTTCTCAAAAACAATTATTCAAATTGCTAGTTGTTTGCTATATAAAATATTCATATCCCCCATGAATTTTGCAATACGGGCCAACAATGCATGCATTGCTGAGTTGATCGAGTTTGTCTCTCATTCAAAGTTGGAGGGGGGAATGAGTTGGATTAAAAGCAAAAATGAGTTAAAAAATGAAAAGGTCTAGTCTGAACTGGATGTTACCCACTCACCCGTTCTTGTGATTACTGTACTAGACACCTGAAATGTGTAACCCCTGAAGAGGAAATTGACATTCAAAGCTTTGAACTAGCAACGCCGGGATTGGCCAAGGCCGCAGAAGACAAAATTATGAAGATCTGGACTAGTATTGGCAGGGCTTAGCCAGAGAGGATAGCCCTTTAAAAAATTAGCGTATGCCGCTATCTGCGGCGACCACACGGTATTCTTTAGTAAAAGGCGAAAGACTAGTTCGCTTTGTGCTCGCCGCGCGGCTGCGTTGATAAACTCATGCTGTGGACTGCTTTAGATAGGAGCTCTACACCTGATGGATTCTCTCTTTAGCGATATGGGATAACTCTTGAGCGATGCTCAGCTGTTTTGAGACTTGCATTCTCGTCCGCAGCCATCGGTTATCATCCCTCAAACACCATGCATGTCCTGGCCGGCTCCTAATTAGAGTTTATCGTCTGAAGATACATGGTGTGGTGTCAAATGTCGATATGATAATATGAGAACTGTCGAAGCCATGAACTTAAAATTTGTACCACACAAGCACCTCATATCTTCAAGGAAAAAGGTTTTCTTTGCTTGCTATCTCGAGCAATAATGCCCAGGGAGTTTAATTTTACTAATAATATTCAAAGTCCTCAAGAAATTACTTATGCGTGGCATAATTCCAGATGAAAAGAGACTTAAAATAAAAGACTCTGTTTGTTTCCCGGAATTCACTTTCCGGGAAACCACTTTCTAAACTTTCATGTGTTTGTTTGTCTTCTGGAAAGTCGGTCAACGGAAAACACTTTCCGGAAGTTGTGAAAAATTTAGAAATGTCATTATTTGATGATTATATCAAATTTGATCCTCAACTTTTGATTGCTATATATAATTTGTTTTGAATATTTATTTTTCAATTCCATCTCTTAAATTTTAATTTTTATATTAATTTTGGTCCTTATTTTTATAATTGTTATTTGCTTTTTTCTTATCATTTTTTTATTGAAAATTTTTATCTATCAAATTTGGTTCTAATTTTTTTATTGTTAATTATTTTATTTGAAATAATTTATGAAATGTTAATTATTATTATTTTCATTTATTCACCTTTCATTTTTTTTAATTTTTTAGATTTGATCTCTATTATTTTGATTATTATTTATTTTATTTGATATAATTTATGATTTTTTTTAATTTCATTCTCATTCAACTTTTTAATTTGTAAGATTTGTTCCTCATTATTTTAATAAACTTGAAAAAAAAATAATTTATTAATAAATTATTTTCCAGTTCATTTTCCACAACACAAACAAATACTGGAAAATATTTTCCAGTTTATTTTTCATAATACTGCCAAACATCAGAATTCACTTTTCAGAAATTTATTTTTTCCAGAATTCAATTTAAAAAAAAAAACCATACAAACGGTGCCTAAAAGTTGAACTAGCTCTGCCGGTCTCACCATGGGAAAACCCTTCAAAAGTTGGCATTTGCCGCGGCGAACATATGAAACTAAAAATAATAAATTTAAAATATCTTTTAAAAAATAAAATAAAAATTAGAAAATATTTTTGAATGTATGTTCACGGCCGCTTCGTGTTTTTAAAATGTTCGTAGCACCTCTTCAATTGTCTGGGCTCCTTTATGATGGGTGGGCCGGATAATATTTAAACTTGAGGCCTTATAAGAATACTGTTACTGATTAATCTGACGCTTAAAAGACTCGTTTGTATTCGAAATTCAGTAAAATTTAATTAATTGGACCATTAAGATATTGATGGATAGTGATCTGATTTATTTACTTATAATCACACATATTATCTTATTTAAGATAAAAAAAAACTAAAAGACGATAGAATTTTAATGTGATTCTTTTCACAAAATATTATTCACTATAATAATATATATTTTTATTTTTTTTTAATTTCAGTTATATTATTCAATATTAGGTTTATTAGATATTTGACTTTATAAAAATTTTAAGATTATTTTTATTAGGTTATTTTAGTATTATGATCTAGACCATGATTTTGACGATTTATATCAATTAGCTTGAGTTTTTTTTAATTGATTTTTTTTTATCATTTAACATAGGAATGATTGAGAGTTAGATTTCATCATATATTTTTTTTTGAGATTATCCTCTTCTCATGATTTGAGTTATGATTTTAATAAGTTAACCTCAGTTGACTAAAGTCTTTTTTAATTTCGTTTTTTTAAATGTTGGATTCATTGAGAATTTTGATTTATAATTTGTTTTAAATTTTCTTCTATCATGTTATCCAGTTTTTATAACTTGGATACTAGTTTGGCAAGTTGGCCGAGGTTGAGTTGAATTAATTTATTAATTTTATTATTTAATGTTGAGTTTATTAGTAAATATGCTTCGTATTTTACTTTAATTTGTCTTTTTTGGAGTAGTATAGTCTCATGAACCAACACGTGGAGTGGTTTGGATAAGCTATTATTTGGATCTTTATAAGAAAATCAAAATAAAAAAATAATGTTATTATTCTCAAAACTTTAATTTTTCAAAATGCTGTTAAATTCGAGTGTAATTTCTCAAAAGAGTGAGTTTTCAGTTTTCATTGCTAGCGAAGACTAGAATTTATCGATGCTGACAAGTTAATCGCCACAGCTATTCCAGTTCATGGGTGAAGTTATCAGGAGCGATGGAGAAGCACATCAAAAGTCGGTAGAAGAGTGCCGGAGAAAATGAAAGTACTGATCGGAAGAAGGCGGCGTTAAGGAATTTCTTGCAGAGGATATTCAGACAAGCGATCGGAAAAAAACTGGGATTTATGGACGACGTTCTGGAGAGGACGACATTTAGCACCTGCAAAGTTTGAATGAGCATCCCATGAACAAACTTTTCTCGATCAAATTGTGTTTGCCCATGTGGAAGGGTGATTCTTTAATCCACAATTCAACTACTTAAAGTTTTATATAAATGATGATTTCATTTTGAAAATAATCTATGAATCAACCGAAATTAGATTTGACCATCAATTCAACTACTTAAAGTTTTATATAAATGATGATTTCATTTGTGATCGAGCCGTCTAAACGACAAATAATTGTTGTTTTTAAAGTTTAAGCAGAGGCGAAACCCGAACAAATTTATCACTCCCTTTTTATTGCTAATTTAGTTTAAATTGGGCAAACAAATAGGTATCATATCCGACATTAGTTTTTATTTCACCTTTGCTTTCGTTGCTTCTACGGAATTGTTTGCCCTCGTACAAGGGTAACTCTTCAATCCCCAGCATCACTGTCGTGTTACCTGCGGCTGTTTTGACAAATTTATGTTTGCAAATATAGCTCTAGTTATTTATAAAAGTATTTTTATTTAAAAATATATTAAAATAATATTTTTTTAAAAAATAGTATATAAAGATAATCTAAAAATATCAAAAATAAATAAATTTAAATTTAAAATAAATTGCCAAACATTTTCATTGTATATTTTCCTTTTAAATCAAGATCAGTTTTTCATTGATTGATACCAAACAATAATTGTCTCGCGCATATCAGCAAGCCGTGTGTGTGTCTATATATATATATATCCAAATTCCAACCGTTGCCTTCCCATTTGAGATGTAGAGAAGTGAAGTTTACTAAAGTTATCGATTGAGATTTTAGGCAAGTTAGGCTTTGTAATTTTCCGACGGAGAAAAAGTATTTGTACTTGGTTGTGATGACAAGAGATCTCCAGCAATGAAAACACAAATCTCCCCTCCACTTTCTCCTTTTCCTTGACCTAATATTCCTTTCTTTTTCGTGCATCTAGTGTTCTCGAGGGATCTTCCAGTAATGGTAAAGCCGGGGCATATTTTTGAAAGTCTGGCCGGCCCGGGGCAAACCATGCTAGCGGTGGTTGTTCAGATTGGATACGCAGCGGTGATTTTCTTTTCTAGCATGGTTGAGAAATCTGGAATGAGTATTTATATCGTTGTTGCCTACCGCTTGATGTTTGCAGCTGTCATCGCTGTTACTCTTGCTCTCATCTTCGCAAGGTTAAGCGCCCCTCCAATTCTCTGCACGTAATGTTAATTTGCTCTTACATCTTCGAGACCTTGACGTGACAATACCACCCAAAAGGGCCTGAAGCCCATTATGTATAGGCAAAAGGCCTGGATTATAATCTTTCAGGTCCAGTTATTGGCCCAAATCTCTCAAAATATGAATTGCACTTGTGTGACCACTCTGATGTCTCAAAATACTTAACTCGTTATTTGTCTCCAGAACAATATCATTATCAGATCAATAAGCTAATTAGTTTCTTTCAGATTTACAGGGAGTGCAGGCCGAAGCTAACGTGGAAGGTGCTTTTTCAAGCTTTTCTCGCCGGGTTACTTGGGTAAGTTGCATTTGTGGTTTCGCTCATTTCTCTGTTAAGAAAATTCAGCTGAGGAATCCATCTCGAGTTTTGAAATACAGAAATTAATGAGTTGCTCGTCGTAGCAGAGGACCGATGGCCCAGATCTTGCTCGGGGAAAGCATTTCCTTATCGTCCGTCACCTTCGGCATGGCCCTGATCAACCTCATCCCTGCCATGACCTTCGCTTTGGCCATCGCTTTTAGGTATATTTTCACGAGCGAGAGAAATGTTTCTGTTATCATATCTCCAGTCAATTATATATAAGTTATACATTAACCCTGTGCGTGATCTTGTGTTTTCTCTAAATTATGATCTCAGATTGGACAGCCTGAGAGTGCGGACAGCATCAGGAAGGGCTAAACTTTTTGGAATTGTGATAGGATTATGTGGGGGAATGCTTTTTACCTTTTACAGAGGTCCGAGAATCAATACATGGTCAACGTATTTTGACCCTCTGCACCTTGAAAAGCTGCGAGATAACCAAGAGGTGGTGCAGCCTAGAAAGGTTAGCATCCGGTTTTTGGCAGTCTTGTATGCCTTGGGCCACTGCATGTGTACCTCATTGTGGTTGATAATTCAGGTGATCACTTGAGACAAATTCTTTCCCCCTTCTCTCGGATAAGGATAAGTATGCTCAAACGTGTAAAATGTCATTTTGTTTACGAAATATTAAATTAGTGTTTTTTATGATTTTAGTATACTTATGTGAAAAATTAAATCTAAAAAATATTTTTTTTTGTATGGTTTGACTTGAAAAATATTTTTGAAAACTACTTTGCATTATATCACCAGCACAAAATATTTGTCCCGTTAATAATAAAAAAATATACAACTTTTTAAAATTATAATGGTCAGTTGCTAAATAATATTTTTTTGCTAATGTTACTGATTCGTCTAAAGAATATCCTTGAAATACATGTTACTGGTTATTTAATATTTCTGCTTTAAAATATCATGGTATGAAACAATTTTTATTTGTTTTTTAATGAATATTATTAATTTATTTATTTAAATACGATTTAATAATAAAATAAAGTTTAATATATGTGTTATGATAATGTTTATAGCGTGGAGTTTGGTTATTGTTTTGGGACAGAAAAGACAAACAATTGAGATAAAAATATATTTAGTTAAAAAGAAAAAGATAGGGACAAAAACATAAAAAAATATATCTATGAAACAATCTTCTAAGAGTAAAAATTTATACTCTCAACTCTCAAGACATGGGATATAAATGGAATATGTCTTCACAGATAATAATCATTATTTTTATTCTTATATTATTCTTGTAAGAAACTTTTAATTTCAAAATTGTTCAAGTAATAATGTATGTAATAATGTATGAATAGAAATTGTTATTGTTATAATTTAAAAATCTATTGTATGAATTGATCAGGAACAAGACCATGTAATGCATTAAGTAAATATAATAATAACAATATTTATTATTATAGTTTTAAATCCGGACTTAGGAGTCAACCCAATATAAAGTTTAGGTTATAAGTTGACCTTCATAAATGTAAGGATAAAAATAGTTATTATCATGAAATTAAAGTTTGACTTGATATTCTACTCGGGTAATGTCTGGTTCACGAGTTGGAAAAATCCAATCAGGTTGACCCAAATCAACTTGAAAATAAAAATAATAATTATTATAATTTTAAATAACTTGAAGATCGACTGGTCATTGTTCGGGATTGACCCTAAAGCTATTATATAAGAAAATAATCAAAGCAACTCTATTTTAATTAAATTTCTTTTGAAAAATATTAATATTTTTTATCCATGTTTTATTTTAATTCGACTAAAGTTTTTGAAGTGGTGTAGAGTTCATACCTTCTCTATTTCCTATCTATTTTATTTCCATCGTATTTATCTTTTATATCCGGGAGAGTGATCAAACCACCTATACCGTACTCTAATCCTCTATTGTTTTTATTTAATTATCTCTCTTTGGCAGGCCAAAGTGTCCGAAGGGCATCAATGTCAATACTCCGGTACCGCTATTATATCTACGATGGCGGCAATCCAAGCCGTTATATTTGCCCTGTGCCACCATCGTACGGACCATAGCAAGTGGAGTTTAGGGTGGAATGCTAGACTCATAGTAACTGTTTCTGGAGTACGTGATTTCTTATGCATGGGAAATATTTTCTAACATTTTCTTTCGCAAACACAAAAATCGAGAAATTAATTAACATGGAATATTTTACTAGTGAATTAGATCGTGCTCGTTTAGAAATAATTATAATAATAATAATAGTAATAATTTACTTTTAATATATACACAATTTTTTAAAAAAGTATTTTTGAAAAAAATATATTTTTAAAAATATATTTTTTGGATGTTTTTAAATATTTTATATACTAATATTTTTTAAAATTATTCTTTAATAATTGTGATATTATACATCATTATTTCACTAGCACTTCAATCACATTCATCTCGTGAGTAGTGTCAATATGTTAATGTTGTCATGATCGTAAAAAAAGAAACAAAGAGGTTTTGAAAAAGGAAAGGTGTCTCTCTCTTCTAAAATAAGAGGAAAGAATCGTCAATGTCTTTAATTCAATCCGATATATAGTTTAGAAGTTGTTTTTTAAAATATTTTATTTTAAAAAAATATTTTTGACAACATCATACAAAAATTATCTAAAATCATCAAAAAAAAATTAATTTCAAAATGGTTTTTGAAACACTGCAAAACTTCAGTGCTGATATCGGGTTGCCCCGGTGGATTTTTGTCATTGCCAGGGTATTTTTTATTCAACATCTTTCCTGCTGAACATGAAAGTTACGCGAAGGAGAGGGCCTTTGTTCGTGTCCGTTTTTAACCCGCTCGCCCTTGTGATGGCAGCCATTCTTGGGTCTATACTGCTAGGAGAAAAGTGGCGACTAGGAAGGTGTGTGTGTGTGTATATATATATATATTAATTTTAATTAATTCCCTACAGTGCCTGTAAATCGTTAACCCTTGCAAATAGTACAAGTAAGACCTAATAGAGCTCTTATCCTTTGTTGCTTCGCCACGTGTAAGAAAATGAAAAAAAAGGCTGTTATTTTTCATGACAAAATATATACATCTCGTACCTGATCACAACTTCAAGCTTTGACGTTTCCCCCCTGTTCTGCGAGATATATACAGCATGCTAGGAGCAGCACTGGTCGTGTTTGGATACTATATGGTGTTTTGGGGTAAAAGCAAGGAGACAGACACGATAGCAGAAACACTACTAGTTCAGCTACCATCGACCAGAATTTGTGGGCGTAGCTGTTAAGTAATGCCATCACTTTGACAATTGATTTGAAGTACATGCATGTCAAACAATATTTATAGTCTGTAAAATATATTATTAATAAAGTAAATGGATGTAAAATTCTTAGTTTTTTCTTTCTGGTGTATCGGATTATTTATTCTTTCTTGTCTAAAAAAGGAAAGGAAAGGCTGGCATAACTGAAGCTGGCCGCCATTATTCGAGAGTAATTCTGAGTAATCATCGATCATGATCGTGGATATTATACACGAACTTCTCTTCCTAGTCTTTCACGCATATGCCTAGCTATATGAAAGAAATGAAGTCAAGGCTCCTTTTCAAATGAGCTCACAGTGTGGCTATGAAGGCATGCATGCATGCTGTGTTGATGTATGGATGGCCTTCAGTACTGTGGCTATGAAGGCATGCATGCTGTGTTGATGTATGGATGGCCTTCAGTACTGTGGCTATGAAGGCATGCATGCTGTGTTGATGTATGGATGCGCTCTTCATCAGTAATGTGGCTAGCAAGTTAGGTTTTGTAACATCATTCATTGCCTGAAAATACATGTGGGAGACAGTATGTAAAATAAATGCGAGGGACACCTCATTGGTGACTCATTTTTTCCGCGGAAATTATTAATTTCAGCATTGATTGATTTTCAGATGAGAAATGTTGGGGTGGTTAATTATTTTTTAACTATAATATTTTCTTATTAATGTGAATATTCATTCAGTTTGAATAATATATTTCTATTAATTTTATAAACTTTAAAATTAATAATTATATAAATTTTTAATAAACAACAATATTTGATTGACGAGGAAGGTATGGACACCAACTAAACAAGAGGTTTGATGCTCCAAACTAGAATATAGTAGCTTAACATATATATATATATATATATATATATATATATATATATACATGGCGTCCGTAGTATGCATGGTTATGGTTTAGGATGATCCAACCATGATCTGCATGGAGAAAAAAACATATCAAGACGACTGTTGTACTAGAAAAGTGATCGGCCTTTATCAGTCCGGCATGCTGAGAAACAATGGCCTGTAAAGTGTAAACACCGTTTTATATAAGATATAAGCAAGTAAAACATCAACTGCATTACATTTCGGGGTATCAAGTGGTGATGAATAAGAACGTTTCCTTTTTGTTCTTCCTTCTTTCTCTGCTGCAAAGCACATTTAATAAGGACTTGATAAAAAGTTTAGTGACCACCACCACCTGCTCCAAAACCACCCCCACCACCTGCTCCAAAACCACCACCACCACCACCACCCAAACCCCCACCTCCTCCTAAACCAGCACCCCCGCCCCCACCTAGTCCACCACCACCACCAGCTCCAAACCCTCCTCCAACACCACCGCCTCCCCCAAATCCCCCACCTCCACCTGCACCACCCCCAAGGCCACCGCCACCACCTAGCCCTCCTCCAGCTCCACCTCCACCTCCAAGCCCTCCACCACCACCTAGCCCTCCTCCAGCTCCACCTCCACCTCCAAGCCCTCCACCACCACCTAGCCCTCCCCCAGCTCCCCCTCCCCCAGCTCCCCCTCCAAGCCCTCCACCACCACCTAGCCCTCCTCCAGCTCCACCTCCAAGACCTCCACCTCCACCCAGCCCTCCTCCAGCTCCACCTCCAAGACCTCCACCTCCACCCAGCCCTCCTCCAGCTCCAGCTCCACCTCCAACCCCACCACCGCCACCTAGCCCTCCACCAGCTCCATCTCCCCCACCTAGCCCACCTCCTGCACCTCCTCCTAGCCCACCGCCACCTCCTGCACCACCACCTAGACCACCTCCGGCACCTCCTCCTAGTCCACCGCCACCATGTCCAATACCTCCACCATGACCAATGCCACCACCTAGACCGCCACCATGACCACCTTTAAGGCCACCACCCAGCCCACCACCTCCTCCAAGGCCTCCTCCACCACCACCACCAAATCCACCCCCTGCACCGCCTCCACCCCCTACGCCTCCACCAAATCCACCACCCGCACCGCCTCCACCCCCTACGCCTCCACCAAATCCACCCCCCGCACCACCGCCAAATCCGCCTCCTGCACCACCCCCTACTCCTCCACCGAAGCCGCCACCCGCACCACCTCCAATACCACCACCAAGTCCTCCACCCGCACCACCTCCTATGCCGCCACCACCAAACCTACGGCCGTGTATAAACCCCTTCTTCAACAAATGGGGACGACCCAACAAGTGCTTATCGTCTTTGTCACCAGTAGTAACATGATCAGCCACAACTAAAGCATTCAAAATGAAAGCACACAAGAGAGCGCCCACAACACGGTGACCAGTTACAGGGCCCATTTTGTAAGCATAAACATACAAAACCAGGAGAAAAGAAGAAGAAACTTAAGCTAGCTAGCAGAGCTAACTGTGTACGTAGTAGTGCAACAAGAGACTGCAATACACATGTATATATACTCATAAGCAGAAAGAAGAGATCAGATCGAAAGTGTGCATTATCAATTTGTACGTGATGAGCATGCACTATACAGGATAGCTCCAGAATAACTCATAACTGTCACGCGCTTACAAGAGTAAATTAATGAGACTCATCTGTTTTTGGACAAGAAATTTATTGGCCAACTGTCCTCTCTAACAAGCTCACTGATTCTGTATTGAATGACTTAATTATCACTGTATTCTGTTGCATGGATACGATCGATTAGCTTAATTAGGTTTTTTGACCTGATGAGTGACTTCTTAGAGCTTAATGTTGTCAGTTTCCCCCCGTAGAGGAGTCAACTTGGATGCTAGCACATGAGGTGGCTAATTATTTTTATATGAAATTTATTGAAAGGATCAAAACCAGCGAATCTCATTTAATGATGCAATCAATGAACAAACCAAACTATGTTCCCTGCCACGATTGTCTCTCTCTTTCTCAGGAGCTATGCGGCCCAGATTTTAATCCGCTTGGAATTATATGATCATCAATAGAGCTGGTAGCTGTAGCTTGATGGAAAAGATCTGTATCAGTCCTATGATTCTCAGTATCGATTCCATGATCAAATTGCAGCAGCTAGCTTGCTCATGCAAATGCCAGAATATTGAATATATATATATATAGGTTGGCGCATAACTACGTACGTACATTTATGAAAGTAGTCTGTAGTGGCGGCTAGCTCTCATAAAAACATTGTAAGATTACTACAATGCTTTGCCACGAAGATTAATAATTACTATTCTTAGTCAGGGCCAAGCAAATATATATATTTACATAAAGAAATAATATCGAGAGAGGTTAGAATGGATTTGTTTTGGAATTTATTACTTATTTTTGCTTAAATTTTTAGGTTTGTGTAATTGATAAAAAAGAAGTGTGGATTTTATTTTTTATTTTTTTTTATCATGGATTTGAAAAAAAAAAAGAGTTCTAATGTAAGAAAAAAACCTGCAAAAAGCATCAAAAAGATTATAATATAAAGGTATTTTTGTTATTATTTTTATAGCAAAAAGATCTGGTTTCGGTTTAGAGAAATGGTAGTAATTGAGAGGAAGTAAAAGATGTAAAACTTATAAAAGGTATTTTCATTATTAAAATAATTACAATAACAAATTAACCTGCAATGTTTTAAACTTTTATTATCTCTCTCTCTCTCTTCTTTTTTTTTTTACCGAATTTGAAATTTTCTAATTTAATTTCTATCTAAAACCAGTCATGTCTGTTTTTCTTTTGAATACGCATCAAGGAAATATTTTTACATAACTTTTTATATTTATTTCAAAATTGACACATAAAAATAATAATATGAAAACACAAATAAATATAATATTCTAGAAAAAAATATTTCTGATATATATATCGTGTTGAACTATGCAATATATATATATAATAGTATTCGAGGAGAGATAAATTATTGGTGGAGATATTTTTATGATGATATTTATTTTTCTCTTCTTTTTATATCTATTTTTTCATTCAAAATGAACCCAGTAAATAATTGATAGGATATCTCGGGCACCACTTGATTTTACCGCCATATTATACACCAGACCTATTCTGGTGTGATTTTGAGTTATGTAAAAGATACACTAACTGTTTGGGATGGTGGTATACACATTTTTTTTTTAAATATTATAGATTTAATTATCATAAAAATAAAATATAATTAATAATTCAAGTAAATTATGTACTCGTTTTTATTCTCAATTAATTGAAAAGCAACGGGGTGTGGAGTAATGGAGTAAAACGAAGTGACACACCTTTCTCTTTTATCAAGGTTGATCTCTATCTACACTATTTTTAATTTTTTCAAAACATGATTTTTATAAAAAAAATAATTAAAATCGGATTGGATTAGTTTCAAACTAAATGAGCCAATTCAGTTGGACAAAAAGACCCAATTTCACTGGAGTTGAGTGGGCTGAGAACAGCCTAGCTCAGCCCAATCCAATAGTTCAAAAAACAATGTGATGTGGAGAGACGATTTCTATCAGCTAAAAATATAGTAAAATTCTTGTAGTTACAGAATTTGAAGAGTAATTACTTTATTTTCCAATTGGGAAAATCTAAAAAAAAAAACACTTTAACTATATAGAAAGTTATAGCTATGAATCTAAACGATTTCTTATAACAATTTTACCATCATTTTTTTAAAAAATTCCCAATTAAGGACTTCATCCATATTAAGATTTCTCATATAAAATATACTTTTTATATATAAATGATATTAATTTATAAGAATCTTATCGTTTTTTCTGTTAAATATTTAAATATATATACTTTGATAATATAATTAATACTAAAAACATAATATATACTGTTTTTTATATATTAAAAAATATATTTTTATCCATTTTCATTTCATTATATAAAAACTATAAACAAATGTAAAAAAAACTAATTTGATAATTTTTATATAAAAATATATTTTAAAAAAGCATTTAAAAACAAAACAATGCTAACGCACTCCAAGATACTTTACTTGGACCAGTTGCTCGCAACAAATTTTCGTCACACGATCCATTCATCCAGACCCCAGGTGTGTATCCAACGTGACAGAAATCCACACGCTTTTTTAGTTTCGCCACGTCACCGATTCATCCGGTCATCTTTAGTTTCACCCCTGCTCGTACACCGAACCAGTAACCCCACCTCGGACTCAAGACTTCCAAACCTCAGCTTCGGATCCAGTTCAAACTCTCGTCTCGGGTAGACTCTCCCTAGTCCCACGCTCACTCCGTTAAAACTTCCTTTAAAACTACAGAGCCCCAAGCTTCTAACTTTCCTATTTTTTTATTAATCGCTTAAGTTGCAAAATTAAAGGTAATCGCTAAATTAATTATTTTAACAACATTCGTTTTTCTAATTTGAATTTTTGTGTTGATTTTTTTTTAATTTTCTTTTGCGTGATAATTGTTGTATTCAGTGACAATGCTTGATCAATGGAGATCGCTATCATACAGAGTTCGTGATCAGTAATACATCCTTTTCCGATCCGTTTAATTTTTCAAAATTAAGGTAAGGTGTCATGCATTTAGTTTTAATTTCCTTGGAATCATGAATTTTCTATCGAAACTCTGTGGATTGTGATTTGAATTTGATCGATCAATTTTTTGTGCTACTACTGGAAGAGTTTTTGTTTGTTTTAGTTGAGGTTATTAGCAGTTTTGTTTGGTGGTTTTTGAGCTGAAATCATGGCACAGAGTAATTGGGAAGCAGATAAAATGTATGTGATCTCTTTTTTTTTCTTTTTTTTCTTTATTCCTGGTCTGTTATTTTTGTTAATAATCAGGTTTTTGATAATGGGCATGCGTTTTTGTTTTTTGGGCCGTGTTTTGACAGGCTTGATGTGTACATATATGATTATTTGGTGAAGAAGAAATTGCACGCCACTGCAAAATCGTTTATGACTGAAGGGAAAGTTGCCCCGGATCCAGTAGGTAATGCGCGGAATCTTTCTTTCACTTTAATTTTCAAGGAGCATGATTAGATGGGGGAAAAGTAGCATGTTATAGCATAGGTTTTTGACATAATTATGCTGGTGTTTTAGAAGTTAATGGAAGTGACAGTAGTCGTTTTTTCTGGCCTGGCTTTGAATCGGCTGCCTAAATGTGGTGTAGAAGGAATTGAAACGCTTAAGATATAATTACCAGTTTGAATGTGCAGCGATTGATGCCCCTGGGGGTTTTCTTTTTGAATGGTGGTCTGTCTTCTGGGATATTTTTATAGCAAGGACAAATGAGAAACATTCGGAGACTGCTGCAGCATATTTAGAGGTGGGTTTTAGATCTTGACGAGTGTTGTATGCCTGCCTTTTATGCTTCTTCTGTTGATGTTCTGTACCTGGACTACTGTATTGATGTGCAGGCACAGCAAAGCAAGACAAAGGAACACCAACAGCTGCAACTAATGCGTCAAGCTCAGTTGCAACGAGGGGGTCCTAATAATCCAACCGTTGGTGGTCCAGTAAATTCTATTGGTTCTGAAGGAGTGCTTGGGCAGTCAAATGCCAGTGCATTGGCTGCAAAAATGTACGAGGAACGCATGAAGCACTCCAACCAAACAGAGTCTGAAACATCCCAATCGCATCTTGATGCCAGGATGGCCCTCCTCAAATCAACTACAAATCATCAAGGGTAAATTTCATTGTAGATGTCATTAGACAGTTTTTATACCCAATATTTCCATGCTGATTCTTTTGTGCTGACACAGCCAGTTGGTCCAAGGAAATCCTGGGAATGTTACTGCAGCACTGCAGCAAATCCAGGCACGAACTCAACAGACCACTGTAACTACTTTAACAAAATGAACTATATTTGCTGCGACTCTGAGTTTTGTTTATTTGCTTGCACATTTTCATTGAGAGCTTGATTCATTTTTCAATAGGATGTCAAACCTGAAGTGAGCTTGGGTGCTGCCCAGAGATCTTTGCCTATGGACGCATCAACCTTTTATGGGCAGGGAATCATGCAGTCAAAACCTGGAATTGGAAATGCAGGTTAATATATTGGATTCTGTATTGCAAAATTGGTACTTGAGATGAGGGCATATAAACACATGCATTTTCAATTGATTTTCACATTATCCCTGATTGTAAAGTTAGGCATCTGATTTTTAAGCATAAGGTCTTATAACGAATTTTGTCTTACATAAATCTCAACTAAAAGAAGGAATGAGAACTTCCACTGCCTGTAAATTACTTTCTTGACTGTTTCCTATGAAACTCCCTGGTCTTATAACAAATTAATAAATCCTTTTAGCACTTGCTTCAACTCTTGATGTGGCGATCTAACTTCAACATATAGTATGCCCATATGGGAAGGTAAAACTGTGAAGTCCTTCAAAGTGCTTGCAATTTCTTCTCTGTTTACTCATGTAGTCATAACTCTCTCCCACTTGATTTTGAACTATTGATTGATATATTAATGTACTTGCTTGCACCAAAAGAATCTTTCTGCACCAGTCTCAAACCCAAGAAGGGTGTTGTAAAGATTTAGAAGGTCGAGTGTCTCCTGTCTATGATCATAGCAGTGTCAACTTTTTTTCCTTATTTAAGTGCATTCAGTAAGGATTCCTCTGTTAACAAGGTACCTGGTTGCTTGTGCTTCTGAATTAGTATTTTGAATAAAGGTCTGTTGATGTCACTTAATTTTGTACAATCTAATTTCTGGGACTGTTTTTCCACGTGTATTTCCAACCACTTGGGACAAATGTGTTGGCCTATTCACCTTGGGTAAAGCTAGTCTTTCCTCCAACTTATTCTGGAAAATCCAAGAAGAATTCTACTGTACTAACCACCTTCAAGTTTTGTGTTTAAAATCTCTCTCTCGCTCTCTTTAATTATTTTAATATTTGTTCAGGATTGAACCCTGGAGTCAACGGTCTTCCATTAAGGGGATGGCCCTTAACGGTATGTTTTATACTGGAGCTCATTTGTTCTGAAGATTTAATTAAAAATCTAGCTGGTTTTTCACTACCTAGGCTATTATTGAATATACAGGGACTTGAACAAATTCGTCCAAGTTTGGGCGCACAAGTTCAAAGGCCTCTTTTACATGGTTCTAGTCAGTTTCAGCTTTGGCCACAGCAACAACAACAGCAGTTCTTGGCACAGGTCCAGGCACAAGGCAACCTTGCTGCATCACCAATGTATGGAGATATGGATCCACGGAAGCTTAGGGGATTGCCAAGAGGGGCTTTGAACAGCAAAGATGGCCAACCAAATGTAAATGATGGTTGTATTGGTTCTCCAATGCAATCAACTTCATCTAAGGTAAGATTTTCTTCCTTGAATTAAACCAAAATTTGATGTTCTGAACTGTTCTCTTTGGGCTATGAGTTCATAATGCTTTATGTGGTGGTGTGTCTTAACAGATGAATTTGCCACAGATGCAACAATCATCCTCTCAACAAGATCCTTTACACCCACAGCAGGTTGTGTTTTCTTAAATTCACATAATCATATACACCTGGTTTAACATGGAACAAATTTTAACTTTCTTGAAACCTCATTCTTTATCACCCAGTCCCCTGCATTTACCCATGAGCTGAATATTAACTAGTGGCAAGATGAATTTCCTTTCCTAAATATCCTATTTAATTTTATTGGTAAAGCACTGACTAATGCTTGTTTATGGTGTAATAGAATAACCGAAAGAGGAAAGGCCCTTCATCTTCTGGACCTGCTAATAGTACCGGTACAGGAAATACAGTAGGTCCTAATTCTCAACCATCAACTCCATCAACTCATACTCCTGGTGATGGGATTGGCACAGCTGGCAATTTACAGCATGTCAATAGCATGCCAAAAGGTTTGATGTATGGTGGTGATGCAACTGGAGCTCTTGCATCATCCGCAAACCCACTGGTATGCGCTCTTAACAAACTTACATGATGTGACATGAATAACCTAGAAACGTGAATGTAACATCAGGAATCTGCTGTTTGGAAGCCACAAGAACTCCATACTGCTAATGGAAAATTGTCAAATGTAGGTTTACCAGACTTTCTCGTATCACTCTTAACAAACTTTCTAGCTGTGACATGAATAACCTAGAGATGTGAATGTAACATCAGGAATATGCTGTTTGGAAGCCATAACAACCTCATGCTGCTAATGGAAAAATGGTCAAGTGCAGGGTTATTAGACTTTCTTTGTATTGTTACAAATGCAATTAGTTTATATTTATGCCCAATGAAACTGCTTGTCCAAGCACTCCTGTAAATCTTTTATTTATTTCTGAGCCTGTGTTGGTATTTTAATGTATACCTTGGTCAATTTAAGTTATACTTTTGTACTTCGAATATAATAGTCTTCACGGTATTATCCAAAGTTGGTCCTATCTATTTCTTGTGTTTTGACTTTTTATCTCTTTTCAGGAAGACATTGAGCATTTTGCAGATGTTGGCTCCTTAGATGATAACGTGGAGTCTTTTTTATCACATGATGATGGAGATGGAAGGGATTTGTTTGGTACTTTAAAAAGGAATTCCTCTGAACATGCTGCTGAAGCTTCAAAAGGTAAGCAGTATTTCAATTCCTTGCACTTTTACTTTTTTCAAATTGACCATAGCAATGCCTATTTCTTGACATCTCAGGTTTCAACTTCAGTGAAGTTAGTTCGATACGCAAAAGTAATGGGAAAGTTGTTTGCTGTCACTTCTCTACAGATGGGAAATTGTTGGCTAGTGCTGGGCATGACAAGAAGGTATAATGAATTGTATTTCAGCCTGCAAGGATTAATTTCATTTTCTGATTTCCATGTCAAGGCAATTTTAGATGATTGAACTTCTTACTTTCATTTCGCTTGCATAGCTTTGAATGCTGACTTTCAAATTAGTTAGTACATACCTACTCTAATGTGGAGAATTGTAACGAGCTTATAATGCCCATATTAACCATGTTTTGATTGCTAGCCTAATACACTATTTGCCTGTGCCTCAGTAAATAGATGATTTGAGTTGGTTTAGAAATCAGTGCTTGCACTCCAAGGTTCGATTAATTAGAGCATGAAATTGATGAGATATTGTGTTGGGAAATTATCAACGAAATCAATATTGTGTGAGGATACATATCAAAATGTAGCAATTTCTACAGCATCCTATACATTATTTTCCTGGATATCCTGGTGGATGAAATTGTGGGCAACCTCTTTAGAGTAAACTTAATCCTTTGGCCATCACACTTAATTCTTAATATTTATTCTTATATATTATTTTCCACTGATAAGAATATTTGCATTTGTTTTTCTTAATCCAATTGCGGCTTGATAACCACATTTTGAGTTAGTTTCCATTTTTCTACTTTCAACTAGGCCCAGTTAAATATCTTTTATGTATATGGTGTTGGTCTTTCAGAACCTGGAGAGCAGATGGGTTTTTCTTATAAGCATGCACTCCTCTTTTTATCTTTTTCATTTGTGTGCGCACGCGCGTGTTATGAACCACGGTTCACCACTATTATAATCTGATAGTAAAGAGTATTGGAACTGGCACTCCAGGTTCTATAGCTTCAGCCATACAAGTCTATAGCCAAACCTTCATTCATTATGAACCTTGGTTTACAGTTCATGTTTGTTGAAGAAAGTGGAAGCATTTTGAGAATACAGTGAAGAAGGCAGACAATTGTTGAAGGGAGATGATCTCTGAAAAAATGAAGACAATAACTCTCTCTTTTTCTTAATGAATTTAAGATGATTGCTATACATTACAACGTCATATTATTGAAATAAGTTCTTACAGTATAGGTAACATATTTTAACTTGAAAATATGATAATAGAAATGTCTGAAAATATCGAAGCATCTGGTCTGTAAATACTTTGCATGTGTTACTTTTTAAAAATTTGAAGAGATCTGTATTGTCAGATTGGTGGTTTTATTTTCATTTGCTTTCCTTTTTTCAAGCAAGAACAGAATGCTCAAACTTGATAAACAATATGTGGATGCTACATGTGGACATTTATGTATTTTTTCTATTACTCATATCACATCACTGTAACTAAATGAAATACCTAAATGACAGGCTCCCATAATTTCTAAACTACCCCCCTCACACAACAATTGAAGCAGAAAAACATTTTGGACATCTCAAAAACTTTTTGCTTTTTAATCAGCAAAAGCAACCATGAAAATTGACATCTTGTTGATAAGATTTAACTTGGATTTGCTTGTTTTCATGGTAATAGGTTGTTCTTTGGAACATGGAAACTCTGCAAACTGAGTGCACTCTGGATGAACATACCCACATTATTACTGATGTTCGTTTCAGGCCAAATTCAACTCAGTTGGCAACATCATCATTTGATAAAAGTATACGTCTCTGGGATGCTGCAAATGTGAGTTTTCTATCTGTAGTGCTTTCTCACAAAAATCATCCATTCTTTTGTATGATTTAAGCTATCAATTGGGTAAAAATCTATGGAAGTCTTCCATTTAATTAAGTTTTCTATCTCCAGTGTTTTCTCACAAAAATCATCCATTCTTTTGTATGATTTAAGCTATCAATTGGGTAAAAATCTATGGAAGTCTTCCATTTTTTTATTTTTTTTTGGCCTAAAATGACCTGTCAGTTTTACAAGCTTACTGCTGCTTTTTTCTTTAGCCATGGTATAATGATGTTTCTATACCTGAATTAGCTAGCTATTATGTCGCATAGGTAATTCATCACTCCTTTTCAAAACAACTGTATTTTCAGGTTTTAAAAAAAAATCCTGAGATTTGGATTTTTTTTTATGTTTTAAAAAATTATAGTCCTTGTGTATCGTAGTGTGGGTGTACAAACTAGTAAGCACTAAATGTGGTTATCCTTGCAGCCAAGGTATTCCTTGCAGACACACACAGGGCATACCTCACATGTGATGTCCCTTGACTTCCACCCTAAGAAGAATGATGTTTTCTGTTCTTGTGATGATAACAATGAGATTCGCTTATGGAACATCAGTCAGTATCCTTGCACCCGGATATCCAAGGTTAGCGATGAAGCTCCTTTACACACACACACACACACACACACTGTTCTTGAAGTTCTGATGATTTGAATTCCTTTTCTATTCTAAATTTTGGACATTTGATGGAGTAGGGAGGGTCCGCACAAGTTAGATTTCAGCCGAGAATTGGACATCTGCTGGCTGCAGCTTCTGATAATGTCGTATCCATCTTTGATGTTGAGTCTGACAGACAGACACACTCATTACAGGTATTGGTCTTGAACTTAGAAGCTGAGAAAACAAATAAAACTCCCTCTTTCACATTTGTTATGTGATAATATATGAGTCATTTTACTTTAGGGGCACTCCACCAAGGTACATTCTGTTTGCTGGGATGTAAACGGAGAATACTTGGCTTCTGTCAGTCAAGAGTCTGTCAGAGTGTGGTCGTTGACCACAGGAGAGTGCATTCATGAACTTAGTTCGAGTGGGAACAAGTTCCATTCTTGTGTTTTCCATCCAGGCTATGCCACTCTCTTGGTTATCGGAGGATATCAGGTAAATTTGCTTTTGATATTAGTATTTAAGTTCCGGTTGTGTTTTCTCCTGTAATTGACCCTGCTTTGAAACAGATCAACCTTGTTGCATTTATAGTAATCAATCCAGGGATAAAAAAAAAAGTGTTTCAATTTTAACCCACCTTTTTGTAATTCGTAGGGATATTTTGTGTTTGCGTTTCCTAAAACGAAGTATCTTCTTCTTAACTTCAAGGGAACATAATATCTCTATTTACAGAGAACTTTTGGCGCTACAATTATTGATATTTTTTACTTATTTGTACTTTTAACAACATCATTAATTACTAATGCCGGGCTTGTAACCATTATTCTAATCCAGTCATTGGAGCTCTGGAACATGGCAGAGAACAAGTGTATGACAGTTGCAGCTCATGAGTGTGTGATATCAGCCCTGGCTCAATCACAAGCTATAGGGATGGTTGCTTCTGCAAGTAATGACAAATGTGTGAAGATATGGAAATAAGGGCTGCCATTCTGTGCTTCCATCAACTCCAATGGTCTTCCAGTAAAAAAAGGGATTCAGTAAATTTGATTTGTTTTTCCTCTTGTCATTTTAATTATCTGTATATGAAAGACTAGCTGTTTGAGTGTGGCATCTGTTATGATCTGAACACAAATTACTCAGAATGAGCCGGTGCAAAGCATACTTGTTTTGCGAGGTTTCTCAGAATGCTGATACGTACGGAGGGCATTTGAGCTGAAAGTTTTCTTTACGCGCCTGTTCCTCGTGAAGATTGAACCAATTTACAGGCAGGTATGATGAATGAGTGTGTGATGTTTATTTCATGATACCCTCTGTCTGGCCTTGGATGGCATTTCTTATTTTTTTCAGAAAAAAAAATCCAGTGAAGTAGATCAGGAATTTGATGGTTTAAGAAATAAAGCTTGGATTAAAAAAAAAAATATTATTTTGTTTTAATATGAACCATACCTGTCAAGTTAAGTAGTTAACTGGTCATATCAAGCTAATCTAAAGCTTAATTGTGATCGTGCTTAATAACAATTATAAAAATAAAGTTAAACCATACCTGTCAAGTTAAGTAGTTAACTGGTCATATCAAGCTAATCTAAAGCTTAATTGTGATCGTGCTTAGGTCCCGGTCCTGTTTGTTTGCTGTAAAGTGGTTTTTTTTTGAAAAGTGAATTCCGGGAAAAGTGAATTTTTGGAAAGTAAATTCCTGTGGAAAGTGAATTTCGATGTTTGGCAGTGTTATAGAAAATGAACTGGAAAACATTTTTCAGTGTTTGCTTGTGTTATGGAAAATGAACTGAAAAATAATTTATTAATAAATTAATTTTTTTTCAAGTTTATTAAAATAATGATGAATAAATCTTACAAATTAAAAAGTTGAATGAGAATGAAATTGAAAAAAAATATATAATTTCATAAATTATCTCAAATAAAATAAATAAAGATCAAATCTAAAAAATTAAAAAAAAAATGAAAGGTGAATAAATTAAAATAATAATAATTAACATTTCATAAATTATTTCAAATAAAATAGGTAACAATAAAAAAATGAGGACCAAATTTGATAGATAAAAAATTTCAATAAAAAAATGATTAAAAAAGCAAATAACAATTATAAAAATAAGGATCAAAATTAATATAAAAATTAAATTTTAAGAGATGGAATTGAAAAATAAATATTCAAAATAAATTATATATAGCAATCAAAAGTTTGAGGATCAAATTTGATATAATTAGCAAATAATGATATTTCTAAATTTTTCACAACTTCCGGAAAGTGTTTTCCGTCCAAATTTTCCTGAAAACACTTTCCTGAAACTAAATCAAATTCTTCTTTGACTGGAAAGTGTTTTTCGTTGACTGGAAAGTGTTTTCCGTTGACCAATTTTCCGGAAAGCAAACAAACACAGGAAAGTTTGGAAAGTGGTTTCCCGGAATTCACTTTCCAGAAAACAAACACAACCTTAATAACCATTATAAAATAAAGTTAAACCATACCTGTCAAGTTAAGTAGTTGACTGGTCATATCAAGCTAATCTAAAGCTTAATTGTGATCGTGCTTAATAACAATTATAAAAATAAAGTTATATGATGAGTATTCTCTTACAATCAATTGGCGTTATTCTATCCCATCTGAACCCGCATTTCCTGTATAGCTGGAAGCATCAATGTTATGGTCATAAATTTAAACACATCGTGTTCTTCTTCGGTAATATCTACTTCAATTCTGATTCAAATTTGGACACGTAGCTATCCAAGTCAGACCGGGTCTACTATTTCCACTCTGTTCGTATTCAAATCTGGACACGTGTCATTAGTGATGATTACGATTGTTGAAATTAGTCAAATTACAATTGTCAATATTAATTTTTTTGTGATGTTTTTTTTTAAAAAGAAAACATTACATTCAACATTAAATTGATGATGATCTCATAGCTTAAACCGTAAATTGAACAGGTTAACACGTATTGATTCAATATATTATTATTTTAATATTTTAAAAAATATTATTTTAAATCTTCTTAAATCAAATTATATTTTTACAAGAATCTAATTATTTTTAAATCTATTAAATCAATTTAGTGGTTTTAAAACTTTTTTATACTAGAGTAACACCAAAATATTTTTTTTATATTAAAAAAATTGATCTCCGGTACATCTCCAACGTGCAAGCCAGCAAGCCAAGCCCCATACTGAAGCGACTTGGGGATGAAGCCTTGAATTCGTTTCTTTACCAGTTGATATGGTTTGGCTTTACCCTCTCCCTTTCCTTTCTTTTTTCCAGGAAAGCCACCCAAAATACGCAGAGCACAACTGATCAAAGCAAGCTTCATTATAAAGAAAGACATCCTCGTACTGGTGTCTCCTTTAACGCTTTCTGTCTCTTTAATTTGAGAAACATGGAAAATCAAGAAAACAACAAAAGCCCACCAGCAGAAGAATCGAAAATGCAATGCCAAAACGATAGTAACTATGAAATCCCATCTCCAAAACATCATCACCAAACCATAACATCATGCCGGCCAAGTCTTGGGTCAACCCCTCGAGCTGGTTGAGTTTTATAACTATAATTATTATCATATTATTAATCTCAACAGTTAATATAAACTAAAATAAAACATAACATCTAATTATTATTATTATTATTATTATGTAAATCTGAGAATAATACATATTAAGAGTAGAATTATTTTATCTTGTCTATTATCGACCAAACAACACATAGATATAATCATTCTATTTTGTACGCCACTACAAAACACAATTTAATTTTCATCTTATGATCTATCTATGTTTCATATGTTCATACTATCTTTGTTTTTTCTATCCCAAAATAGTAACCATACAACACCTAAGTTCTATGCTGTAAGATACAATGACACTACCTGGTTTATTTATTTCCTATCCATTTATTTATTTGTTTTAAATATAATTATTTTTTAATAGTTTTTCTTTTAAAAAATAGTATTCAATGAATATGTTTGATTAATTTTTTCTCACAAAGGATTTTAATTAAGATTGTGTGTTGAACAGTGTTTCGAGATTATACATATACACATGATTGGAAGACAAAGACATAAAATAAATCTATTTTAAAAATATTTTTATTAATTTTAAAATAAAAAACATACAATCATTTTTGTCTTTCCAGTCGTGCGATAGTAACTAACACTACCTAACAGAAGATGCACATAAAAACCCATCTCATGACCTAAATAATAATGGAATTATTTATCAAATAAAATAAAAACTAAAAAAAACTGAATATTTACATGAGTTAGAGTAAATGATCGCACCAACCTATATAAATGGGGACTGCCGTGTACTAAATGCTACAAAACTGCCTTTGCTGTCCACCCACCATCTCTCAATATGCTAGGTGCTTCCCTGGAAGCAGGGGAAATCACAAACTTTATCTTATTAATTAATCTAGTATTCATTACTTTTTGTAACCAAAATATAGACTAGTAAAAGGAAAAATACAAAAATATACGAATTGTTCAAAATATTCAGTAATGGAAATAATTAGTAGTTAATAGACAATTATATAGAATATTCCCTATATAAATTTGCTATACATTTGAACCAAGTTCTTAAAATCTTTAAAACTTGTTTATCAATAAATTTATAATCCCATAAGTGATAATTAATAAATATAGCTTTTAGGAAAATAATAAATACGTTTGCTATAGTAGACTACCGGTTTCTATTATAGGATCTGTTTGAAAGTGTGGTTGCGGTAACTTTTAAAATGCTTATCGTGCTCAAATATATCAAAATGATCTAAAACACAAAATATATTCGTTTAAAATAAAAATAATAATTATTTTTCAAATTTCAACCAAAACTGATGGGATCGGAATGCCAAATGGACATATAATCTATCAGGCTTGAAATTTTTGTTAAAACAAAACCAGAATATTTAATGCAAAATAAAAAAGATAGCTAGCATTTCAATCATATAGCATCAAAATCAATTTAAGAAACTCATATGATTTTATGATATAAATATTTAAAAAATAATTCTCCCACAAGAAATTCATCGAAAGCTAATAAATTTAATTCGAACCAAGAAACTCATATGATTTTATGATATAAATATTTAAAAAATAATTCTCCCACAAGAAATTCATCGAAAGCTAATAAATTTAATTCGAACCAATATTACTCCGTTGTACAAGCCTGAATTAAAGTCATACCAGTGGAGTGGAAGCAACTGGAAGCTCTAGCGGCAAGAGATTGGTTTAGACACGTTTTAATGGGTGATGTATACTTCTCCTTGCATGACGAAGGGCAAACGAAAAGTAAATAATAATAATAATAATAATAATAATAATAATAATAATAATAATAATAATAATATAGTTTTTCTCCTTCAGCTCCCATGAAATAATAGGTCAATAAAAGATTAAAAAAACTAGTCAATAACTGAAACAGTTAAATTGCATAATCATATTATTATTATTATTTATATACTAGAACTGAACAAAGAAATCATTTAGTTGAGTGGATAGAGCGTTTCCTAGCGGGTTCGAATCTCTCTAGCAACGAAAATGATTTTTGATTGTTTGAAAGTTACTTTTTTCCTGGATTTTTTTTTAATAACCGAGGTGTTTGGGTCAACTTCCATGTATCACGATAAATCTTTGAATTTATTTTCTTTTTTCTTATAATTTTCACAATTCATTATTGTTTGAAAATATATTTTCTCTTTTTTTTTTTGTATCTAGCTTCTTTTTTTTTTGATAATCCCGATATCCTGAACAATTTATGCATGCTATGATTTTTTTCTTTTATGTACATTTGTAACTAGAATTCTAGGACAGGTACGAGATTTAAAAAATTAATTAGTTTTGAACGCGCTGGCAAGTCAGCTGTTGCTCGTACTGTTTGGAAAAGATACCGTAGATACGTGGTTTTCTTTTCACAACACTGCTGCTCCTGCCCCACGCACTTCATTGCACTAACATGACATGCTAATATTATTCATTACTCGCCTTCCCCAACGGCCACCTTCCAAATCGCATTGAAGTGTATTTGGTTCTGAGATATTGTTGATTTTTTCCCATTAAAAACAATTATATATTTTTTTATAAAAAATATCCACTTTCTTAACGCCCCACCAAACTAAACTAATTAATGAGGATCTGCTATCCAGTTTTGCTTATGCCTTCCTCGTATCTCCTTTCCGGAAACTTAAAAAGAATGTTTTTTTTAGTATTGCTAATGTTTTTTATTTAAAAAAAAATATATTTTTTATTTTTTAAAAAATATTTTTAACATCAGTAATATTTTTTAATAAAAAAAATTCATTTTTTTTTGAAATGCTTTAACTAACATATACCTACTCCCACCGCTTTGTTAAATGTTAACAGAGACCACTTCATGGCAAAACACCGGAAAAATTATTCTAACTTCTCTCTCGCCTA
>CM063588.1:2230042-2275474 GCA_032356905.1 Salix exigua | reverse complement strand
TCATCAAAGCGAGATATAGCCGTACTTTAGTAAATTTCGATACCTGGGGCATGTCGACCGAGTAAATAACGTCATCAAATATGATAGAATGTGGTTCAAATGGAAGAACCATTCCTTTCTTACTGTTATTGCTGGCCTTGCCAATGGGATTTGAACCATTTCTACTAATTTCAACTCCACTCGCTGCTTGTAAATTGAAAATATATCGGTAATTTGATACTTAATTATAGGCTAGGAAATGATTTGACCACTGACGCGCTTCACCAATTGAGTTCCTTTACCTGTGTTGGTGTGGCGACTGATTCCACGGTCTGATAACTGAACAGCTCCTTAAGAATCATCACTTTCGGGTTCTTCAGATAAAACAGCACGAGGCTTCTCATATTGCCTGTACCTCGCTAAATAGATGATCTGAGTTGGTTTAGAAATCACTGCTTGCAGCCTTGCACTCCAAGGTTCAATTAATTAGTGCATGAAATTGATGAGATATTGTGTTGGGAAATTATTAACTAAATCAATGTTGTGTGAGGATACATATCAAAATGCAACAATTTCTACAGCATCCTATTAACTAAATCTGGAAACGTGTAATTGTGGTGTTACTATTATTATCATGATTACAATTGTTAAAATTACAAGTGGTAATATTATTTTTTCATTATGTTTTTTTTAAAATGAAAACATTATACTTCAATATTAAATTGATGATGATCTCATAGCTTAAACCGTAAATTTAACAGGTTAACACTTATTGATTCAATATAGTATTATTTTAATATTTCAAAAAATATTATTTTAAATCTTCTTAAATCAAATTATATTCTTACAAGAATCTAATTATTTTTAAATCTATTAAATCAATTTAGTGGGTTTAAAACTTTTTATACTAGGGTGACACCAAACTATTTTTTTATATTAAAAAAATTGATCTCCGGTATATCTCCAACGTGCAAGCCAAGCCCCATGCATACTGAAGCGACTTGGGGATGAAGCCTTGAATTCGTTTCTTTACCAGTTGATATGGTTTGGCTTTACCCTCTCCCTTTCCTTTCTTTTTTCCAGGAAAGCCACCCAAAATACGCAGAGCACAACTGATCAAAGCAAGCTTCATTATAAAGAAAGACATCCTCGTACTGGTGTCTCCTTTAACGCTTTCTGTCTCTTTAATTTGAGAAACATGGAAAATCAAGAAAACAACAAAAGCCCACCAGCAGAAGAATCGAAAATGCAATGCCAAAACGATAGTAACTATGAAATCCCATCTCCAAAACATCATCACCGAAGGGAAGAAGGTAATGACCCAGAAGAAGAAGAGGAGGAGGATTTCACTGGCCAGTTTCAGCGCTCTGTTAGCCTGCAAGTCTTATATTTAGATAATATTTTGATTTAGCTTCTGTAATTTCATTCTTATTGTGAATTTAAAATTATTATTTTATCTTTATAAACAAAAAAAAATGATCTTGGCAATGAGGCATTTTACACAGTATAATAATTAAAATATTCGTTAAAGCATATTTAAACTAGCGTTATTTTGACTTTTTTTTTCTTTCTAAAGCTCATTAAAATAACTTAATTGTCTTTGAATTTAAGGTATTTTATGCTTTTGTACAAGGAACTCTTTTGAGGGTTTCGGTGAGGGCAATTTGATATATTAGTATATATAGAATATTATTCAATATCAAAAAGCTAATGTATTCTCCGTGACTATATGTTGTGATTGTTTTTTAAAATATTTTTTAATATTTTTTGTTCAGAAATATATTAAAATAATATTTTTTTAAAAAAAATTTATTATTAACACTAATACATAAAAATATCTGAAAAAACTAATATTTTTTAATTTAAAATAAAAAATAAAATAAAATATTTTAATTTTTAAAAAAAATATTTTTAAAATACAATATAAAAATAGATTTTGGACGGCCCCGTGGTGTTCTGCGAAGTTGAAAACGACGAGGATTAGTGGGGTTTCTTGTAAGGATTTGCGAGAGTTCAGTGAAGTTGAAAACGACAGACGAGGAGAAAATTAAGAAGAATTTCAGTGAGTAGTACGTACTTGTTCTTTATATTTATCTCCAAAGAAAAAACGAAAAGAGAGAGAATGTTGGTTCATCAAATTTTTTTTCGATAAATCCACAGGTGTCTAGGCCGCTGGACCTGACTAATCCCAAGAGTGCACAAGGTCTCGGCAAGCATGTTTCCCACAAGTACACCAACGGTTAATTTAAGGGCTTCGTCCAAGTCCGATGACCCCAAGAAATTGTTTGCACCTGAGCGGATTCGAACCTGAGACCTTATAGGGAGTAAATCCACGAGCCCCAGATCTTCACCGCCAGGCCAACCCTATGGGTTATGTTGGTTCATCATTAATTGCCTGTTTAGCGAAGTTTTAAATGTTTTTTTTAATATATTATTTAGTTATCATTTCAATTATCTAAATATATGATAAAATATTATTTAATATTAAAAAGCTAATGTGCTGTCCGTGACTATGATTATTATTTAATGATGATATAATTTAGTTATCATAATATTTAATATTATTTAATATTATGTATGAGATTTTGGACGGCGAGCGTGGTGTTCTCTGATTCGCTGCGGTGTTTGAATTCTTACGACGCCCTTTCATTACCAGGCAGCATGTGTGGCTAACATACCTGTGGTTTGGTGGCCATATATATATTTTTTCTTTTCTTTCTTGATTTCCATACATGTTCCTGTAAAATTTTAAATCAACCATTTAATTTTGTTTTCTATTTTTTTTATTACTGGTTGTGTTATTTCAAATAATTCATGAAATTGAGATCCTCTTTCAATTTTATTCTCCTTTGATTTTTTATTTTGTTTTTATTATTAATATTTGGATTTCTTGATTCGTACAAAATAGGCAGGATGAAGGGAGAGAGAGGTGACATCAGCACGGAGTTTGTGAAACTGTACGGTTACCGGGAGTTTGGTTTTGAAGGTGGTGGTGATGTTGTCATCTCTTGCTACTTGCTTGTCAAATTTATGGTGCTAGTTCAGAGACTGTGCGTCCCGTGGCTCCACATTTCACACCGGATGTTGCAAAAGAGAGTGTTGATTGTAATATCATCAACTACCCAGAAAAAAAAACAATATTTATTGTTCGATTGAGTTTCAAAAGTTTTTTTTTAAAAAATAATTTTTTTTTGTTTTTATCAAAAAATTTTGATGCTTTTATATTGTATAAAAAATAATTTAAAAAAATATTATTTTAATATATTTATGAACGAAAAACATTTTCAAAAACAATATTGATCAAACTTCCAAACAAAAACTTAGAATTATTTAAAATTTTATTATCTAAATATGATTTTCTTTACTTTTAATATACATATATGTATATATAAGTATAAACTGATGTTTTCCCGGTCCAGATGTAATTAAAAAAAAACATTTTCAAATTGATAATAGAAAAGGGGAGTGGTGCTCTGGATGTGATGGAGGTGTGCATGTTCTTACGTGCCCTAGGAAGCAATGGAACTCTTTGCTTGCAAACCTTAACCAAATAATTTTCTCTTTTTATATTTTGTTCTGCCCTGTGTATCATCATCATCAACAACCAAATAACACATAGATTTATCAAAAAAATAGCAACTAAAAAAACTGAACATTTAAGTTTCAAATTCAAAGCAATTATCGTCTTTGCTCCCCTCTCTCTCTATGTGTCTATCTATCTATCTATCTATCTATATATATATGGATAGATAGATAGATATGCCGTGCTCCCCTGGAGGCAGGGGAAAATCATAAGTTTATCTTATTAATTAATTTTGTATTTAGTACTTTTTATAACCAAAATCAGATATATTTTTATTTTATTATAATACTTACCTATATATAGGATTCATGTATATATATATTTTAGGTTTGCTATTTTAGGTTTGCTATAGCAGTTTCTATTATAATCCAAGGAGGCTTGAATTTTTTTTCTAAAAGAAATCTAATTTGTTTAATTTTCAAGTTATTTCTTACATTCAAATTATTTAATTGCTCCGGAAATTTTAATTTGTTTCCCATAGATATTTTAAATATTGTTACAAGTGTGGAATTACAAGTGCGAAGTTGTATGAAAAATGTCCACGGTTCAAATTGTTAACATTTAACCTAAGAAATTTAATTCAAACCATTATATTTCCGTCTTACACGCCAGAATTTATCAAATAGCCATCTCATTTAAAAATTAAATTATTAGATGAGATCGCGGAGCATGATTTATATTATTTTTTAATACATTCACTCAAGTAGAAGGTCTTTAGACTTGAAACTTGAATATATTCATATTATTTTATATTTGATTTTTATCAAATAAAAAAGGATGAGATTCAAACTTGTGATTGTTGAGTCAATAAAACTTCTAATACCAAATTAAAAAACCATATCAAATAAAATTTTTATTTTTAAAATAAAATTTCAAAATATAACTTATATTATTTTTAAATATAATTAAATTCATGGCAGAGAAGTTGAAGCGACAAATAATGGTTTGGTGTAGACAGGTTTTAATGGATGATGTACACTCCTCCTGGAATGACGAAGGGTAAACGAAAACGTAGACACGTGGAGCACTACTGCTCCTCCTCGTGGCAGCATGGTGCAGGGTGAGTCATCGTCCGTCCTGCCCCACGCACTTCATTGAGCTAACATGACATGCTAATATCATTTATTACTTGCCTTCCCCGTCGCTCACCTTCCAAAGTAGATATTTGGAATATCTACTGAGATATTGTTGATTTTTTACCCATAAAAAACAATTATATATATATTTTTAAAATTATTCAAAATTCTGAGCGGTCACGAGTCACGACCACCCCGTCTTCTCTGTTCGAGAATTGAGAAAGTTGTTAGTTTATTTTTGAAAATGTATTTTTTATAAATATATTAAAATAATATGTTTTAATATTTAAAATTTATTTTTGTAATATATTAATATATAAAAATAATATAAAAATATTGATTTTTTTTTAATTTTAAATAAAAAAATATTTTTTTTTTAAAAAAAGAAACACTTTTACCAATCACCCTTCAATCTGCTATCCAGTTTTGCTGAGGCCTTCTCCTTTGCCGACACTTATAGTCCCACAGATTATTAACAGAGACTTCACTTCATGGCAAAGTTGTCGTCTTTTATAACATGTTTACTGCTCTCGGATCATCAACATTAGATCTCAATCGACCATTAATTTGAACAGATAACTGGAATAATATGTTTCCTCGTACTATTTTATTATATTATTATAAATAAAGAAATTGTAGTGGTTTCAAAAATTTAAACACGTTATTATTAGATGTAGTTGCTTAAATCTATAAATTTCATGATATTTAAATTGCAACTAATGATTTTCTATTATTTAGTATTTCTTTTCGCTTGCCCTAATTTTGAATTGCCAATTTATTTAATATGATTTTCAACTCTTGATGTTAATTCAAAAAATAAGTTAAAATGGCTTTAAGTTAACAACTATAAGCTAAAACTATAAAAGCAGCTTTAATTATATTTAATATATGTTTAATGTTAAAAATCCCAACTTTTGATTAAAGCAAAACTTCTTGACATAATTTGCTAAAAAGTTTTGTTCTTATTTAAGTTTAAAGTTATTTTTTTTGTCTAAAAATGTTGGAAAATAGTTTTGTAAAATCAAATAAATATATTTGCAGCATAATAAGAGCTTAAACCAAGACATAAAATAAAAAATGCTTTTGATTTTTTTAAAATATTTTTTTAGTGTTTCTATTTCATTTTATGTGCTAAAGTTAAAAAAATAATTTATTAAAAATAAAAAAATATTATTTTAATACATTTCTAAATAAAAAATACTTTTAAAAACAATATTAATCATAGTTATAAACAAAAACTAAATTGTGTTTATAATGTTAGGAAGAGTGTTTTTATGTTTTTTTTTACGAAGATAAAGTAAAAGATTATTTTTTCAACAAATTGACTGTAATTCAATAATTAAAGTTTAAGAATTAAAGAGGTGTTGTTGGTTATTTTATTTTTTTTATAATCAGGATGTCCCGTCCAGCTTACGCTCGCAACAATTAATCCTCGAATTCACTGAACATCTTGCAAATCTAATAAGCATGTAAAGCACAACAACAATAACAGACGTAGATGGTAGGATTTGAATCCTAGTACAAAGTAAGAAAACATATTCCTGCTGCCCAGCCTAGGCATTTCGGCTTGATTCCAAACTTGGTAGGGATATGGCTCGGTTCAAGTATATATATTTTACGTTTATTTTAATTTACTCATCTTCAAATTATTATCACATACACAGATCAATAATTTATTTTTATTTTTAAAAATAATTATCTTAATTCACTCACCTAAAAATTATTATCTTGTATTTTCAATCATGTCAGATTTTAACTTTGATATGCAGTTGATTGATTGGTTTTATTATTAGATTTATTTAAAAGATTAAATATTTGAGTAAATTATAATTTAATTATATAGCAATGATTTCTTTTATTTGATGATTACAAATCTTGTCTTAATATTCATCGGACGACGGAAGAAATCATCATTCGAAGGTAGTCAAAAAGCTAACGGTCATTATAAATTACAGTAAAAATAGTGATCTTTATTTATTATTCCAAATATTACAAACCTGATGATAATACATATTAAGAGTAAATCACAAACATATTTTGAATTTTATTATGTTATATTTTTCATAAATAAATTAAATATATATAAATATTCATAGTGTTTAATACATAATTGTCAAATATAATATCATTGTTCTTTCTTATTTTTTCATTTCAGATTTTTCATTTTTTAATTCAATATAGTAACTATATAATAAGTGTGGTTAAAAATACTTTCTAATTATAAATATATTAAAATACTTTAAAAATACAACTAAACTAAACCACACTTACATCAACTCAATTTCCTATTTGGTACTCAGTTTAAAAATATATATTTTTTAAATATATTATTACTTTACCTTTTTAAAAAGCAATCCCACGGTACGAAACAGTTCCGGAAAGATTCTTCTAACTTCCCTTTCACGCATCTTGTACTCTATGGGTATAATTGAGTTGGCTGGGCGAGTAAAGTTTCACTTTATCAAGTTCTTAGTTCTTACAGAAATTAAATGTTATAACTCGAATTTAAAATCCATGGCACAAATCACAGCCCTTTTAACGTCACACCATGCGCCCACTTTAGAACATTAGCTTTTGTCTTTATAGTTTATATACCGTGAGTTTATAATTTCTCTTGCTGGCCACTGCTGAAAAAATAGAAGAGAAGTGATTTTTTGAGACTCAAGAAACAGAAGGAAGTGACTGAAGCAGTATCATGTGGAGGCTTAAGATTGCAGAGGGGGGGAATGATCCAAACATATACAGCACAAATAACTTTCTGGGGAGGCAAACATGGGAGTTTGATCCTGATGCTGGCACCCTTGAAGAGCGAGCTGAGGTTGAAGAGGCTCGCCAAAATTTCTGGAAAAACCGCAACGTGGTCAAGCCCAGCTCTGATCTCCTCTGGATATTCCAGGTACACGAACACACACACACACAAATTCACAGCATATGTTTTCCTGTGTATATATAAGAGTTATGTTTCTATTTTTAGTTATTTCCATGGAGAGTGTAACTGCTCAAAGAATCCGATGAAAATTTTTAGTTCATCATTAATCACCTTTTTAGTCACTCACTTTTATATAATAAATTGCAGTTTCTGAGGGAGAAAAAATTCAAGCAAACGATCCCTCAGGTCAAGATTGAGGATGGCGAAGAAATTTCGTACGAAAAAGCAACGAGTGCTTTGAGGAGGAGTGTTCATCTGTTTACAGCCTTGCAGGCTAGCGATGGCCATTGGTGTGCTGAAAATTCTGGCCCGATGTTCTATTTCCCTCCCCTGGTTATTACTCCCAATCCCTGGCTATCATTTCACTTAGCAAAATAGATTAGCCAGAAGTTTCATCACCACCTAGAATCGGCAACATATAATATTTCTGGTGGCCATTTGGCTACAAACCCAGCTAGATCTGCTTCTCTTTCTTTTTAGCGGCAGAAAGTCGCAACATGCTCTGCAAATACTATCAGGCACGCAGATGGGAGAACATGAGTTACTAATAAAACAATACTGAGCGCATTGAAATACGAAGTAGCCAATAAATAATGAAAGAAATTGGTATAATTTGGCAAAAGGCCTTTTGATGTTCGGGCAAGGACTTTTGGATTTTTGTAATAGATATTTTTAGAATCTTCAAACTTCTATGCAGCTCGTATAATTTTACTATACCTATAATTTGCCCTCATTGAGTTTAAGAGAAAGACTTTCAAGAGCAAGGAACCCCCCCTCCTGAATCCTTCGGACAAGATTTAACTTGATTGAAAAAGTTGTAATCTGAAAGACTTTATTTGACTTGATCTGAAGAACTGATGATCAGAACGTAAAAAAAGAAAATCCAGTATGCTTCAGGCCATGTTGCTGCTTAGCTCTGCTTTCACGAGTAGCATCAGAATGAATTTGGAAGCCTGTTTGCTCAGTTTTCACAATTTTGGAAACTCTAATTCAGATATTTTGTGCATTCAATTTCTACCGACAGTCTTCTTTTTCCCCCAATGCAGGTTTTTTCTCTGTATATTACAGGACATCTTAATGCTATCTTCTCTGCAGAGTATAAAAAAGAAATCCTACGTTACATATACTGTCACCAGGTAGAAATATTTTGTAAATTACAGGGATGACAAAAGAAGTACCTTTACCATATTAATTTTTTCTTTTTCGTCTTGGCTTCAAAGCTTTACCAGTACCAGATTGCTAATGTGCTGCGTCTTATCTTGTAGAATGAAGATGGTGGGTGGGGATTACACATTGAGGGTCATAGCACCATGTTTTGTACAGTTCTGAACTACATCTGTATGCGCATGCTTGGAGAAGGACGTGATGGTGGCAAAGACAAAGCATGTGAAAGAGCAAGGAAGTGGATTCTTGATCATGGCAGTGCAATTGCCATAAGCTCCTGGGGGAAGACTTGGCTTGCGGTACAGCCTATGATTCAACTCAATTTCATACTCTTAAACTGGTTATTGGTTGCTAGTTGGTATCACTGGTAGAATGTTTCCTGTCTAATAAAAACACGAAAGAAATTTCTATCTGCATAATGTTGCTTGTATATGTTAATTTGGTTTCTAATTGTTTGATTTTCCTGTGATGTAGATAATTGGTCTGTATGAGTGGGCTGGATGCAATCCAATGCCCCCAGAATTTTGGTTCTTGCCATCTACATTTCCCATTCATCCAGGTTTGCATTTTGTTTATTTGAGTACATGGAGTTGTTGAAGCATGAAACTTATATATAAACACTATGAAAACCTGCAATAAGTTTAGCATATGATTGATGGAAATTGCAGATACTCGAGTTAGTGTTTAATTTATCATTACGGTCTTTGAGAGTTGCCACCTTCATCTAGTTTCTAGAATTCTGTCCTTTAACTTGAATTTAGTTGCTTGTGTAAAGCCTGCTGTTTAGCTCTGCCATTCCAATCATGCATTTCATAAATGCAGGAAATTTGCTGGGCTACTGTCGGCTCACTTACTTGCCTATGGCATACTTGTATGGGAAGAAGTTTGTTGGTCCAATCACACCTCTCATATTACAAATTAGGGAAGAAATCTACAATGAACCTTACGAGAAATTCAATTGGAGGAGAGTCCGCCATTTATGTGCAAAGGTCAGTTGACTTTTAGCAGCTGTTCTTCAAAAATGTTCTGTCAACATTTCATTTTTCTTCAATTTTTTTTTTTCTTCAGGAGGATAACTATTATCCACATACTTCGATACAAATATTATTTTGGGATGCTATTTATACCTTTGGCGAGCCTCTTCTTACTCGGTGGCCCTTCAACAAATTGAGAGAGAAGGCTCTCAAGAAAACAATGGATCACATCCATTATGAAGATGAGAGCAGTAGATACATTACCATAGGATGTGTCGAAAAGGTAACACACTTGCAGAGCTATAGCAGAAAACAAAGCCAGTACAGTAATACATTTGCCTATTACACATGTTCTTTAATGTTTGGACATTTGTACCACTTAACTGGAACAGCCATTAGATATGCTGGCTTGCTGGGTTGAAGATCCACATGGGGATTATTTTAGGAGGCACCTTGCTAGGATCAAGGATTATGTATGGGTCGGAGAAGATGGAATAAAGATGCAGGTCGGTAAACTTCATCAAAATAATAGTACCTAAACGGTTCATGTCACCTGTCCACTCACTGATTTATGTTATCAACAAAAACATGAATTTTCCTCGTTAACTCGAGTTTATGCTTATTAGTCATAGACTTTTTAGATTTGCAAACCAGATGTATGAGATGCGAATCCAGTATGATTTTTTCCTTTTCATATTCATTTTAGAGTTTTGGTAGTCAAGTGTGGGATACCAGTCTTGCCCTTCAAGCTTTGATTGCTAGCAACCTCTCAGACGAAACAGGACCTGCACTTAAGGAAGGGCATAGCTTCATAAAGAACTCTCAGGTTTCCAAATTTCATATCCTGAAATTGTTTCTTCCTCTCACGTGTTTCTTGTATCTAGTTCTGGTTTGGGATTCTGCTTTTCTGATCCCATATCAAATCTTGAAGGTCACTGAGAATCCTCCTGGAGACTTCAGAAGGATGTTTCGCCATATCTCAAAAGGATCGTGGACTTTCTCTGACAAAGATCATGGCTGGCAAGTGTCTGACTGCACTGCAGAAAGCATGAAGGTAAATTGTAATTTCTGTTCAAGTTATCTGCCGTAAGAAATACTATTACAAGTTGAGCTTTTTCCTAGAACATTTACCATCGCAACATACGTTGTGATTCGCTTGTTCTGCAGTGTTGCCTTCTTTTTTCAATGATGCCTCCGGAAATCGTAGGTGAAAAAATGGAACCTCAGAGGCTTTTTGATTCTGTCAATATTTTACTCTCTCTTCAGGTGAGGCAATTGGTTGCATTCAAATAGTGACCTCTTTCTAGTTAAAACTTTTCGACTTTCCTTGGTATTTCCTTGGATTTGCTCCTTTCTGGAACATGGAATTCATGAAGTAACAATCAGCTCGATCTTTTTTAATTTTTTTTATGCAGAGTAAAAATGGTGGGGTATCTCCTTGGGAACCGGCAGGAGCTGGATTATGGTTGGAGGTAAGTTCTTCAAGCCATCGATCTAAACTCGAAACGTTAAACTTAAATTCTGTTTGTTTTCCTTCAAGACTTGACTTGGAATATGATATTTCAACTGTGACATCTCTGCTGTTCATCTAGTGGCTCAATCCTGTGGAGTTCCTTGAGGATCTTGTAGTTGAGCATGAGTAAGATTCTTGAACCATTTTACTTCAAATAGTCAAGAAAGATTACTTATTGAGCATCTCCGTTAGGGATTCCGAAAACTTTGTCGGAAGACTAATAAAACAGTGATCCAGGTATGTTGAATGCACATCATCAACAATACAGGCATTAGTCTTGTTTAAGAAGTTATACCCTGGCCACAGGACAAAAGAGATCCAAGATTCCATCCTAAATGGTGTCAAGTTCATTGAAAAGATACAAAAGCCTGATGGCTCATGGTATGATCCATTAAAAGAATGGCTACATTCTTACAAAGGCTGCTGTACAGTTTGCAGAAAATTGTCAGAAAATGGACTAAATAAAGCGAGAATTACACTGCAGGTATGGAAACTGGGGAATATGCTTTATCTACGGTACATTTTTTGCTCTAGGAGCGCTAGCATCTGCTGGAAAGACTTACTCCAATTGCCTGGCTGTTCGTAAAGGAGTTGATTTCTTACTTAGATCACAGAGAGAGGATGGTGGGTGGGGCGAGAGTTACCTTTCAAGCCCAAAGAAGGTAATAATACCATTTTAAAGATCTCTAAAGAACTCATTTATGCAATAACATTTTGTGCGCGCGCGCTGACGCAGGAATATGTACCTCTTGAGGGTAACCACTCAAATCTGGTGCATACTGCATTGGCAATGATGGGTTTGATTCATGGTGGTCAGGTCAGATTAGTAGCCTATCTCTTCCTATGTGTGTGTGTGTCTATATATATATATATATATATATGCGCTTCTTTTTCCACCAAAATCCAAAATCTCAAGTTCCTTCTCTGATTAATAGGCGGACAGAGACCCTGCACCCCTTCATCGTGCTACCAAGTTATTGATTAATTCTCAAACAGAACTTGGTGATTTCCCCCAGCAGGTAATTGACTTGTTGCTTTGCACACAGAGAAGAAATCATAAGAAAAAAACATAAAAGAAGCTGCATGCCGTTTAAGAAAATCCTTGAGAATCACCCATAAAAGAAGATTTCTGATGAGATTTTCAGGGAATAAGAGAGAGAGAATTGTTTTTTGTCAATCACCATCCTCTTAGATTGTATTATAACACTGCTGCTTTGTCACAGGAAATCGGTGGAGTTTTTATGAGGAATTGCATGTTACATTACTCTGCGTATAGGAGTATCTTCCCCTTTTGGGCTCTCGCAGAGTATCGCCGGCATGTTGTGTCGCCGCCAAAAAATATTTGAACCAACATAGGGGCAAATGTGGAAATAGTTGATGGAGAAAAACTGCAAAATAAGTAAATAAATATATACTCTTTCAAATATAATAAAATAAAAATCCAAGCAACATCCATATGCTCGGGGATGTTTGTGGTTTTTTCCTTCTGATTTTCGTGTTTTTTAAATAAAATATTTACATGAAAATTATTAAAAATAAAATATTCTATAGCCCATCTCTAAGTTTAACTCATTTATTGAAAAAAAATAACTCATGAATTTTATAAATATATATAAATTCACAATATTTATCAAAATGTTTCAACCACTATTATTGTCATTATTCTGTCCAACATGATCCGTTTTGATTTCCTAAACAGATTTTATAATTTTAGTGGTTCCATGATTTTGACGTGTTTATTTGGTAAAAATATTTTCTTAATTACTAAGGAATATAAAAATTTCATTAAGCATATTGGCATCTTAAAAAAGATGTCATTATTTTCAAAACCCTAATAAATAGGAAAAGGACATGGTATTTTCATATAGATTTATGAAAAATTGATGACATGAGAATGTGGTTTGAGTTAATATAAATTTATCTTAGTTAATCTAATGTTTTGAAAATTTAAAAGGAAATTGAGGCTTATGTGGTGAATTAGTATTTGTTATGAATTGTTTATTTTGAATTAAATTTCGGGAGAAATAGATAAATTTTTACGTTTTGAATAAAATAAATAGATAGCTTGATTAAAAAACACAGAATTATAAATAAAACTCTTGGATAAGTTTCTCGAATAAATTCCACTTTCTTTGCGAGTATTTATTTTTATATTTAGATAATTTCGATATTTTACTTGCGAGATGTCAAGAATTTTTTTTCTTATATCTATTTTTAAAGTTAATAAGTATCGAACAAACTATGTTAACGTGATACTACAAACTTCAAAAACTAAAATAGCTTAGCCTACAAACAGAAAAGGGCAAAAAATAGAACGAAGCTAGGAAATTTTCTACCGCCTCTGGAAGTTAAAGGCCCTGATAGAGAAGGCAAATATGAAAGCAAAGAGGACTGTCCAGCCAAGAACCGCCGCTGCAACTACTCCGATAAAATCATGGTCGAATCCGAAATAGTCCTTCACAAATTGTTTCACTGTTTGAGTTTCGGTGAGGCCTCGCTCTATATCGCCATACTGTGATACAACCAAGCCATACAGGGACCATGAGACGGGGCATGCCCAGCAGTACCACCTCCACCATATCGGTATCCGCTGTTGCAGACCAAATCGGAAAAACAGAATCACAAAATTGTTTTGCAAGGTAACCAATCACCATGGAAACTTGGAATTCGAAACGATTATGGTTGTAATGAACACTTACAGGTCGAGGGACTACAAACCCCGAGAAGAGGTTCCATAGTAAATAAAATGCGCTGGAAACTATGGCGGCGATGTGGTGGTTTGGAGTGAAAGCCACCGACATCATTCCATAGAAGGTGAAGTAGAGTAATGTGAAGTACATGAAGAATAAATACCAAAAGAACTTGGCAGCAGTCCATTCAAATCCAACCATTGCATAAACTATAACGCTATAGACAACAGCTTGAACAAATACGTAAGGAATCTCAATCAAGGCCTGCAGCAGCATAAGATGATGTTTTGGTCAACGCATGAAACGAGCAAAACTAATTTACTTGATGGGGTGAATTCTAAATTACCTGTGCGAAGGCATAGGGCAGAGCTGAATACATTCCGGCAGCTCTTTCCTTGTAGAAGACAGTTCTTTCGACAGCCACCACCGGCTGTACAGCCGCTCCATTTTGAAAACCAAGGAAAAGAACAGCTGTAAACATCGAACCCATAGCATCGAAAAGATCTTGGACAGTGCCCCTACAGCTCGTAAGATCATAAAGTTAGATGAACTGGTAGAGCTGTGGCAAACCATCAAAGCGTGAACTTCAATATTGTTTGAAGTTAGCCATGACGACTTACACTTTGGAGCCAAGGTCCCAGAACATTGTCCCAAAGATCAACGCTATGAAGGTTGTGAAAACAAATCTCACGGCAGTGTATGGCGGATTCCTCCAGTATGACCAGTGTTGCTTCCACAAGCAAGCCATGCATTGCGTGAAAAATGATGTTGAGTACTGCGTGGTGAAATGAATTTCCTTTGACCATGGAGCGGGTGTGCTTAATTCTGCTATAAGTGTTCTGTTTCTCCTAAATTAAGCCACGCATCAGAGACAAACTTCAGACAAATTGAACTCTAATTCTCAAATTGGGAGGGCTTTAGAATGTTTTCCAGTGCTTTAAACACAACAAAACATCTTCTTTAGCTGACCTGAGCAGATTTGAATTCTTGTAAATGTTAGCAAAATCAACCCCCAGAGCCATCTCTTGTGATGGTGAAGTAACTTCCAGCATCCAAGTTGCTGGATTATAACCATCTTTTATTTTACTCACTCCTTCAATTGCCTGAACAATTAGAAAGGTAAATGAATTAGTTAATAGTTGGTATATACGAGCATAGCTTAGAATATACTCATAAGAGTTTGTGTTATTTGATTATTGATCAAATTAAACATACCTCAAAGTAGTTAATTAGATTGCTAGAGTGACGACCCATTGGCCCCACATAAATCTCTTCACCTCCTCGTTTCATCAGGAATAACTACAATTAATCCCAAGTTAACAATCCAGATTAATATGATGATAAATTCACGACGAGGTTCTAGCTCAGATAATTTATTATCAATTTTTACCTCGTCAAAAGCCTCAAATATATCTATACTGGGCTGATGAATGGTGCAAACAATTGTTCTTCCTGTGTCAACTGTGCTCCTGACCGTTCTCATCACAATGGCAGCGGCTCTAGCATCTAGCCCTGAAGTTGGCTCATCCAAGAATATGATAGAGGGGTTTGCAACTAGCTCGACAGCAATTGTAAACCGCTTGCGTTGCTCAGTGGACAGACCAGTCACACCAGGCAACCCAACCAATGCATTGCGCAGCGGATTCAACTCCACAAGCTCCATGACTTCCTCGATGAACATCTGGAACAATTTTGGAAATGTAGACGTTGATTGGGTTTTGACTAAAAAAGCCATAAGAGTTTCATTGAAGCTTTTTAGCACAATCACTGCAAAATACTAACTCCACCAAATCTCACGCTAAATACCTAATATATGAAGCATATTACCTACCTTTCTAGTTTCAGAGTCAACTTCTGAGGGTAGACGAAGCCAAGCTGAGTAGAGTAAAGACTCATAGACGGTAACTTGTGGGGAGTGAATGTCATTTTGCTCACAGAATCCAGAAATTCTAGCAAAAGTTTCTTGCTTCTTTGGGTACCCAGAAATTTTGATGTCTCCCTCGATATATCCACCAGTTTTCCTACCAGCTAAAACATCCATCAAAGTCGTTTTCCCAGCACCACTGACACCCATCAATGCTGTAAGGACACCGGGCCTGAAAGCACCACTCACACCCTTCAAAAGCGTCAACCTATCCTCAACGACTCCTTGAACTTTCATTTCCTGAAAATTTCAATGCCAACATGATCAGTTTTGTCATGCTCATTCAATGATATGTCATCAAAGCGAGATATAATCGTACTTTACTAAATTTCGATACCTGTGGCATGTCGACCGAGTAAATAACGTCATCAAATATGATAGAATGTGGTTCAAATGGAAGAACCATTCCTTTCTTACTGTTATTGCTGGCCTTGCCAATGGGATTTGAACCATTTCTACTAATTTCAACTCCACTCGCTGCTTGTAAATTGAAAATATATCGGTAATTTGATACTTAATTATAGGCTAGGAAATGACTTGATCACTGACACTCTTCACCAATTTAGTTCTTTTACCTGTGTTGGTGTGGCGACTGATTCCACGGTTTGATAACTGAACAGCTCCTTCAGAATCATCACTTTCGGGTTCTTCAGATAAAACAGCCCCAGGCTTCTCAAATGCTGCCAGCATAATTTGCAATATATTAATATAAGCTCCAACTTTCAAGAGGTATGGCGTTGAGATGGTAATGGCACTTACCATCGAGGACAGTGAGGGCCAAAACAAAGCAGACATTGAATAGTAGTATGAATCCTGCTGTTACCCCGACTCCTATCCAGTACCAATATGCTTCTGTGAAGAACCCGCGACTCTTCAAAACTTGGATTCCTAGTGATTCTGTGGATCCTACAGGAATCTGTGATTTTTGAAAAATTAACTTCAGATTCCAGTTGATTATTGAGAGCCGAAGGCACAAATATACAGATGGTCAGTTACAGAAACCATACATGGCTCCAGCTATTTCCAAGGAACTCATTCACTACTATTGCGTTCTGCCCGTACATCAATGGTGAAGCCCAGCAACCCCATTTCCACCATTTCTTTATTTGCTCTGTTCCATTCAACAACAAAAAGCACAAAAAATGAATTCCTCCAGGTTTGGCAGAAAAATATAGTTTTCAAGTACGATAGTATACTTGTCATACCTCTTGACAAGATGAAGCCACCCGACGCAAAAAGTGCGAGGAGCACAAATGATCCAAAGCTCCTAGCAACAATCATGTTCCTTCCAGCTGCAGCAATAAATCGAAATAGTGCAGATGTCATCTGGTTAATTAGCACAAGCACCAAGTACAGCTTAAAAAGCCTGCAAAAAATTAAAGGAAGAAACACAGCCTTGTTATTATAACAGCTGGATCAGAATGGATTTTGGTACAAGTTTACAGAAAATTAGGAATTCTTATTTACCTTGCAATGTTTGGATCAAGTCCGATTACATAATAAGTTAGGAACACCCATGCAGCAACTTCAACAAATGTAATGGGAATTTTCAGGATCCATGGAGGAATTGCATATGTCCATGGAGGAAAGAATAGGAGTTCCCTTTGCTTGTAGAACACAGGAAGCTTCGCGATGGTCATAGATAGCTCATCCGAACCATAAAACATGATCGTGATCGCAGTGAGGAACAAAGCACCAGTATAAACTCCACCATCCGTGACTGTATCTCGAGGCATCTTGGTCCGGAAGAAGACTGTCATTGTTATAATTGCCATCGTTGTAAGCTGCATCGAAGTGAAAAGGACTCACATTGAATTAAAAAATTGAGTGTTAACTTAGGGTTGGATATTGTAATGACCATCGATAATTACTTGGAATAGTTTGAATATGTAGACAAATGAGTTCCTCTTCATGAGCAAGTATTCTCTTGAGAAGTTAGCTTTAAGCAGATCCATCTTTTGAGCTCCATACTTTTTGTTTACCAATGCCGCTGGATGGTTCTTGGTCTTGTCAAATGGGATTGAAAGCTCCTCTGTGACCCTTCGTCCCACGCTGAATGATTGAAATGCCCCAGCAAATTCGTTGACTGTGACAAACCTGTAGGGCTGATCTTTAAGTGCCCAATACTTCTCTTGATCTTTCTTAGACGTCACCTGCGAAAAATTCCTTCATTATCGATCACGAAGATTGTGATGCTTACATGAGGATCTTGTCGTTGACCATGGAAGATCCTAGTGTGGTAAACGTTCCTTGTAAAACCGCTAGTTTCATTGAAACTTACTTCTTGTAGAAAGTCTGCCACGCCTTTTCTTTCAGGACACCGGAAGCCCACATGTTCAAAGAATCCAAGAACATTTTCACGAGGACCCTGGTACACAATTTGGCCATCTGACAAGAGAATGATGTCATCAAAGAGGTCATAAGTCTCCGGTGCTGGCTGGAGAAGCGAGATGACGGCAGTGTAATTGAGAATGTGAATAGTTTGCTTTAATGAGTTCACAATTTGGTGAGTTGTTGAGCTGTCCAAGCCAGTAGAAATCTCATCCATAAACAATGCCCTTGATGGCCCTACCAGCATTTCACCTATGGAAGATCATCAATGGGGATTTTTGTAGAGTAATTGGAGAGTGAAACGAAATATTTTTTTCTCTGATGTTAGTTATGGACCAATGGAGATTTTTACCAGTTGTAACACGTTTCCTTTGTCCTCCAGATATACCCCTTATCATTTCACCACCTACCAGAGTATCTGCGCAGGCTTCCAATCCCAGTATCTGCAATTTCCAGAGAATTTAAAAGATTTTGAGATACTATGTTCAAGTTTTCTGAAGAAATTCATGACGTTTCAATGCTACATGTTGATACAACCTTTAAGATGTAATCGGTGATGACGTTGGCCTCTTGACCTCGTGTTGCTACTGCCTGCAATGCCAGAAAGAACAGAAAATGAGCATTACTTCATCGTAGCTTATTCTAGCAGGGTGAAATCTTACGAAGGAATTCTGATAGGAAAAATATTAATATCTTTCATCACCTTCAAGAAGACATCAATATCTGGATCGGGCATAATCTTGGCGTCTTTCTCTCTTCTCGACAACTCTGCCAACATATCTGACAATTGCAAGGATTTTTATTTGCCAGCCATGTTTAAATTATGAAAATTGAACGGATCACTAGAGTGGATTATGATTCTTGTTGGGATATGCATCTAAATTTTAGTCCATTATTCTAACCATGAAGGTTTCCAGCCCCTTGGCATCTGGCAGAGAAGGCCAAAGTTTCCCTGACAGTCATTTCTCCTATATGCAGATCATGTTGACTGATATAGGAAGCGGTTCTTTGTGGCACGAACTCGTTCATCTCATGACCATTGTATGTCACGCAACCAGAATACTGCAACAAAGAATTCAGCTTCTCATATTGAAGAAGAAAACTAAAGCTGAGTCCTCATGGAATACACAAATTTACAAGAATCTATCGCCACCTTAAGACTGGGATCAAGCTTTCCTGCCAACGCCAGCAGAAGAGTGGTCTTCCCAGAACTTGGAGGACCCAAAAGCAAAGTCAATCTAAAACATTTGAACAGCAAAAAAAACAACAAAATAATTAAGGATAGGCAACTAACTATTGAAGCAAAAGGATTTTAGATCACGATCATCTTACCTTGATGGCTTGATGATTCCACTAACATCCCTAAGGATGGCGAGTGGTTTCTTTCTACTTGGAAGTATACGAAGGGCAATGAATAGACCCTTCAAAATTGACGAGCGAGTGATTAGTTAATAAGAAAAGCATGGCCAAACTAAAATGAAATGCATCGTATTTCGGCAACTGGTAGTAATAACTGGTGTCAAATGTTTCAGCTGTCTTTACCTCTATTATACTAAATATGAACTTGGCAAGTGAAGGCAAAGCTCCACTTCCTACATAAGCTTCAGCTCCAATATTTAGATGCTCGTACCGAACTTCAATTGTTGGAAACTCCATTCCAACCCTGGAACACCAAATATTTCAGAAAATCAACAAGTCCCGATCCAAGAGCTTGATTCCTTTCTAACATTTTCTCTGCAGACCAAACAAAGTAAATCTGCAAACCAAAGGAGAAACAAAAGAGAATATTTTACCTTTCAATACGATTCTTGAGTTTCCACAAGAACTTCTCATTATCCTCGCCCGCAGCTTTGACCAGCCTTTCCAGCAGCTGTTTTCTCTCTTGGAACCCGAGGTTTTCAATATCTATCTCATTAATTACACCTCTTGATGCACTCATCAATATACCTTTCCTTAAACGATCATAAGTAGGTAGTTTCTCAAGAGCTGCCCATTTTAGATCCTCTTCATCATCTTCTTCTCGTGAAGATCTTGAAAATGCTCCAACAGTACTGTTTCTCCATACAAACGAACCTGCTCTTAAACTACCACTACCTCTATAAATATCAGCACTCTCCATTGATGATGGATCAGTATACTTAAACAACAACTAAAACAAACCAGACCAAACCCCAGATTTTGTTTCCTCTGTTCTTCTTTCTTGGTTTTGGATCTTGAATCATAGAGTTCCTAATAAACAGCTAAAATGATTTTGTTTTCTTGAGCTTCCAAGGGAGACTAATTACTGAAGTGGAGCGCCAATGAAAAACAAAAGATGATGAATGTGAGGGGTATATATAAGGACGCTACTTGTAGTATTTTGAAAATTTTAAAAAGTAAAATACTCTTTGGTGGCTTAGAATCAGGTGTGTAAATAAATTAAGGGCATGGTAGTAATTGCATAATCTTATAAATATAAATAGAAAAGAAAAGAAAGGAAATAGATCTGAAATTTGAGAGAGAAACGGGGAGATAGAAAAAAAGAAGAGAAAAGAGGTAAAGAAAAGAAGAGAAAAGAAGGAGAAATAATGTGTTAAGATAATGTGTATGTTTTATTATGTATAAATGTGATTATTAGCTAACTAAAAATTAAACTAAAAAATTAAGAGATAATATATATCAAAATATTTGACAACACATGTCATGTGCGCAATTATGTTCAATAACTTTGTTTATTAAAAAAATAAATTTTATTTAATCATAAACTAGATTGAAAAGTTGAGAGATAAATGTGGATTTAAATATTTGATCTTGAAACATGAGTCATAGTCTCAAAAAATGAATGAAAAAAATAAGTTGAGCCACACAAAATAAGTTGTAGTTTTCAAGTACCGGTTAGGTTACAGATAAATTTTAGGGTTTATTTCAGGTGTCATCCAGCCTAATTAATTGTCTTTTTTTTCCCAAATGGAGGGGACAACTCACTCCTTATAACAGACATGGGATACCCTTGGTTTCATGGGATGTTTTCTTCCATGAAATACAGCAAACAAGATAAGGATTCCGAGGTTACCTGCTATTTTATAATGATATGTCGAGCGAATTTGTCATGCCTCATATTGTTTTCTCTAATTTGCTCATAACATTTCCACCTTCTGCTGCCATTTCTGCTGCGATCCCAGCTATAATCTACGAAAGTAATGGAGCTGGTTCATCATACCTAACTAGCGATGCCAGTAGCGTCATCCCAGCTTTGAACCCTTTTTATACAGTCGTGGTGGAGCAAAATAGAGTCCTCAGAACTTGAAAAGGAATACATTTTATGCTGGGCTCATTGATATAGATATAGCTATCAAACCCGACTTAGACTAGCGAGTTCACATGAAAAAACTTGAATTTGGAACTCTATCTACCCTGGATTTGGAGTTGAATTGGATGAAATGTTGGCTTGGTAAGACCTTGTTGGCCTTCCAATCTAAACCCAACTAGATCATCAACAATAGAGAAAACAGGAAAAATTGACAACCATATACTGCGTTTCAAAAATATTTTTGAAAAAAAAAATATTTTATTTTTTATTTGAAATTAAAAAAAAAATAGATGTTTTAGATAGTTTTCATGTGTTGATGTCAAAAATATTTTTTAAAAAATAAAAAAAATCATCATTTTAATATATTTATAAACAAAAAACACTTTTAAAAACAACCACGGTCACACTCTCAAATGGTCATCAAAAATAAGATTTGACCGGGTGATCATGACCTTATCTAATAACCTTAATGACAGACCCTTTTCAGGGATGAGTTCGAAAAACTATGAATTTAGGAGAGTGCATTGTTTCAGGATGAAGTCTTGTAGGGATTTGGTTGTGATGCCTACTAATTAGCAGTGTTGTATATAAGACTCGACATGGATTTATGAGTCAACTCAGAGACCTGCTAACCTAGAGCATGGCCATATGAGGTAAGCAGACAAACCTCTCTTTTTTCAAACTAAAACAACACCATTTCAGGGGAGTTTTGAAAATAAAAATCAAAACTTGAATTTACTTGCAATCAATTTATTGTATTTAATGACAATAATTAACTTCTAAAATAAGAGTAAAAAGACAAGAAGCATTAATTTTTAAAAAAATATATGAATATGTGGACGTTTATACTAAGATCTAGATATATTTATTAAACAGTACTTACACCATTGAGTTAACATGAAAATCTTAGAATCTAAAATGTATTACATATTGGATTTCAAGTTGAGTTAGACAAGACATCAACTCGGTAAGAACTGAGTTAGCATTTAACTAGCTATATGAAGAGCTAGTGGTATTTCAATGCTTTAGATTTTGTTCTAGCTAGCGGAGTATATATAAACAGTCACCAAACGAACCAGCTTGAAGAATCTTTGAAGTACGAGAGACGAGGACTCTGTCAAATAGCTCCATTACACGAGGCCATAATTTCAAGAGAAATAGTAGCATCCCTGGTTATGCAACCAGAATACCAGATTGCCAGGGATTACTCCTGGTTGGAGTCACGTGGGTAGCCCGTGCACACACAGCTTCTCTACTCCAAGACACATGCAAGGCTAATTCAAGCATGCAAAACAAGATCATGGTAGAAGCAAATGTGGCTCCTCCGCACGTTGAAAACTTAATTTGTTTGGAGAGCTTGTAGGAATTCTCTCCCTGCAAAACTTAATCTGTGAAAGAGGAATTAAGGTACTCAACTAGATGAAAACTGCGATTTTCGTGGTGTCATTGGGACTCAGGTTTCTCTTTTATTATCAAATGGAAAATAAATACAGATTACTCGACGGGTTCAAAAGAAAATATAACACCCACAAACATAATATATCCACTGCTTTAGGCAAACTTTAAGGCAAGAACAAGAAATTCTTGTGCTTGTGTTAGAATATCTTTAGGCGCTGTGCGAAATTGACAGTAAATCTACATAGCCTATACAGAAAGAAAATGAAGTAAAAACACATATATAAAGAAGTTTTTTTATCTCCTCTGGAAGTTGAAAGCCTTGATAGCAAAGGCAAATATGAAGGCAAAGAGGAGAGTCCACCCAACAATGGCGGCTGCGACTACTCCAAGAAAATCATGGTCGAAACCAAAATAATCCTTCACAAATGCTTTCACTGTTGTATCTTCGTCGAAATTCGGTTTCTGTATATCTCCATACTGTGATGCTACCAATCCATACAAGGTCCATGATACTGGACAAGCCCAGTAGTACCATCTCCACCATATAGGTATTCTCTGTTATAGACCAAAGCACATAAATGTATCACAAAATTGTTCCACAAGGTAACCCTACACTATGGAAATTTGGAGATGGAAATGATAAGATAGTGAACACTTACAGGCCGAGGAACTATAAACCCTGAGAATAGGTTCCAGATTCCATAAAATGCAGACGAAACTATGGAAGCAATGTGGTGATTTGGAGTCATTGCAACGGTCATCATTCCGTAGAAGGTGAAGTATAATAATGTGAAGTACATAAAGAACAGATACCAAAAGAACTTGGCAACAGTCCATTCAAATCCAATCATAGCATAAACTATAATGCCATAGACTGCAGCTTGAACAAAAACATACGGAAGCTCTATCACGACCTGCAACAAATGATAAAAAGTTTGGTGAGGGAAACATGCATTACATTCTTGACAAGTGAAGTCTCTTGAATCCTGATGAATTGTTACCTGTGCAAAGGCATATGGCAGAGCTGAATACATTCCAGCAGCTCTTTCCCTGTAGAAGACAGTTCTTTCAACAGCCACCACTGGCTGCACGGATGATGCGTTTTGCACACCGAGGAAAAGAACTGCTGCGTAAATTGAACCAATTGAATTGAAAAGATCTTGGGTACCATCCCTACAGTTGGTGAGAAAAAATAGATGAGCACGTTGAAGCAAACCATCAAAGTCTGAACATTTAAATTGTTTCAGAGAACCCCATTGTGACTTACAATTTGGAGCCAAGGTCCCAGAACATTGTCCCAAACATCAAGGCTATGAAGGTGGTGAAAAGAAATCTCACGGCAGTGTATGGTGGATTCCTCCAATATGACCAATGCTGCTTCCATAAGCAAGCCATACATTGTGTGAAGAATGATGTTGAGTACTTCGTAGGGAAATAAAGGTCTGCCGAGTTAGGAGCAGGTGTGCTTAATTCTGAAATGAGTGCCTTGTTTCTCCTGAATTACGTCACACATCATCCACGAATTTTAGACAAAAATCATCACAAATACTTGATTAAATGCTTTATCATACCACATCAAAACTTAAAGGCATGGCTTTGACATATATTTCAGTTAGTAACATATAGCCATGTACGTTATCTGACCTGAACAGATCTGAATTCTTGTAAATGTTACAAAAATCAACCCCAAGCGCCATTTCTTGAGCTGAACTAGAAACTTCCAGCATCCAAGTTGCTGGATTATAACCATCTTTAATTTTACTGACTCCTTCAATTGCCTTCACAGATAGAAAGATATATGACTTAGGTGGAGGCCTGAAGATACAATTGCTTGTGTTATTTGATAAGTAATCACGTCAAACATACCTCAAAATATTTTATTAGATGGGTAGAATGGTGACCCAGAGGCCCCACGTATATCTCTTGTCCTCCTCGCTTCATCAGGAATAGCTGCATGCCATTTTAATTAACGCAGATTGTTATGGTGATAAAATCATGGCAAAGTTCTGATTGAGAAAATTTGCTAACATTTCTTACCTCATCAAAAGCTTCAAATATGTCAATACTGGGCTGATGGATGGTGCACACAACTGTTCTTCCTGTGTCCACAGTGTTCCTAACTGTTCTCATCACAATTGCAGCAGCTCTAGCATCCAGCCCTGAAGTTGGCTCATCCATGAATATGATAGAAGGGTTTGCAACTAGCTCAACTGCAATGGTTAGCCGCTTGCGCTGCTCGGTGGACAAACCATTCACACCAGGCAACCCAACTAATGCATGGTGCAACGGATTCAACTCCACAAGATCCATGACTTCCTCAATGAACATCTGGAAGCAATTTTGGCAATGTATAGGTTAATTGGGTGTCAGGCTGAATTGGATTGAATTAAAGCTTTCTAGCACCATTACTGCAAATATCAATTTCACCAGTACCCTTCTTAGCTATATAGAACAGGTTCGGTGATCTGGATCACAGGAAAAAAATATAAAATGGAAATGCCTGTTCAACTAGGGAATGCTGATTAAGTGATTGAACTTGATTAGATGACAAGCAAACCGAAATGGAATCATGAATGATATAAAGAAAAGTTCACAGAAATGCAAACAGAGTCCCAGATGCCTAAAGCATATTTAAAGGCAGGGAGCACCTACCCTTCTGGTTTCAGAGTCAACTTCAGGTGATAGACGAAGCCAGGCTGAGTAGAGTAAAGATTCATAAACAGTAACTTGTGGAGAGTGAATGTCATTTTGCTCACAGTATCCAGCAATTCTAGCAAACGTTTCTTGCTTCTTTGGGTACCCAGAAATGTTGATTTCTCCCTCAATATATCCACCAGTTTTCCTACCAGCTAACACATCCATCAAAGTTGTTTTTCCAGCACCACTAACACCCATCAAAGCTGTAAGCACACCAGGCCTGAAAGCTCCGCTCACGCCCTTCAAAAGAACTAATCTATCATCATCAACTCCTTGAACTTTCATTTCCTGAAAATTTCAATGCCAATATGATCGGTTTTGTCAAGTTCCCAGAATCTTATCACATCAAGGGGAGATATAATCCTACTTTACTAAAATTTGATACCTGTGGCATGTCAACGGAGTAAATAACGTCATCAAATGTGATGGAATGTGGTTCAAATGGAAGAACCATTCCTTTGTTCCTGTTATTGCTGACCACCCCGCCAATGGCCTCTGAAGTACTTCTGCTAATTCCAACCCCACCCCCTGTTTGAAATTCAAATTAAAATTATATTGGTAATTAGTACCCGATAGGATTATGAAATGGAGGACAAACACACTTCATTGATGGAGTTCTTTTACCTGTGTTTGTTCCGTGACTACTTCCATGGTTGGATAACTGAATAGCTCGTTCAGCTTTGCGACCAGATTCATCACTTTCAGGCTCTTCAGATATAATAGCCTGAGGCTTCTCGAATGCTGCCACCATGATTTGCAATAATTTAAAATAAACTCTAAATTTCAAGAGCTATGGATTTGAGAGTTTATGACATTTACAATTAAGGAAAGTGAGAGCCAGAACGAAGAAGAGGTTTAATAGTAGTATGAATCCTGTTGTTGCCCCTGCTCCTATCCAATACCAGTATGCTTCTGTGAAGAACCCGCGACTCTTCAAAACTTGGATTCCTAGTGGTTCTGTGGAGTTTACAGGAATCTGTGATTTGAAAAAATAACTTCAGCTACTGTTAAGAACCAAAGGCGCAGATATACAAATAACCAGTTCAAGAAACTTTACATGACTCCAGCTATCTCCAAGGAACTCATTTACTACTATTGCTGTCTGCCCATACATCAATGGTGAAATCCAGTAACCCCATATCCACCATTTCTTTATTTGCTCTGTGGCATGAAACAAGAAGTAAAAAAGAATTCTTTCATATTAAATTGCAAAATACAATTTCAAAGCATAATCATAATACCTCGTGACAGGATGAAGCCACCAAGAGCAAAAAGTGTAAGTAGCGCAAATGACCCAAAGGTGTTAGCAACAATCATGTTCCTCCCAGCTGCAGCGATAAATCGAAATAATGCAGATGCCATCTGGTTAATTAGTAAAAGCAGGAGGTACTGCTTAAAAAGCCTGCAGAAAAACATCACCTTGATATATCAGCTGGATCAGCAAGGATTCTCGAACAAGTTTTAGAAAAATAAGAATTTTTATTTACCTTACAACATTAGGATCAAATCCAATCACATAATACGTTAAGAACACCCACGCAGCAACTTCAACAAATGCGACGGGAATTTTAAGGATCCATGGAGGAATTGCATATGCCCATGAAGGAAAGAATCGGAGGTCTCTTTGCTTGTAAAACACAGGAAGCTTTGCAATGGTCATGGACAGCTCTGACATACCATTAAACATGATCATGATTGCAGTGAAGAACAAAGCACCAGTGTAAATTCCACCATCCGTGACTGTATCTCGATGCATCTTGGTCCGAAAGAAGAGTGTCATTGAAATGAGTGCCATTATTGTAAGCTGATACAGAATGAAAAGGTGTCACACCGTATGCAAAATTTGAAGGGAAAAAAAAACAGAAATTTAGATGATGCAGGATCTGTCGGAAAATACTTGGCAAATCTTGAAGATGTAGACAAATGAGTTCCTCTTCATGAGCAGGTATTCTCTTGACAGGTTAGCTTTAAACAGAAACATCTTCCCAGCTCCATAAGTTTTGGTTACCAAAGCAGCTGGATGGCTCTTGGACTTGTCAAACGGTATTGAAAGCTCCTCTGCAATCCTCCGTCCCACACTGAACGACTGAAAAGCCTCAGCAAATTCAGTGACTGTGATAAACCTGTAAGGCTGATCTTTTCGTGCCCAGTACTGCTCTTGATCTTTCCTTGATGTGACCTGCAATGAATTCATTTGTTATTGACAAAGATTATGATAACACATACGGCTGGTCTTATTGTAACAAAGGTGCTGAACACAACTGCCTTCTTTATGCTTACCTCTTGCAAAAAGTCAGCCGCGCCTTTTCTTACAGGGCACTCGAAGCCCATATGTTCAAAAAATCCAAGCACATTTTCTCGAGGCCCCTGGTACACAACTTGGCCATCTGACAGGAGAATAATGTCATCGAAGAGATTATAAGTCTCAGGTGCTGGCTGGAGAAGTGAGATGACAGCGGTGCAATTGAGAATGTGAACGGTTTGCTTCAATGAGTTCACAATTTGGTAAGTTGTTGAGCTGTCCAGGCCAGTAGAAATCTCGTCCATAAACAATGCCCTTGATGGCCCAACCATCATTTCACCTATGATTCATTATTGTAGATTAGTATAGTGAAGAAAACTAATCGATCCCTGATACAAGGAATGGAGTGGTGGAGATTGTTACCGGTTGTAACACGCTTCCTTTGTCCTCCAGAGATACCCCTTATCATTTCATCCCCGACCATAGTGTCTGCGCAGACTTCCAATCCTAATATCTGTAATTTTTAGAGAAGGCACAAAACATTTGAGGGACATCATTTTCATGGTTTCTGAAGATTTTACGATGCTAGAGCACTGCATACTGATACTACCTTTAAGACATAGTCGGTGATGACTTGGGCCTCGTCACCTTGTGTTGCCACTGCCTGCAATTACCAGAAACACCATAAATTGTAACTTCTTTTACCAATTCTAGTCAACGATCATGAAATTTGATAAATTGGCGTAGAGTTTGTGTAATGAAAAGAGAGGCCTTTTAATATGGTTTATATATAAGAACATTGATGGACTGAATAATGACGTTGTTTTATAGAAAATTCTCTATATCCTTCTTTTTCCCTTGTTATTTTTCAATCAATTAGTACACAGAGTAATAATATATTTCCTCACCTTCATGAAGATATCAACATCAGGATCAGGCTTAATGTTGGCGTCTTTCTCTCTTCTGGACAGCTCTGCCAACATATCTGTCAAGTGCCAAAGTTTTATTAGGTTATAGACCACCAGAGTAACTTATGGTTCTGTTCGAAATACAAAGAGAATTTAACACGTTGTTCTAACCATGTAGATATCCAATCCCTTGGCATCTGGCAGAGAACGCCAAAGTTTCCCTTACAGTCATTTCTCCTATGTGGAGATCATGCTGGCTGATATAGGCTGCTGTTCTTTGTGGTACAAACTCACTCATCTCATGACCATTGTAAGTCACACGACCAGAAAACTGCATGAGAGAAGTCAACTTCTCAAATTAAAACAGACACTAAAAGCAAAATCCTTATGGATCATACATATTTACAAGAATATATCACCACCTTCAGATTAGGATCAAGTTTTCCAGCCAATGCCAACAACAGCGTGGTCTTCCCAGAACTTGGAGGACCCAGAAGCAAAGTCAATCTATACATAACACAGAAATTAAGAATCGGCAACTAACTATTGAAGGAATTTTTAAGCAAACAGATTTCAGACCATGATCATCTTACCTTGATGGCTTTACGATTCCGCTAACATCCTTGAGGATGGTGAGTGGTTTCTTTCTGCTTCGAAGGATACGAAGAGAAATCAATAAATCCTTCAAAATTGATAAAATGGTGATTAGTTAATAAGAAAAGCATGAGCAAAAGTAACATATTTCAGTAGCAATAATTGATGATAAACGTTTGCCGAAGTAGTTACCTCTATTATATTAAAGGTGAACTTAGTAAAAGAAGGCAAAGCATTGCTTCCTACATATGCTTCCGCTTCGATATTTAGATTATCGTACCGAACTTCAATTGTCGGAACATCAATGCCAACCCTGAAAAATCAAAAATTACATTAGATCAAATACTTCGACAACTTTTCCAATTAAAACAGAGGCTGAACAAAATCCATCTTTTCAGCTTCTTCTTTTTTTCTGGATCAAAACCCTATTGGAGTTATGTCATGAATGAGAAATTAACAAGTAGCCGATTCAGTATGAACTTTTTATTTCTTCCTCTAAATCAGTTATAATAAATTATAAGTCAAAACTCCATGAGAACATTTTCTCTATAATTAAACAAAGAAAATACACAAAAAGAAGAAGAAACAAAGGAGGGTTTTTTACCTTTGAATACGGTTCTTGAGCTTCCACAAGAACTTCTCATTATCCTCCTCAGCAACTTTGACCAACCTCTCAAGCAACTGTTTTTTCTCTTCGACTCCAAGATTATCAATATCTACTTCACTAGAAACACCTTTCGATGCACTGGTTATTATACCTTTTCTTAATCGATCATAAGTGGGAAGTTTCTCAATTGCAGCCCATTTTAGAGCCTCTTCATCATCTTCTTCTCTTGAAGATCTTGAAAATGTTTCCACCGTAGTGTTTCTCCACGCTGAAGAACCTGATCTGAAACTACCCCTGAAACTACTACCAGCTCTATAAATATCACCACTCTCCATAGATTATGGGCCAGTATACTTAAACAGCAAGTAAAACCAACCAGAACCCAGATACTGTTTTCTCCTTCTCTCGTTGCTTCGTTTTGGATGTTGAATCAAAATAAATCTTCAAAAACAGCTAGAACCAATCAAGACCCGGATTTCGTTTTCTCTGTTTTGAACTTAATTTAAAGAATTCGCAAAATATCTTGGTTTTATCTTTGCTCTTACAGTGAATTGAAGAAACTGTGGAGTTGGGGTGTCCATGAATAAAGCGAGAACACGCTTTATAGAAATGCTGGTGTGCAGGAATGGTGTGTGGTCGTGGCCTCCCGTTTGAACTTTTCAAACTCTTTTTTATTATCATTGATTAAAAACTCAAAGACAAAAGAAGGCAAGTCCTTGGAAGATACTGCGGCGAATGGGAAAAGAAAAATGGTAGCTGGAAGTTGGGTTCCTCTTATTTGCCCTGAAAATAAATAAAATAATCGAAGTGTGTATTTTATTACTGTCAATCTCTACAATAAATAAAAAATGCTTCGTCCCTCTTACCACGTTTTGCATGCACCACACTGATGCCTTCTCTTTTTTGTTCTTCACAGGATCGTCGGCAAGGTGGTATACTATACAATATACATAGTTTTTTTTTTTAATTTTCGGTCAGTAAACCCTACTAGATTAAACGAGGAATAGTAGATCCAATAAAATCAAAGTACAATAAAAAATAAATCCCTGTCGATGAGTTAGTTATAGTATCAGCCTCTTATCTAATAAATCTCTAGACAACCTATAATTTACTAATCAGTCAGCCACAGTCTTTCAATAAACATGTAAAATATTCACCATTCAATCCCTGCCAAAAATATTTTAAAACATAGTTACACAGACTGTTAATGGAAGAATAAAAGGTTCTGGAAAATTAATTAATTAAGGAACAATAAATATGGCCGGCTCGTTGTTCTTCAGGTTTGGCACAATTGTATTGTGGTCCTTGCCCCGGGTCAACTCGTTAACGTTGCTATCTCTGATTTTTAATCTAGGTGGAAATTAATAGGGACCGTTGCTTTTGTCTTCGTTTCAAACTCCAGATCCAGGAAAGTCTCGTGGGTGGATGAATTTTGACCCTGCATGCGACGCCTTGATTTTTAAGAAAAGTATTTTTTTTATTATTATTCAACAACGAAGATTCAAAAAATATATATTATTGAACTTAGCAATTAGAGTTTATACATGTTTTTTAAGGAAATGGATTTCTATCACTGCACTAATGAATGTTTAGTGTAAGGTAAGTTTCAGATTGCGTTTTAAAATTGTTTTTCTAAAGACTAGGAATATAAACACAGTTTTTTTTATAATCTTGATTTATTAATGATGATGATATTTATAAGAAAATATATATTAATTTAATATTTTTATTAATCTAGATATACACTTACAAAAATACTTACATATATAATCATAACCCGATGATAAGAGTTTAGCACTAAGATTTGTTTTCCATTGTTGTTAAATAATAATAAAATTCAGAATGTATAACATTTATTTAGGTATTATCGTGCAAGAACATTCTCAAATGCCCAAGCATCAAAAAATATTAAAGCAATATTCTGTCAACCAGATCATGTAAGGAAAAGGAGGGAGGAGAGGAAGAGAAAATGATTCTAGACGCACCGTCGTGTGACGGTCAAAATCTGGGGGGGTGGCCGGATGTGAACTCTCGTCCTTCAAGTTCTCTTGCCATTAATTGACGGTTGACCTGGGCCATCAAAATTTTCAGCACCGGTTAGCTGGCTTTCTAGAACCACGCCCGTACAGTCAAGCATCGCCGGTGACGCCATTCGTCTTCGGTTAATTGGGGAACAAGGAAAGATATTGGATCATTGATGACGTCAGAGTTGATTTTATATCTTTCCCAGGCGACCGCCGCCCCCAACAGCAAACGGAAAAATCAAAAATCAGATCATGTACTTCTGGCTTGGCTTTTCGCGCTTCCCCGAAAGTTCATTATTGTTTTGTTTATAGTTTTTATATTTTTTCATTAATAAAATATATTTTTTTATATTTTGATGTGTATTCAAAAATATTTTTTAATTATAAAAAATATATTTTAATTATTTTCAATCAGAAAATCCCTTAAAAACAACTACAGTCATCATCTTAAGCTAACATCATAAATATGAGATTAAGAATTTATAAATTAATTTTTATATTTTATGAATTTATTAAGAAAAATTAAAAATTAGTTCTCATCTAAGTTAGGTCAGGTCATTTAAGTTTTGGGTTAACTTGGTGAGTCATTTGAGGGTTTGATCGAGCTAAATGTAAACTTGAGTTTTTATGATTAAGAGTTTAATCTAAGATTCTCATCATGGTTGTCAAAATCATGATTTTGACACGACACGCAAGAGATTTTGAAAAATTGTAAGATTGAATTTTAAAATCATAAAATTATAGCTGAATTTTTCCGTACAAAAACCATAAAATCAAAGCTTAAATTGTGTACGTATAAAAACTATAAAATCATAAGTAAAATATTTCTGAATACAATACAACATAATTATGACCATAAAAATTCATTAGTTAAGGTTCATATATGATTCAAAATAACTTAAAAATACATTACAAAATAATTATATCCATGGAATTTCATTAGGTAAAAACTAACAAATTTAAAATAACGTGTTGTATAAATTAAAAACAGTTTCATGACATCATTTTATCGTTATTTTTAATATATTCATCAAAAATATTACTATTGAAACAATTATCATCACCAACATTATCTTTTTTTTTAAGTTGTGATTTGGTGAAATCATGTGCTATTAATATGCTATTTACAGGCAATTTTATACATTTCCATTCAATCTTTATCAAAACGAGTGTTTGTTCACATAGTCCAAAAAGTTTTATCTTGACTTTGAAAACCTTGCATTTATTTAAAAGATAAGATATTTTCCAACATACAATTAAGTAATTAATGTCATAAATGTAATCTACTTACTAACTAGAAGAGTACAAATATTTGTTTGTGTTGTCTAATTTCAGCATGAATAAAAAGTATTAAGAATTAAAATAATGCATTGCAACAGCCCGTGTTCTTGATCCTAGCTCATTATTTTTTTACTTCCTAATGCAAGATTTTTTTGTTAAAAATAATTAAAGTCATTTACTTTATAAATATAGTCTAATGTTGTCGGATCATTAAGAAACATAACTTTTTTTGGGTTAGAAAATCTCACACTCTGGAAAAAACATACATTGTGGTTCTTTATAAGCAGATAAAACCTTGTTTTTTTTAAAATTTTTATAAAAAATAAACAATTTAAATCAAACTTGAAATTCGTTGTGCAGGTCATAAACTCTTCATTTTCACGTCACGACACTTAAAAGAGGACATAACATGACAAGCACAACATATTAAAGAAGCAGGAAGCTAAAGACAGCCATATATATTCCAGCCTAAGCCAAAAACAAATCCCAATGAACATGATAATTATTCCAAAAATTTATAAGGACCGATATGCATAGAAACCTAAAAATACAATAGATTCTTATTGTTTATTTTAAAAAAGATAGAAAAAAGGTGATGATTTCATCACGAGAAACGACAACTTAACATCTCAAATAAGTGAAATGAATACGAGAAAAATCAAATAAAATTTAATTAAAAATAATAATTGTCTTTCCCCTATGCTGCCACAACTCATTAACATCCACATATCTTGTGATAAACGTGTGAGCCCGCGAGAGATTTCCATGCATATTTTCTTCCACGAAATTGTTATTCAGCACACAAGATAAGAATTCCAAGGGTACAAGCAAAGCAGTGTTTATTGACCAGGGTAAGAGTGTATTTTTATTTATAAATATATTAAAATAATATTTTTATTTTTAAAAAATTATTTTTATTACCGCACATAAAAATAATCTAATAATTTTAATTTGTTGATATAAAAAATTATGTTAACACGAAATTAATTAAGGCGTTGATAGACAATACCATAGATTTCTAATGCGATGACGATATTTATTTCTTGGAAAATAAAAAATAAAGCAATACTTGATTTAAGTACACTTATAAAATTAAATATCTCTTTAAAAGACATACCTAGGCTACGAAGTAGAAAGGAATAACAGAAGAGTAAGTTCTTATAGGACTTGGAACCCAAAACATTGGTACTCGTAATTTTTTATATATATAATCCATGAACATCTTATTAATTATTATGGATGTTATTAATTTATAATTTACTTTATGCATGGATATCTATAGTTCATGAATATTCAAAATATTAATGAATATATAGTTTATAAATTACTTATAATTCGGGAAAGAATTCATGAATATTTATAGTTCATGAACTGCATATAGTAATATCTACTTTCATCACATAACTAATATATTAGTTTATATACTAAAATACTTTAGAGAATAGAAAAATATTTATTAGGCGATTTGACCTTGCGGGTCCACTGACCAACAATCAATTTTCTTTTTTCTTTTTTTTTACAATAAAACTATACTGTATACATCTGTATATACTATTCAGTGAATTATTATCTGATAAGTTTTTCGTGTATCATATACAAGACTTTGCAAGACATGCGTTGTATTTCATCTCACTTTTAAGCTATACCTACTCCACCCTGTATATATTTAAGGCTAATTGAAACAGGGAAGAAAATGTAAAAAAAAACATGGGTTCAGAGATAAAAAAAAAAAAAAAGAGTATACATGAGAAAAAAATTGTAGAATCCGTAAGCTAGCCTGGACATTTCGATTATAAAAAAATAAAAAAATGTATAATTGAAAAAAAACAGAAAGAATTTTTTTTTAAATAGTGAGTTCAGAGATTAAACGTGATCTGTGTAAAAAAAAAATGATATATTTCATTCTCTTTTGTGTCTCTCTTCTATTCAAATTATTCTTTTATTTTTTTACTGTTTATGATTTTTCATGTCATTTATTAGCAGAGAATTATGACAGTTCAACACAAGATGCCCGACCGACCATGTCCACTTATATATCAGTACTAATTGCAGACATCTCCTGTCTCGCATATTTGTTGCAAATCCAATCCTGCCCTTATGTAATGAATAAACCTTGTCTAAACTTGAAACTACTCATCACGTTAAAATACTCAAAAACACTAGAAAAGGTAATTTAAAATAATAAATAGATTTTAATAATAAATAAAAAAAGTCCATTCGAGACCCATATCGAAAGGCAGAGCAACCGCCACGACTAGGCTTCTTGCATGACAGGGATAAATTAAGATACTATCGCATTCATGGAGAGCAGATGGGTCCATACTGAATTATCTAACCCAAAACGACCTTTTATTTGACTTTGAGTTTATTTGATTTGACTTTTAATGTCTCTTATGAAGTAAGTGTCGTGCTTCTATCCAACATTCATTTTCTTCTAACTCGACTGCATCTTATATTATATATGCTAATTGCGATATCAGGAGGACCATCGACTGGGGTCACAATTCAGGATCGAAGCCATGAGAACAATCATCTTGTTTGGTCATGAGGTTTGGGGTGGTTTGCCCAGAGCCAAAAAGAAATATTAGTGAATATTATTAGTTTCAATCAAATAAAAAAATTTAAAGAATCAAATAAAGTATAACATATATACATGAAGGTTCAATAAAATAAAACACATTAACACACCATATTATAACAACAGAAACATTGAAGTCTTAACATCTAAAAATATTGTTTTTATTATTGTTAAAATAATAAAAATTATTAAATTATGCCGATGAAAATAATCAAAAATATTGAAAAAAATAGAAAGCAAGATAAAAAAAACTAAAATTATTATTCTTATTGCGTTAATAATGGGAGGGGGATTCAATCAAAGAAAAAAATCATTGACTTTAACAAATGAAAAGAATAAAATTATAAACAAGATAAATATTTTGACGTCAAAATAAATAAAAAAACATATAAAACAAATAAAAAAAAGAGCACAACACAATTAATTAGGCGCAGGGGTCAAACCCCTGCCTTACCAAGTGTTTTCCACATAGCCACAAATATTTACTGGTTTCTTACCGTGAAAACATGTATAAATATCATTTAAAAGACTAAGTGCAACAATGCATTAAATGACATTTGCAGCAACAAATCATGCATCCCAGTCCATAGTAGATCTGGATGTGCATAATAAAGTCCGAGCTCTCTTAGCTCTTTAAAAATATCGTCTGTCACATTCACATATCAACTTCTATTATAATCATGTATTAACTATATATTAAATTATAATTTAAAAATATATTTGAACATTATTATTTGAGATTACCAAGCTAGCTTTTCAAAAAAAAAAAGTGAAATAAGGCTATAACAAGTAGATGAATATCGTCTGAAATTACCAGTAGACAAGAATTTGAGATTGAATTCATTAAAAATTTAAAAGTATATGGACCGACATGCATGCATAGAAACCTAAAAATATAATGGATTTTTATTGTTGATTTTAAAAAGAGATAGAAAAAAGGTGATGATTTCATCATGAGAAACGACAACTTAACATCTCAAATAAGTGAAATGAATACGAGAAAAATCAAATAAAATTTAATTTAATTTAATTAAAAATAATAATTGTCTTTCCCCTATGCTGCAACAACTCATTAACATCCAGATATTTTGTGACAAACGTGTGAGCCCGCGAGAGATTTCCATGCATGTTTTCTTCCGCGAATTGCCATTCAGCACACAAGAAGATAAGAATTCTAAGGGTCCACGCAAAGCACGTGCCTGAACACGGGGAGCTAAGCTGTCCACTCCACCATTTTTCTCCAACTTGCCCGCAACTTTAAAGAGGAAGCCAACTCGTCGTGCTGATATTAATGGACGTGAGGCAAAAATTATATTTCGTTAAACCTTGCTTTGCCTGGTAGGTTTAATTTAGAAAATTTAAGATAATCATCCTATTATAAACCTCATAATTCAAATATAAACTCATAAAATAAATAAATAAATAAATTATTCCGAGTTGATATCGGCATCACTGGCCACATAAGAGGCTTTCTTGTCATTGCCACAGTTGCAAGCAACGTGGAACGCGTTGATTGGAAGAGCATCCGTTAGCAGCCGCTGCCCTTTCATGGGACCATTGGCGAGCCAGGCCGCCAAGTTATTCAAAGCCCATAATCGATTTCCACGAGACTTAAAGCCCATGTGAGCATGAGGCAGAATATCCCCCCCTTCTTTTTTCCCCGGCCCCGGCCGAGTACTATAAGAAAAACATTAACTCTTCATTCAAACGATTTTTTATATAAATATTACTTTTAAATTATTTTTATTTCTGGATTAAATGATTCTGTAGAAAACTTGATGAAAAACGTGAAGTCCCCCTTGAAATTATTTTATTTTATTTTATTTTTTATAAAAAAAATGTACAATCTAAAAAACGTTAAAAATAAAACAACCCTTGATTAAAAAATTAAGAATTTTTATGCAAAATCGATATAAAAAGTAGTTTGAATATAGAAAGGTGATGAAAAGACCAACTGTATAAATTCACCTTTAAACAGGCTCAGTTAAATTACATTTATTTTTCAAAGAAACCCACAATAGTTTTAAGAAAAGAGGGGCCTATATAAGAGAAGGACCTCTATAAGAGAATCATAAACTTAGGGGACTATTAAAATTCTTTATAAGAGGTCTCTAATTGTTTTTTGAAACTTTTGGCGCCCTTGTCAACCTTATCATCAGCCCATGCATCACAAGATCACTGCAATCGATAGATCTTTGTGCTTTCACGAATTGTTACAAATATTATATACTCGACAAGATTAACAAAGTATGGAATACATAAACAAATATAGCGATGAAAGAACAAGCTGACAAACATATGCCAAGATTAATGCTAACCCCATCGTCAGGACCAGCTACTTTTTGCTTGTTTTTTTTAACTGATTCTAGTACAAAGCAAAGAATAATAAGAACAATCAGTTCTTTAATGGAGGAGCAATCAGTGGTTTTGGAATCTGAAGCGGGGAGCGTTTGCCCTGGCTCATTTTATACAGCATCTGGTGCTGGGGGCACAGAAGAAAATGGTGGTGGCTCCTGTGGGTTATTTAGTGTTTCAGGCACTAAAGGAGGTGCAAAATAAAGGTCAGGTGCATTTGGGGTGGTTGATTCTATAGGTGGTGGAAATTGTGGAGGCTGATCATCAGGTACAGTTGGAGAAAATACGGGGACTAATGGTGGTGCTGGTGTAAAATCATCAGTTGGTGGTGGTCCAATAAATGGTAGAAATGGTGGCAAATCTTCCTCTGGTGGTGGAGGTGGTGATAGTATTGGTAGAAAAGGTGTTGGTGTAAACTCATCAGCTGGTGGTAAATCTTGTTGTGGTGGTGGATTAAATAAGGGAAATGGTGGTGATAGTGTAAATCCATCTGGTGGCAAATCTGGTTGATCAGTACTTGGTGGGGAAAATATTGGGACTAATGGTGGTGATGGTATAAACGCATAATCTGGTGATGGGATATCTGGTTCTGCTGGTGGGTCAAATATTGGAACTAATGGTGGTGCTGGTGTAAACTCATCATCTGGTGGTCTGTCTGGTCGGCCTGTAGGTGGATCAAATATTGGGACTAGTGGTGGTGGAGGTGTGAATTCAGGTGGAGGTAATAGCCATGGATTTATTGGCGACGGTGTAACTTCAGGTGGAGTTGGTGAAGGGACTAGGGGAGGTGGTGGGATTTCTAAAGGTACTGGAGGAGGAGGAGAGGGTATTGGTGGCGGTGGAGAAGGAACCAATGGTAGTGGTGGAGGGGGAGACGGGGATGGAGGAGGTGGTGGTAGAGATGGTGGTGGTGGGGAAGAGAGTGGCGGTGGTGAAGGTGGGGGGGATATAGCAACTGGTGGTGGTGGTGGGGAAGAGAGTGGCGGTGGTGAAGGTGGGGAAGAGAGTGGAGGGGGTGTAGCAACTGGCGGTGGTGATGGGACAGCGGCAGGTGGCGGTGGTACTAAAGGAGGTTGCACGGTTGGTGGTGGAGATAGAATAAGTGGTGGTGGTGATGGGACTGCGGCAGGTGGCGATGGCACTAGAGGAGGTTGCACAGTTGGTGGTGGAGATAGAACAAGTGGTGGTGGAGAAGGCACCTGAGGAGGCAACGGTGGAGTTCTCTTTCTAGGAGGGGAGGATCTTGGTGAGGGCTGAAAGGGGTTGTCTGGTGAGGTGGAAGTTGGGAAAGGCCATTGGCCACAGCTTCCAAATAGGTACTGGAATAGGGGGTCACAGTTGGATGTTCCTCTTGATCTTCTTCCACCACTTCTGCTCCGTCCACCGCTACCTCCGCTGCTTCTAGTTCTCTTCTCTTCTTTCTCGTTGCCTCTGGTAATTTGTTTGTGTTCGAGGTGAGGCCTGGCTTCTGAGAGTGATTCTGTCATCAGAAGAATTGCTAAAAGAACCGCCATCACTTTGTTTGCTTTCATTTTTCTCGATTTCACTTCATTTTGCTACTCTCGTTGTCAGCATGAAAATGGTAACCAGTGTTTCTATATATATATATATATATAATTTATTTGATGATTTCAAAGTATCGACTTTAATTCCTTAACTTCATTATAACCTATGTATATTCGGTTATTATTTTTTTAATTTGATTTTTGTACAGAGATTTATTTTTATTATTTTTTAGTTTGTGATTTAAAAGAGAAAAGAGAGACATCACTGAAATTTAATAATATATATAAAAAGAAAAATAGAATTATTATTGATTCCAGCCACCAAAATAATAGATGTTGATGTCAAGGCAAAGGAAGTTCCATTTTATATATTTTGTAACCTTGAAATGACCGAAAACAAATATACGAGCTTGAGAAGAATTCAGTTTTGGTTTTGATTTTTTGGGTGTTTTTCTTTGTTTTTAAAGACATTTTATGGTGTATGAAGGTGTTTAGTTTAATTGTCTGTTTGCCATTACGATTCCAATCGCTTTTAACCGAAATTTAAAATTTTTTACTTTATTTTAAATTACTATGTTTTTGTGTTTTTATATCATTTTGATATGTTGATTTTAAAATAATTTTAAAAATAATAATAATAAATATTATTTTAATTTATTTCAGCACGATAAACACTTTAAAAACAACCACAACTACACTCTCAAACACAAATTAGATTATTTTATAGATATTTTAGGTCAAAAGTCGATGGTTTGAAAATGAGTTTTCAAGTAAAAACAACGTAGACCTTGTTTTTTCAGCTACTGTGTAGGGGATAAGAGGTGACATATTGTCTGATGTTGTTTTAAAAAATTAAATCGTCAACCCCAATTACATTTAAAAATAAAAATATTCCACACATAAACCTTTACTTTAACGAGTCCACTAGCTTGACTTTTTAGACCGACTTATACTTGATCTCTTCTTTCTTTTCTTTTCTTTTTTTATATAAAAAAAAAAAGCATGCTTTTTATATGTATTTTTTAAAATGATTTTCTACATTATTTTTCAATTAATATCCTTTCTCTCTATTTATTTTTTTATAATCGTCAATCCCAATTCATTTTTTTTTAAAATAACAATACCAAACAATTCAATCTACTTTTGATCCTCTTGCTATCATCACTATTTACTAGCCTGATTCGTTTCTGGCTGAGTTTTTGCAGTATTCATTCCCTGTTGATGGTGTCAGGAACCCTTCAAAGCCCGGGCATGCCCTAAAAAGCAACATCAACTTGCGTGGGGCTTAGTTGATTATTTTGTTATTGTTTCAAAAATATTTTTAGAAATTTATATTTTAATTTAATTGTTTTTATATATTATCAGATTATTTTAATACACCAAGTAATTTTTTTAAAATAAAAAATATTATTCTAATATATATATATATATATATTAAAAAAAACATTATCCTTAAAAGAGGAAATTAATAGTTTCACAGTATCCATTAATGGCGGTCAATAGCCAGAATGGGGGCAGCTATGTTTCGAGTTCCAATGGACCAGCAGCAATGGACAGGGTCTTGGACAGTGAGTTCTTGAAGCTCTTCCCTGCCATAGCGGCCTAGTTTTACGTGCCATTGTTTTCACGAGACGAAGGACCTTGAATGCAAACCATATCAGTAAATGTCAAATTGTCAACCCTAAATTCACTTCCCTCTCTGAGATGCATGCTCAATATTAAACCTCATTTAGAAGAACACGAAACTCGTACTTAACTTGATGTATGTTAGATTTGGAGACATTAAAATTAATACAATTAATTGAATCGAATTAATATTTTCCATTTTTTTATATTTAGTTTCTTGTATTAATTTCTATTCAAGCCATTTAAAAATAGATTAAAATAATTATAACAGGAGAACTAATAGAATCTTTTGTTAAATCTCACATTTCATATCATAAAAAATGATGTTCATGTCGAATTAACAAAAATATATAAACTGCATAGATTATAAAGCGGAAGTGTAAAATGAATACATATCTGAAAGTCGGTATTTAAAGTCGTAAAGATGGTCTTTCAGATTAACACGTTCACTTTATAGAGGCCATTGAATCTCCCTACCTTAATCTTAGTTTTCTCTATGGTAATGAGATGTTAGTATAAGAATGTAACACGTGTAATCTGATGACCATGACACTATATAAAGTTAACAGGGATACCTTTTAGTGTTCATGACTTTTGGCATTTTCACCCTTTAATATTTATATTTTAACTCATAATCATTTAATCTCTATACATTAAAAGTTAACACCCTATTAGATATACCAAAACCTAATTGTCTAAAAATACTTAGCATATTATTTTTAATTAGACTTTATCTTATTTTACAGTCCACAAATATATAATTATTCTTATATAAATCCAATATTGGATTAATAATCCAACATCTTTGTGAATCGTTCTAGCTATAGGAAGAAAAAAAAACTTTTGCTCTCCTTGTTGTTCCCCTGCTGCTAGCAACTCATGGTCTGTAAAGGCCCATGGGCCAATTACAGAGTATTTTGAACTTCGACCCAGAAAAGAGATGCCTTAAAAACTTAGGCTGTATCCAGCCCAGGCGCAACCAATTTACCCAAATCCAACGTACGAACCCACCTCCCTGATCGAGAGGTTCGGAATATTGAAAAGTAAATAAAATAATATTTTTTATTTTATATTAATATTTTTAAATTATTTTAACGTGCTAATGTTAAAAATATTTTTTTTATCATTTAGATACATTTATTAATAACAAACATTTAAAAAAACAATTTCAACTATATACCTTATCGATATAACTTATAAAAAGATATTTTATAAATTGATTTTTCATATATAATAATTAGGAGGTTGATAGGCGTACTTGTAATACAGTGGGCTTATATATATATATATCGATGCTTTTTTGACAAGGAATTTTGTGCATGCATGTAATCAACTGAAGAATAATTAAATGAATATAAGTTCTTTGATTATGTGATGTTTTTTGCATTCATAACAATCAAGTTATTTGATTGCTCTAGACATTTAAAGTTGTTTTATGCATATAAAAAGATAACAATATTTTAAATTTATATTTAAAAGACATAGCTACAAGTTTAGAATTGTGGAAATAATGTTTGGAGTTTAAATCATTAATATTAAATTTAACCTCTTTTCTTGTAGATACGAGAAAATCTCATCACCCGGAAAGTGTACTTTACGGGTCCAGATGAGCGATTAAAACTACGATTTTTCCGGATTCTTACTCGAACTCGAACATCATCTATTCAAATCCAAAGAAGAAATTCATCAATATTTATAGTCATATCATCTAAATGTAAGAACATAAATCATCACACCACTCGTAACATACACGTACGAAAACCGATCCATGGTGCATAGAGCCCCGTAAAACCACTTCCGATGAAAATAATGCTAAGCTGTTGACCTTGTCTTAAAAAAATACATAACTCTAAGTGACAAGAATCACGTGGCTCCATGTTGTTGTCGCCTTTAAGGACAAAAAAACTCGTTGGACGCAAGAGAAAATTATTCTTCAATCAAGACCTAAATCTGTTCTTCATTTTGGAGAGCAACGATCGATGACAATCATCATCTTGATTGTTTTTTCTGATAAATAACATTGATAGACATATATGGATACGATAAGATAATAATAAAAATTATATTCCATGATTTCATTTAATAATTTGAGTTTTTAGATGATATATTTTTTTAATACTGTATCAGAACATTGTTAACCCAATAATCACAAATTCAAATCTTATTATATCATTTTATTCGATAAGAATCAAATACAAAATAATATGAGTTTTTGTAAGTTTCATGTTCAAAATAATGATTGATTGAGAAAATAGAATCTCACGAGCATGTTTTTCTTGTCGGATCTATATTCGGAAATTGGAATGAGAAAATGCTGTTATTACTGTGAGAAGCAGCAGCATTCTCCAGCTTTTAAACTCCTCTGCGTCTACTCTCAGCAACCTGACATTTGCGGCACAGAGTTCCAATTAACAAGGAACTGGGTGCATGCTAGTTTTGATCGTACAAGCCATGCATGGAGGTCATCCAGGGGTTGTTTGCCATTATAATTGGAAATTGTATATGAAAAAAATTTAAATTTAAATTTTTTTATTTTTTACTGAAATTTAAAAAAAATAGTGTTTTTAGATATTTTGATGTGTTGATATCAAAAATAATTTTTAAAAAATAAAAAAATATTATTTTGATGTATTTCTAAACAATAAACACTTTCAAAAACCACCACAATCGCACTCCCCAAACAGGCAATTAATCTGCGATGGTTAACAGAATTGAAGAACAAAATGGATAATCAAGTGAGCAGCCCATTCAATGCGTTGGTTGCAATCCAGCTGCTTGCTTCGATCTGTCTTCCGTGTTTCGATATCGCTGGCAGAAAATAAAAACTCACGTGGGAGCCGTGATTGGTTTTCTGCCATCTCTATTCGCTTCCTGCTGTGAGATTTACGGTGGTGGTTTCTGGGAGTGGTGGCGGAGAGCGGAGGCTGCCTTAATGGGAGTCACACAGACACGGGCCATCTCCACCTATTTCTCTCCCAATCCCCCCCTTTTTTTTTTGACACGCATTTGGAGCACTTACTTTTGCTTGTTGATATCAACAATTGCCACTTGTTCAACACACAGTGGAGAGCCTAAAAGGAAGACAGGAAACTTCTATTCGGAGAGGAGGGGGTCATGGTTATCCCGATAAGATAAAGGCCGTTTTAGTTCTAATGATTTTAAATGTGTTATAATAACATTTTTTATTTTTTATATCATACATAAAATATCTAAATATACTAAAAAATTTAATTTAAAATATAAATAAATATATTTTTTTAATTTTTTAAAATCAGTTTTGAAATGAAATGAAGTACACATTCATCTTGCTTGCCTCCACTGTTTGACACTATGTTTGAGACTTTGAGTTTAAAAAATATTTTTTAAAAAATTGAAACTTTTTTTAATTTTTATTTTAAATCAATTTATTTATAATAAAAATTATTTATAATAAAAAAATATTATTTTAATTCATACACTTACACCCTCGATCGTAATCCCAACACAGTCACTAACAGGGGACCCTTTTCAATTATCAACATATTGAGGTCTAACATTTGTGGGCATAGATCCACCTCAAAATGGTGCCAAACCACAAAGGCACGACAAGCATCAAATTATCGCTTCCTATGCGGTAAGAGAGAGGGAGCCGGTCAACATAAAAATATTAAAGAATAATATAAATTATATTATAGAATCTTATTTAAAATTTAAATTTTTAGAGTTACATGATATCAGAGTCTTGTTGACCCAAAGATCACGAATTCAAATCTCACTACCCTCATTCTATTTTTTTTGTTGCGAGGTTTGAAAAAAAAGCAAAAAAAAAAAAGATCAACTATTTGTTTTGTTTTTTTTAAATAAAAATTTATAATAATAAAAATAAAAATTTGAAATAATCTTATGAAAACGTGAATTAATAAAGCTAGCGCTTTAGCTAGGGCCAGAAAACAGGAGGTATTTTGAAATTGAAATTAGAGGGAGGCATGGACCAGAAACAGAACACCATAATTGATGCACGGCCCACATCACCTTCCTTCCAAAACCCCTTTTTTTTTTTTAGAACACCGGGGCCCATCATTCAAAATTCAATTACTGTCACATGATTTCATGTCCACTTGCCCCCCTGTTCATAACTGGATAAAATATTTATTTATTTATTAAAAAGTGTTTGAGATTGATATTG
>CM063588.1:2210189-2229542 GCA_032356905.1 Salix exigua | reverse complement strand
ATAACAATTATAAAAATAAAGTTAAACCATACCTGTCAAGTTAAGTAGTTAACTGGTCATATCAAGCTAATCTAAAGCTTAATTGTGATCGTGCTTAATAACAATTATAAAAATAAAGTTATATGATGAGTATTCTCTTACAATCAATTGGCGTTATTCTATCCCATCTGAACCCGCATTTCCTGTATAGCTGGAAGCATCAATGTTATGGTCATAAATTTAAACACATCGTGTTCTTCTTCGGTAATATCTACTTCAATTCTGATTCAAATTTGGACACGTAGCTATCCAAGTCAGACCGGGTCTACTATTTCCACTCTGTTCGTATTCAAATCTGGACACGTGTCATTAGTGATGATTACGATTGTTGAAATTAGTCAAATTACAATTGTCAATATTAATTTTTTTGTGATGTTTTTTTTTAAAAGAAAACATTACATTCAACATTAAATTGATGATGATCTCATAGCTTAAACCGTAAATTGAACAGGTTAACACGTATTGATTCAATATATTATTATTTTAATATTTTAAAAAATATTATTTTAAATCTTCTTAAATCAAATTATATTTTTACAAGAATCTAATTATTTTTAAATCTATTAAATCAATTTAGTGGTTTTAAAACTTTTTTATACTAGAGTAACACCAAAATATTTTTTTTATATTAAAAAAATTGATCTCCGGTACATCTCCAACGTGCAAGCCAGCAAGCCAAGCCCCATGCATACTGAAGCGACTTGGGGATGAACCCTTGAATTCGTTTCTTTACCATTTGATATGGTTTGGCTTTACCCTCTCCCTTTCCTTTCTTTTTTCCAGGAAAGCCACCCAAAATACGCAGAGGACAACTCAAAGCAAGCTTCATTATAAAGAAAGACATCCTCGTACTGGTGTCTCCTTTAACGCTTTCTGTCTCTTTAATCTGAGAAACATGGAAAATCAAGAAAACAACAAAAGCCCACCAGCAGAAGAATCGAAAATGCAATGCCAAAACGATAGTAACTATGAAATCCCATCTCCAAAACATCATCACCAAACCATAACATCATGCCGGCCAAGTCTTGGGTCAACCCCTCGAGCTGGTTGAGTTTTATAACTATAATTATTATCATATTATTAATCTCAAAAGTTAATATAAACTAAAATAAAACATAACATCTAATTATTATTATTATTATTATTATTATTATTATGTAAATCTGAGAATAATACATGTTAAGAGTAGAATTATTTTATCTTGTCTATTATCGACCAAACAACACATAGATATAATCATTCTATTTTGTACGCCACTACAAAACACAATTTAATTTTCATCTTATGATCTATCTATGTTTCATATGTTCATACTATCTTTGTTTTTTCTATCCCAAAATAGTAACCATACAACACCTAAGTTCTATGCTGTAAGATACAATGACACTACTATTAAACGTAACATATCTTCCATCAACCACCTTGAGTCAATGGCAAGTAATAAGGATGACAACTGGAGAGATAAGGAAGGTGACCAAGATGTGGTTGACTCTCCAAGACTAGAAGCAGCGTGAAGAGTAATTCAAGGGATCCCGTTGAAATCCAATCTCTGCAATACAGGAAATCTATGACTGCAAAACAGGAAATCAAATGAGCATTTAACTTCTTCATTGTAGCTGTACAATAACACAAAAATAGGAATGAAGATCTGTGGAAGATTACCTTATGTGCCGTAATCTTCCACATCTCAATTACAATGTGAAAAGCCTATATATTGTAATGGACTCTGTACTCACGTTACTTAAGCAATAAAATACATGTTTCCGCAATACACTTTCTGATTCTAAATTTCTTTATGGTATCAGAGCTCGTGTGAGACAAAAGAGTCCAAAATTATTGTTCAGCTTATTGTTTCTCAAAAACACCAATGGCATCCACAATCTCCCTCAATGTTGCCAACTTTGTTACACTCAAACTCACCCCAAACAACTATCCCTTATGGCGTGAACAGATGCTTGCCTTGGCAGAAAGCCAAGACATGGTTGGGCTTCTCACAGACGAGAACATTAAACCCTCCATGTACATTGATGTCACAGCAGAAAAGACATCAACAGATACAGAAACAACAAAACAAATCTCAGCAGACTTTCTCAAATGGAAGAAAGAAGACCGTCTACTCCGTGGATGGATAATTGGCACTCTCACAGAAGAAACCTTGGGTCTGGTTATTGGCCTTGACTCATCTCAACTGGTTTGGCATGCTCTACAAGAAGCTTATGCCCAAGACTCACAAGAAAGGGAGTTTACTCTCCGTCAGCAACTCACATATCTCAAAAAAGAACCAAATCAATCCTTGGCCGAGCACTTGAAAAAATTCAAAGGGATATGTGACAGCCTAGCAGCAATAGGCAATCCAATACCAGACAAAACAAAGGTCTACTCCTTGCTTGCAAATCTCGGCTCTAAATATGAGTCCTTCACAACAACAATGCTCAAACCTCCAATGCCATCCTATTCTGAAGTTGTATCACTTCTACAAGGATTTGAACAACGCAATTCATGGATTGCAGGGTCAAATCCTCCATATGCATTCTATGGGCATCGAAATCAAAATCAACAGCAACAGCAGAATTACAACAATCGCAGCCCTCAACACAATAAATTCACATCAAAAGGAAGAGGATTTCATGCCACAAACAAGAATTTTCAATTCTCTAATTTTGCAGGTACTAATTCGGGACCACAGAGGAACATCAATTTTGCTTCCCGTCCACCACCACCTGGAAAACGAAGGATGACTGGCACAGAAAGGGATTTGTACAAGCATGAAGTCTGTCAACTATGTGAAAAACAAGGACATATAGCCAAAATCTGTTGGAGCTTACCCAATCAACACAACAACGATGAACTTCCCCAAGCACTTGCAGCCCTTATCGTCGCGACGCCTCGCGCGGCGTCCCGGGAGGGATCCTGGCTCTCGCAATGTGGAGTTTTGATGAGGAGTCGCCACCTTGCTGTTGAGGGTCGCTAGGAACACCCGATTTGTACTGGTCTGCTCAGGGATTCAAGGGTAAGGGACTGGTTGCGTATAGGGAAGGTATTAGCACCCCTAATACGCCTTACCTGAGGTAAGCTGCATTGTCTATTTAGATGTGATTTAAAATGTTGCAAAAAGTCAGTATTTATTCATAAAAATGTTACAATTAAAAAAAGAAATCAATCACGGCCTAAAAATCCAATAAATTTTATTGATTATTATTATTACCACTGAATATTTTAGACAATAACCTTTTAGAATTTATTTATCCAAACACCGAAAAGTAAATAATAACATTATTCCCGCCGAATATTTTGGATAAAATTTGTTTATCCAAACACCGAACAGTAAATAATAGTATACTATTTCCTCCGAATATTTTGGATTTTTTTTAATTCCTTGAAATTTATTTATCCGAATCTTAACGGTGAATAATAAATTCCAAAAAAAGGATTTACACTTTTGAAACATTGGTTTTAAATTTTTACAAAGAAAACACATTTTTTATTTTATTTTTATATTCTTTTTCTTAACAAAACAACATAATATGGAATAAAAAAAAACAACACACACCCACACAATCTTTTTTATTCTTTTTCATCACATTTTAAGAATAGAATTCAACTCACACACACATTGTCTTTCTCTCATTACATTTCACCAATAATAATTAAAATACAATAAGTTCAAATTAAACACATAAACATAAGGGAAAATACATAAAAGTCCTTGGGGGGATCTGGAACAGTGGCGACAGATGCAGGGGTGGTGGCGCGTCTGTCAACGCGCCACCGTCACGGGTGGCGCGTGGGACCACGCGCCACCGTGGTGAACAGTGAGACAGGGGAAACAAATCGCCTCTTCTCTTCAACCTCTCGCCGGTGGTGGCCTTCCGCGACCTGCAACACAACAATGAACAACGACCAAATACAACACAAAATCAAAAAAATCTCTTCGGATATCGGATCGGCCTTCGTGATTTCTTCTTCTTCTTCATCGCCGTGTTCCTCCTCCTCTTCTTCCGCTCTGCCGGTGAGGGTGCATCATAACCTCGCAAACAAAACAAAACACACAAACACCAACACCAGTAAAAATCAATCAGTAATTACCTTCAAATCAAGGGCTCTATTCTCGGTTTCCTCTTCATGGGGTTGTTGAGAGTTTTCGAAGACCTGCAAAACAAAGACAAACGGACACAACACAGCATGCAAAATCAATTCATGCTCTTCTGCAGACACCGAGGTCTTCCACGCGTCAGCTGCTTCTCCTTCACATGGCTGGACTGCCGTGGGTTAGGTTGAGGGGAAAGAAAACTGGTGGGAGATGTCGCTTCCATGGACGAGGTTGAACCGATCAAAGCTGACGGTGGGTGATGTAGGGCTCAGATCTGGCAAGGCTGAGAGAAATGAGGAAAGGGAGGGAAATCTTGGGGCTCTGTCATGGCTGGAGGCAGAGAGGAAGGGAGATCATGAGCTGTTGTGGTGCTAGTATGGCTGCCGTGTGAGAGTGAGGAATGTGGTCGCCGGAGAAGGAGAAAAACGACGAGGAAGAGTGAGGAGACGAGAGTGAAACCGTGGCCGAGCAAAGGGGCTAAACGGAGGAGGAAAGTGAGAAGAGAAAGAGAGATTGCGGGGCTGTCGACGGGAAGAGGTTATGGCAGCTGTGGTAGGAGAAGGAGAGGGGTTTTGAGGGCTGAGGAATGGTGGTCTGTCTGGTGGCTTCAGAAGATGGAGGAGAATGGGGGAGTTGGGAAAAGAGAATGGGGAAGAGAAGAGGGAAGGCAGTCGTGATGCTAGGGCCGTGGGAAGCAATTGGCTGGCGGCAAGGCTATGTGTGGGGCTGACCGGAGAGAAGGTGAAGAAATAAAAACAAAATGGGGAAAATGAGTGAGGGTGGCTGGAACGAAAAAAAATAAAGAAAGGAGATCATCGGTCTGCCTTGGCTGATGAGTGCAGGGGCCAGGGATTTTGAGAGTGAAGAGCTGTCATGGCGAGGTAAAGGGACGGCTGAAGAAGATAAAAAAGGAAAGGGGAGGGGCTGCAGCGCTGTCAAGGGGCCGGCGGCTGCAGCCCCTCTTCCAAATTTCCCTTTTTTTTTTTGTAGGGTTTTTTAGGGATTCTAAGGATGCTACCAGAGAGAGAGAAGAGGAGGGTGTATTTTTTCTTTTTTTCTTTTTTTTGGTCCCTTATTCTTGTGGCCATGCACTTTATTTATAGAGTTTTCCATGGACAAAATTCACAATCAGCCTTCAGCTTGCATGTTTGTTTCAATTCGATCCTTCATTTCCAATTTGTGCTATTTCAACCTGAATTGACTGTTAAAATCTCAATTTATTCAATTTTGCCCTTTAACAAGATATTTTTGGATTTTTTTGTTTTTTTCTATTTTTTCTATTTTTTTCTATTTTTCTTTTTCTTCCGAAACATAAAAAATAAGTTGGTCAAAATTTGGGTAGCAACAGATGCCCCCTCTTTACAATGCTTACGACTAAAGTCTTGCAAAAGACTTTAAATAGTAAGCATTGTAAAGAAAAATAAAGAAAATAAAATAAATAAATAAAATGATGGGTGACTTACACAAATAAAAGAAATTAGATAGAAGAGTCTCGATAGTGATGGATGACTTACCCGGGTCTGATTATGACGGGTGACCTGCCCTGATGAAAGAGTCTCGATAGTGACGGATGACTTACCCGGGTCTGATTATGACGGGTGACCTGCCCTGATGAAAGAATCTCGATAGTGACGGATGACTTACCCGGGTCTGATTATGACGGGTGACCTGCCCAAGTAGAAAGAGTCTCGATAGTGACGGATGACTTACCCGGGTCTGATTATGACGGGTGACCTACCCAATTGAAAGAGTCTCGATAGTGACGGATGACTTACCCGGGTCTGATTATGACGGGTGACCTGCCCGGGTTAACAGTTAGAAGGGTCTCATTTTTCTGGGTGACCTACCCGTGTTAGCAGTTAGAAGGGTCTCATTTTTCTAGGTGACCTACCCGTGTTAGCATGTTAGAAGGGTCTCATTTTTCTGGGTGACCTACCCGAGTTAGAATGTTAGAAGGGTCTCATTTTTCTGGGTGACCTACCCGAGTTAGAATGTTAGAAGGGTCTCATTTTTCTGGGTGACCTACCCGAGTTAGAATGTTAGAAGGGTCTCATTTTTCTGGGTGACCTACCCGAGTTAGAAGATGGAAGGGTCTCATTTTTACGGGTGACCTACCCTGCTGGAAGATGGAAGGGTCTCATTTTTACGGGTGACCTACCCGGATGGAAGATGGAAGGGTCTCATTTTTATGGGTGACCTACCCGGATGGACGATTGAAGGGTCTCATTTTTACGGGTGACCTACCCGGATGGAGGATTGGGTCTCATTTTTACGGGTGACCTACCCGGATGGAAGATGGAGGGGTCTCATTTTTAAGGGTGACCTACCCGGATGGAAGATGGAGGGGTCTCATTTTTACGGGTGACCTACCCGGATGGAAGATGGAGGGGTCTCATTTTTCTGGGTGACCTACCCGGCTGGAAGATGGAGGGGTCTCATTTTTACGGGTGACCTACCCGGATGGAAGATGGAAGGGTCTCATTTTTATGGGTGACCTACCCGGATGGACGATTGAAGGGTCTCATTTTTACGGGTGACCTACCCGGATGGAGGATTGGGTCTCATTTTTACGGGTGACCTACCCGGATGGAAGATGGAGGGGTCTCATTTTTACAGGTGACCTACCCGGATGGAAGATGGAGGGGTCTCATTTTTACGGGTGACCTACCCGGATGGAAGATGGAAGGGTCTCATTTTCTGGGTGACCTACCCGGCTAGCATGGTCTCATTTTTCTAGGTGACCTACCCGGCTAGCTTGGTCTCATTTTTCTGGGTGACCTACCCGGATGGATGATGATGAAAAATGGGGTCTCATTATTATGGGTGACCTACCCAGATGACAAGCTGATGAAGATGGGGATGCAATGCATGATGATGCATGGATACTTACCTAAGAAATATAGGTCCCCTTTTTCTAATGCAATGCATGGTAATGCATGTATACTTACCTAAGAAATATAATGCAATGCATGGTGATGCATGTATACTTACCTAAAAAATATAGGTCCCCTTTTTCTGATGCTCCATTGTCGTAGAATGTTTTTGCCCAGCCTCCAAAGCTTTGTTGTCATTCATTCATCAAGTCTCAAGCGCATTACTTCTTCTGGCGTATCTGCGATGATCTCTGCTCTCAGTGCTTATCAAGTTTAACATTGCCCCCAGGTGTGGTATTGTTTGATTCACCGTGAATGAGTGTAACCAGTCATCCATATTCTTGGATTCTCTCAATAACAGCTCTCTGGTTTGCGTGTGTTTGCTAACAATCACTGCAAAGCTTGTTAATGCTGATCTCATCTTTGGTTGTCAGTCAGTCAATCAATTTTCTTCATTAATTGAATCATGTTTCTCTTGTAGAATGTCATCATCAACCTTCCTAGAATTTTCAAGTCATCCATAAATGTATCCAAAGCTCATCGGTGCATGCTCCATGCTATCATCAATAAATTTCTCTCAGCTTGTAATGTTACTATCATCCCCATTATGCGATCAATCTCGCCTTGATCTGATGCAACTATTCCGGCCATGCAATCTGAAACTCTTCGTCATAGACTCCATTTCTTCTAAACAAATCCTTTTTGTTTGCAAAGAACTATGATATTGTCATTAACGAGATTTTTTTCGTCTCTCATATTCATGCGGTGAACTGAACCTTGAGTCGACTAGCTTCGCAACAATTATCCCATGATCAACCTTGATGGCATGCACTCTTCAATACTTATGAAAATACAACAAATCTTTGGAGACAAACAAATCTGCGAGTAAGATGATATTTCTGAAATCTGAAGTTGCCCTTCAAATGCAATCTTATTCTCAATCACTATTGAAGCTTACCACACCATCACTCTCTATTAAGCCATGTTGCCCTAAGTTGAATCTGTTGGTGCTCCTTGATGAATTTCACTAAATCAATCATTTGCTTATGCTTCTTTGCCCCCAAGCTGATGTGAAATTATTTGCATTCCTATCAAGATCCACATTTCGGCCTCTAACTGCTAAGCATTCCGATGATAGCCGAGAATTGTCAATGTCAAGGATTCTTCAAATCCGGTCAATATTTTCTCTAAATCTTTCTTGTTCTAGAATTAAGTCACTAATTTCAAAGATCATGTGCTTCCAAAGTCTAATCATTGCAATAAAATCAAAGAGATGTCATTTGTTGAAAATCAAATTCATTTGGTCAAATACCCAACACACGATATTCAATAAATGCAGATCTGTAAATATTTTGCATTTTGCAAACAACAATTGACTCATTGTGAGATTAAAATTATCTTTTTATGGTTTTTTTTTTCAATTCTAATCTCAGATTTTGGGGTATGTACATGATGAAGTGATGATTTGTGGTTTTCAAACATTTAGAGCTGAGTAAAAACTTGAAGTTCAGTCGAAAAATTTGTCTCATCTTTCAGTACTTACCTTATCAATATGCATAACAACTTGCAACTTTTCATGAAATTATAACCCTTATGGAGAAACTCTAGCAAATTTTGAGAGCGCCACTTATCAATTAAAATTGTTCGCTTGATCAAGAAGGACTTTTACAAGCATGTAATGAGGCTATGGTTCATGGCTATAAAAGAAAGGGATATTCATAGGCTCAAAAAGTGTTTAAGGGTTTCAAAGACCTAGGATCACCATCATCTAGTCATTAACTCCCTTGCTCTTGTTGTCTTAGTAGAAGAGACCACGTCGATTATCTTAACGTGATTTTTATCAATCAACCAATGCTTTAAGAATCTCTACAACCATGTCATTCCTTTCATTGACAATTTCAAACTTAAAAGGGGAATACTAAAACTCGAACCATCATTTGTCATCTAATGTTATTTCATCTCTTGTTGTACTCAACATAGTATAACAAAACAATTCTGCACAATCTTCATTTGATGGACAACTTATCTTGAAGACTCAAAAAAAAATCTTATTAACATTTCTTCCCACATGAGGTTTGACCACAAATACTAACGGCCATGGCATAGTTCAATATTCTTTTTTTCTTTTTTTTTCTTTTTTTTTTTGCTTTTTTTTTCTCTTTTTTTTCTCTTTTTTTTTTTTGAACTTGTCCTTGCCATTGACTCTTGGTTTTTGTCATGTCCTATCTCAATTTGATTGTTCCCAACGTTGGGTTTTCATCGTTAAACATCCTCCCTTCTATTGATTCCCATGTTGCCACTGCATCCTCAAACTACAAATCTCTTATTGGCCCCTACTGTATTTGCCCCCAGTGTATTTGCCCCTAGTGTGAGGGTGTGATCCATGTTGGGTGTTTTCGAAGAAATATAATATCAGGCTCAAATTGGGATTAACAAGGGATACATATTTCAAGAATAGTGAAGGAAATAAACAAAGATGGCCTTTTATCATTTCAAGCAAAATTGGTTTTAACTGATAAACTTTGACCTCGTCCAATGTAATGATTTGGACATGCAAGAGTCATGATTCACGGGTCCATAAATACCAAATCCATTACATGTCAATATGCATACTAATAAAGCTTAGTACTATGATGAGGTTCAAAAACTCGGTGTATAGGCTCAAAAATTGTTCGGTCATCTGATATTGGTCATCATGTCTTTTAACAACAGTTGGGTCAATTTTGTAATCAAAATACTTTCAAAAATGAAAACTTCAAATTTTGCATGTTGGAGTTTGATCAAAATATTTTGTCCAAAATAAGAATGTCAAACATCTCTTGATTTCAAACCCACAAAAAGACAAGGAAAACACATACTTCAATGAAATGATGACTTACCCCCAAAACAAAGTGATAGCCGATGAAATTCCATGAGAAAGTTACTGACGATGAGACACCTTTCTGAGGCTTTCCAAACAAACATTTCTGCATTGTCACTGCTCATTGATCTCGCTCATGCTTGTGATAATTTATTGCTTGACTATCGTCGACTGATAACATCCTCCACAAAGCTTAACTTGCCTCTTGCTGACTAATCTCTACACCTGATTACTAAAATTCTTGCGGCTGTTCATATCTCTCATCTGGATTATGTCGCAAAAAGAGAACAATTTTTTTCGCTCCACCGCACTCCTCATTGGACATAAAAAAATAGATCGAGCTAGGAAGCACTCTTGTCAGAACACCAAAGTGCGCAAATCATAAAAAAAATTCATCACACACTGAAAAGACTCTTTTGGCAGAAATTTTCGCTTTTTCGAGCAATGTAATCTTGCAGTGCACATACTTTGACTTCTTCGACACCGGAACAAATTCAACAGTATCCTACTATGCCTTCTCACCCAAGATATTCATCTTCGCTTTAACAGACAAAATTGTGCTCAGAATGACATGGTCTTCTGTGCATGGCGGCATAAAACTTTCTGATTTGACAATGCCGCAATAACCCCATCTAATCCGGAGAGAAATCAATTTGATACTTTAAACAGGCAGACAACTTCTTTCACTAATGCTTGCTTTCTGAAAATGGACTACTCACACTCCTTCAAAAGAAAACATGAATTTCCACAATCCCCATTGATGATTGCACGGACACTCTTCGACTGATGCTTGCTTCCGAAAATGGACTACTCGCACTTCCTCAAAAGAAAACCTGAATTTCCAAAATCCCCATTGATGATTGCACTAACACTCTCCAAATAATATCTGGGCATATGTCGCACTTGATTTCACTAGAGAGCAGAGAACTTTGTTGTGGGCTTGCAGAAAAAACATGAATGATGACTTTGTATCGGAACCGGTTCTTCTCAGCAATATCAAATGTCCAATGACTCTTGACTCTTCGGAGGATGACAAATTGAGGGACCCCTATTTCAAAACTATAGAAATGCGTGTTGAAATGCATATGCATGTTTTTTTTTTTGACAATCTTGCCCTTTAAAGAGCGACACGTGATTGTAACGACTGTATGCTAAACAAAAACTGTGAGAATACATGTTGAAATGTACACGCATGAAATTTTTTTTTTTTTTTTTAACTTGCTCTTTAAAGAGCGACACGTGGTTGTAATGACTGCATGCTAAACAAAAAATATGAGAATGCATGTTGAGATGTATATGCATGATTTTTTTCTTTTTTGGGCTCGACGCTCGAGGAAGGACGCGCGATCGTAATAATTACATGATAAACAAAAACAATGTGAATGCGTGCAGAAATGTACATGCATGCTAACTTTTTTTTTTTTTTTTTTACTCCTTCGAGAAATGACACGTGATCATAAAAATTACATGTTAAACAAAAACAATGGGTGCAGAAATGTATATGCATGCTTATTTTTTTTTTTTTTTTTGCCCTCTTTTTTTTTTTACTTCTTAGAGGAATGACATGTGATCATAAACATTACATGATAAACAAAAACTTGTGAGAATGCATCTTGAAAAGCATATGAAATTTTTTTTTTTTTTTTTTTTGCTCACCCGTTTAGGAGTGAAACTTGATTGTAACAATTACATGATACACAAAAACTATGGGAATGCATGTTAAAATGCATATGCAAAAAATTTTACAAACTATTCTATGATATACAAAAACTATGGGAATGCATATGCAAATTTTTTTTTTTTTTTACGACATCGTCTTTCAAAGAGTGACATATGCTTGCGACTACTGTACGATACACAAAAACCTTAGGAATGCATATGCAATTTTTTTTTTTTTTTTTGCCAAACTCGTCCTTTGAGAAGTGACCCATGCATTTAACAACTATATGATACACCAAACTATGGGAATGCGTGTAAAAATGCATATGCAATTTTTTTTTTTTTTTTTTTTGACGAACTCGCCCTTCGGGGAGTGACACATGCTTGTGACAACTGTACGATACACCAAAAACTTTAGGAATGCATGTAAAAATGCATATGCAATTTTTTTTTTTTTTTTGACAAACTCGTCCTTTGAGAAGTGACACATGCTTTTAACAATTGTATGATACATGCAATTTTTTTTTTTTTTTTTTTTTTTTGACGATCTCGCCCTTCGGGGAGTGACACATGCTTGTGACAACTGTATGATACACAAAAGCTGTATTTCTGCTTAAACCCAACAATGCAAATTTCCTAAGCGATGATTACTGTGTCACTTATTGAATTTAAATTGCCTCGGGAAGAGTTTGCCTTAATGCAAAACAGAATGAAGGTAACACACACCCTAATTATTGGTTCTAATCTTTACACAACAAAGGATGAGTTTGCTACATTGGACTCTAAACAAGGTCTCTTGCTTGCCTGATGATCACCTTCGTAAAGGCAATATAGGGTCTTAGCAGATAATGAGATGGTACGTATACCAATCACTACCGTCTAAGCTCTCAGCGAAGAGTTGGGGTTTACACAACAAATGATGAGTTTGCTACTTTTAGCTCTAAACAGGGTCTCTTGTTGTCCTAGTGATCACCTTCGTAAAGGCAATATGGGGTCTTAGCAGATAATGGGATGGTACGTATACTAATCACTACCATCTAAGCTCTCAGCGTGAGTTTGCTACTTTTGGCTCTAAACAGGGTCTCTTGTTGTCCCAGTGATCACCTTCGTAAAGGCAATATGGGGTCTTAGCAGATAATGGGATGATACGTATACCAACCACTACCATCTAAGCTCTCAATAAGAGTCGGGTTTACACAAACTTAAACCTTGACTCAAGTCATAGGTAAGCTGCTAGTCCCCCACGTAACTTAAAGTTGCAAACTACAAGTATATAATTGAAATAAATTAACGCATGAACATAAATACATATGCACGAATTAAAAATACAAAAGACTTGATAAAAGTAAACAAACAAAAATTCAATCAGATTGAAACAAATAAATCACATCAAAATATCCAAAGCTTAGTCCAATATTTTTTAGAAAAAAATACCGTCCCCAGTGGAGTCGCCATTCTGTCGCACGTCCCCGCGCGGCGTCCCGGGAGGGATCCTGACTCTCGCAATGTGGAGTTTTGATGAGGAGTCGCCACCTTGTTGTTGAGGGTCGCTAGGAACACCCGATTTGTACTGGTCTGCTCAGGGATTCAAGGGTAAGGGACTGGTTGCGTATAGGGAAGGTATTAGCACTCCTAATACGCCTTACCGAGGTAAGTCTGCATTGTCTATTTAGATGTGATTTAAAATGTTGCAAAAGTCAGTATTTATTCATAAAAATGTTACAATTAAAAAAGAAATCAATCACGGCCTAAAAATCCAATAAATTTTATTGATTATTATTATTACCACTCGAATATTTTAGACAATAACCTTTAGAATTTATTTATCCAAACACCGAAAAGTAAATAATAACATTATTCCCACTGAATATTTTGGATAAAATTTGTTTATCCAAACACCGAACAAGTAAATAATAGTATACTATTTCCTCCGAATATTTTGGATTTTTAATTCCTTGAAATTTATTTATCCGAATCTTAACAATGAATAATAAATTCCAAAAAGGATTTACACTTTTGAAATATTGGTTTCAAATTTTTACAAAGAAAACACATTTTTTTATTTTATTTTATGTTTTTTTTCTTAACAAAACAACATAATACAGAATGAATAAAACACAACACACACCCACACAATCTTTTTTATTCTTTTTCATCACATTTTAAAAATAAATTACAACTCCCACACACATTGTCTTTCTCTCATTACATTTCACCAATAATAATTAAAATACAATAAGTTCAAATTAAACACATAAACATAAGGGAAAATACATAAAAGTCTTTGGGGGATCTGGAACAGTGGCGAGCATGTGCAGGGGTGGTGGCGCGTCGTCAACGCGCCATCAGTCACGGGTGGCGCGTGGGACCACGCGCCACCGTGGTGAACAGATGAGACAGGGGAAACAAATCTGCCTCTTCTCTTCAACCTCTCGCCGGTGGTGGCCTTCCGGCGCCTGCAACACAACAATGAACAACAGACCAAATACAACACAAAATCAAAAAAATCTCTTCGGATATCGGATCGGCCTTCGTGATTTCTTCTTCTTCTTCATCGCCGTGTTCCTCCTCCTCTTCTTACGCTCTCGGCGGTGAGGGTGCATCATAACCTGCAAACAAAACAAAACACACAAACACCAACACCGGTAAAAATCAATCAGTAATTACCTTCAAATCAAGGGCTCTATTCTCGGTTTCCTCTTCATGGGGTTGTTGAGAGTTTTCGAAGACCCGCAAAACAAAGACAAACGGACACAACACAGCGCAAAATCAATTCATGCTCTTCTGCAGACACCAGGTCTTCCACGCGTCGGCTGCTTCTCCTTCACATGGTTGGACTGCAGTGGGTTAGGTTGAGGGAAAGAAAACTGGTGGCAGATGTCGCTTCCATGGACGAGGTTGAACCGATCAAAGCTGACGTTGGTTGATGTAGGGCTCAGATCTGGCAAGGCTGAGAGAAATGAGGAAAGGGAGGGAAATCTTGGGGCTCTGTCATGGCTGGAGGCAGAGAGGAAGGGAGATCATGAGCTGTTGTGGTGCTAGTATGGCTGCCGTGTGAGAGTGAGGAATGTGGTCGCGGAGAAGGAGAAAACGACGAGGAAGAGTGAGGAGACGAGAGTGAAACCGTGGCCGAGCAAAGGGGCTAAACGGAGGAGGAAAGTAAGAAGAGAAAGAGAGATTGCGGGCTGTCGACGGGAAAAGGTTATGGCAGCTGTGGTAGGAGAAGGAGAGGGGTTTTGAGGGCTGAGGAATGGTGGTCTGTCTGGTGGCTTCAGAAGATGGAGGAGAATGGGGGAGTTGGGAAAAGAGAATGGGGAAGAGAAGAGGGAAGGCAGTCGTGATGCTAGGGCCGTGGGAAGCAATTGGCTGGCGGCAAGGCTATGTGTGGGGCTGACCGGAGAGAAGGTGAAGAAATAAAAACAAAATGGGGAAAATGAGTGAGGGTGGCTGGAACGAAAAAAAATAAAGAAAGGAGATCATCGGTCTGCCTTGGTCGATGAGTCGCGAGGGCCAGGGATTTTGAGAGTGAAGAGCTGTCATGGCGAGGTAAAGGGACGGCTGAAGAAGATAAAAAAGGAAAGGGGAGGGGCTGCAGCGCTGTCAAGGGGCCGGCGGCTGCAACCCCTCTTCCAAATTTCCCTTTTTTTTTTGTAGGGTTTTTTAGGGATTCTAAGGATGCTATCAGAGAGAGAGAAGAGGAGGGTGTATTTTTTTCTTTTTTTTTTGGTCCCTTATTCTTGTGGCCATGCACTTTATTTATAGAGTTTTCCATGGACAAAATTCACAATCAGCCTTCAGCTTGCATGTTTGTTTCAATTCGATCCTTCATTTCCAATTTGTGCTATTTCAACCTGAATTGACTGTTAAAATCTCAATTTGTTCAATTTTGCCCTTTAACAAGATATTTTTGGATTTTTTTTTGTTTTTTTTTCTATTTTTTCTATTTTTTTCTATTTTTCTTTTTCTTCCGAAACATAAAAAATAAGTTGGTCAAAATTTGGGTAGCAACACGTACCATGGATACCTCAATCGCTGACACCGAATGGACCACTGACACTGGGGCTTCGAACCACATGACTGCAAACACAGGTATCCTCTCTAATCTTAAAGAATATATTGAGTATGACTCTGTTTTTATTGGAGATGGCTCACGGTTGACGATTGATGCAATTGGGGACACCCTAGTCTCCGATGGTAAGAACAAATTACTGTTACGGGATGTCTTGTTAGTCCCGAAATTAACAAGAAATCTTCTCTCCATCAGTCAATTGACAACCCAATATCCCTTAAAATGTGAATTCACTGACAAGCTATTTTGTGTTAAGGAACGGGCAACAGGGCGAATTTTACTAGTGGGTCAGCGTAAAGGTGACTTATATGTTCTCTCCAGCCAGACAAATTTCTCAAACATAAAGGAAGCTCATTTTTCAAACAGACAGACTACAGGCTCGGAAGACTTATGGCATTTACGCCTTGGACACCCACAATTTTCGTCCATCAAGATTTTAAGGAACAAGCAGTTAATTAGTGTTAATTCTCATGCAAAAACTGATACTTTGTGTGAAAGCTGCCAACTAGGCAAACTTAGCAAACTTCCATTTAATTCATCTGATTCTGTTAGTTCTGACATTTTTGAAAAATTGCACTGTGACATTTGGGGACCAGCTCCTATTTTATCCCTTGGGAAATTTCGGTATTATGCTTGTTTTGTTGATGACTACTCTCATTATATGTGGTTGATCCCTCTTCGTGCTAAATCTGAACTTGTTGATGTTTACTTGGCTTTTGAAAGTTATGTGCAGCGTCAGTTTAACAAGCAAATAAAAATCTTCCATAGCGATGGAGGGGGTGAATTTACAAACAAAAGACTTGTTTCTCATTTTCAGCAACAAGGCATCATTCACCATCTTTCCTGCCCTTATACTCCTGAACAAACAGGGATTGTTGAGCGACGACATCGCACTATCAGGGAACTTGGCATGACACTGATTTTTCACAGTGGTGTGCCTAAATTTTTATGGGTTGAGGCTTTTACTACTGCAGCATTTTTAATTAATCGTTTACCATCATCTTCTCTTGCATTTGACACTCCATACTTTCGATTACATGGCTCTCACCCCAAATACTCTATCTTACGAGTTTTTGGCTCTAGATGTTATCCGTATACTTGGCATACAAAACGAAATAAATTTGATGCTAAAACAGTTCCATGCATTTTCGTAGGTTACAGTAACCAACACAAAGGCTATCGCTGTCTTGATCTAAAAACACATCGGTTATTTGTTTCAAGACATGTTGTGTTTGACGAAAATAATTTTCCATGTCGACAGATTCATAATCATTCTCCTTCACTCACAAATTTTGACGAATTCTTGGATAATCTCCCACTGTCACCTGCAGATCAGTCCTCAGATTCCACGATGGACACAATTCCTTCTATTCCACTTCGTTGCATTTCCACGGCTAACTTACCAGCCATAAATGCTCTAGATGTTGGCATTGATCCACACGATTCCAGCACACAATCTGCCTCTACTCAGCACCCTACTGCTACAACATCTCCTCAGCACCACAACACTCCCATGTTCCCAGAATTGCCATCTTCGACAACCATGCTCACCCCTATAAATGATGATAATTCAGTTGCATCATTCTTGGAAACACATGACATGTCCATGGAATCACAAATGTCACCACCTACAGATGAACTTTCCCCTGCTACTGGTGATATCTTCCCAACTTCCCCTTCATTCTCCTCTGACTCTAACTTGCAGGTTGCACAGGAACCAGCAATGGGACGCACTATGGTCACTCGGTCACAACATGGTATATGCAAACCCAATCCCCGTTATGCTCTACTTCTTGAACGGGCTGATATTCCCCATGAACCACGCAATGTTAAAATGGCCCTCCAACATGATGGTTGGAAACAAGCTATGCTTGACGAAATTGCAGCCCTGCACAACAATCACACCTGGACACTAGTACCCCGTGAGCCACACATGAATGTTGTTGGATCAAAATGGGTATTTAAAGCCAAATTGAATGCTAATGGTACCCTTGATAGGCTTAAGGCTAGATTAGTAGCCAAAGGTTTTCATCAAGTTGATGGTATCGATTACACTGAAACATTTTCACCGGTCATCAAACCAGGTACAATTCGACTTGTTCTCAGTTTTGCTTTGATTCAACAATGGGATATTAGACAACTTGATGTTAAAAATGCTTTCCTACATGGCTTTATCAATGAAGATATCTTTATGGAACAACCCCCTGGTATGCATGCTGCTTACTCACCTTCTCATGTGTGCAAACTTCATAAAGCTCTCTACGGTCTTAAACAAGCCCCAAGGGCTTGGTTTGATCGTTTCAGCTCTTTCCTCCTTGCACAGGGTTTCTTTTGTAGTCTGGCTGATCCATCACTATTTATCATGCACACATCTCTTGGCACTTTAAATTTACTTCTTTATGTTGATGACATGCTCTTGACAGGATCTCATACAGGATTGCTTACTGAGTTTATTAAAGTTCTTCACTCTGAATTTGCTATGAAAGACCTTGGCCCAATACACCACTTCCTCGGCATTGAATTTCAGCAACGTGACAAATCCCTTCACCTCTCGCAAACTCACTATGCTTATTCCTTGCTTGAGAAAGCATAAATGCTTGATTGTAAACCCATGAATACACCACTAGAGTCAAAAACAAAAGGGCTTACTGACAGCACTTCTTATCCCGATCCCTCACTCTACCGTAGCATTGTTGGGGCACTTCAATACCTCACACTTACTCGACCTGACCTATCATTCTCTGTTAATTATGTATCTCAATTCATGCAATCACCTTCACTTGCTAGCATGAAAATGGTTCGTCGTATTTTACGATACGTAAAAGGCTCTATTCATCTTGGTTTACATTTTACCGGTGATACTACACCTGATCTTTGTGGTTTTTCAGATGCAGACTGGGCAGGCTGCCCTACCACTCGTCGATCAACAACTGGCTTCTGCACATTCCTTGGACGAAATATTATCTCATGGTGTGCTAAGAAGCAACCAACCATCTCTCGCTCCAGCACTGAGGCCGAGTATCATGCTATGGCCAACACCACTGCTGAATTAACGTGGCTGACATTCCTCCTACGTGATCTTCATGTTCCCCAGACGCAACCCCCAACTCTATTTTGCGACAACTTAAGTGCTCTACATATGACTATCAATCCTGTGTTCCATGCACGCAGTAAACACATTGAATTGGATTACCATTTTGTTCGGGAAAGGGTCTCAATGGGGCTTCTTATTACTCGTCACGTTTCTTCTGCTCAACAAATTGCGGACATCTTTACAAAGCCACTATGTAAAGTTGCATTACATCATTTTCGCAACAAACTTTGCCTTCAGCCTCGGCATAGTTTGAGGGAAGGTATTAAACGTAACATATCTTCCATCAACCACCTTGAGTCAATGGCAAGTAATAAGGATGACAACTGGAGAGATAAGGAAGGTGACCAAGATGTGGTTGACTCTCCAAGACTAGAAGCAGCGTGAAGAGTAATTCAAGGGATCCCGTTGAAATCCAATCTCTGCAATACAGGAAATCTATGACTGCAAAACAGGAAATCAAATGAGCATTTAACTTCTTCATTGTAGCTGTACAATAACACAAAAATAGGAATGAAGATCTGTGGAAGATTACCTTATGTGTCGTAATCTTCCACATCTCAATTACAATGTGAAAAGCCTATATATTGTAATGGACTCTGTACTCACGTTACTTAAGCAATAAAATACATGTTTCCGCAATACACTTTCTGATTCTAAATTTCTTTAACT